>JAWNLI010000485.1:6012500-6612500 GCA_035042405.1 Drosophila demipolita
AAATAATCGATGTGATTTTCAAGTGTTGCATCCTTTAACCCTTAAACCTTTTTTCGAGTATTCGCTTTGACAAAGTTCAGTTAAGTTTTCCTGCTATTTCATTAACTTTTAGAGTTTTTTATGAAATGAAATAGATTTGAATATTTTGTGCAGAAATTTCAAAAAGAGCAGCAAAAAATGATTGTTTAAATTGAATGGAAATTTGTTGAAAATTCAACTGTTTGCTTGCATTAATTTATGGATTTTTGTGAGAATATTTACAGCGTATTTAAGAGTCGGATATTAAAAAAAACTTACTCGTTGCAAATACCTTTGCTCACTTTCATTATTTCTGGCTATTTTCAATGTCAGTTAAGTTGTCAGTTTGCATTTTTGCTTTGTGTCCAAGTGTTTTTTTTTTCTTTTTTCTTTTTTTGTTGCGGCCAACAATGGGCGACAAAAAACCCAAAGAAGTGCCATGAAAAAGTTTTCAACTGAAATCCCTCTACCACCTCTCTGCTGCCTTCGTTTAGTGCAGTACGCACAAATTGAATTCCACATTAAGTTTGTAAGCCAACAATTAGAAAACAGCAAAGCGACCAGAAAAAATAAAAAAAAATTGTATTCAAGAAAAAGTTGGCAAGACAGGGTGAGAAAGAGCGGGTGGGAGCGGGAGGAGGAGGGGCGGGGCAGGCTGAGTAGAAGTCGCCAGGATGCCAGGACAAAGTTGTAACTTTGTCAAGTTCTGGCGCCAATCGTGTGATGTGCTAATAAAATAAAATCAAATCGTCCTGGAGTGGGCAGAGGGGGTGGGGGTCGCAGGGCAGTGCTGAGAGTGCTCAAAGTGGTGGGATGCAAGGGGTGGTTGGCGGTTGGTGGTTGGCTCTACGAAATTTATGCCAAGTGCAAACTTTTGTGTTTGGCTCTGCTGCCGCTTCATTTGAGTGAATAATTTGAATTGCAGCCCAACACAGTTTGAGCGGATTTACATTTTTTTCCATTTCCATTTTCATTTCAATTTTTTTTTGTTTCCATCTTTTACTTATTATAATTTCGCTAACTGACAGCGCTTAATATTTCTGCCATATAGAAATTTAGAATTTCAAAAATTTTCCACAATTTGTATTATGTTAATGCTGTCGCATGCTTTAAACTTGCGCATTGCATATTTAATGGAATACAAAAAACAAAAAGATGAAAAAAAATATAGATAGAAAAAAGATGATTGCGCAGTTTTAAGGACATGTTCAGGACTGGGTCTAATAAGCCGCCAGCGACACATGTCAATAAACGGCTAAAGTTGCTGTGCCAGCTGCAGGGTAGAATAAGGGGTGGGGGGGGGAGGGGAGTAAGGTGTAAGCTTCCCGCAGGATATCGCAATTTACAGCTTCGCGTTCCCAGCCTCCAGTTCTCGTCCTCGTCCTCGTCCTTGTCGTTCTCATCATCATCGTCCGCAGATTGACTCACTTGACACATAATAAAGTCACACAAATTATGGCTGCAGCTGCTGTGCGGCAAGGCGTGGGCCAAGGCAAAGGTGCGTGTAGAGGGGGGGAGTGCTGGTTGGGGGCATGTCTCCTGGTTGCCCCCGGTGAAAGCGCGCGTGAAACACAAAAGCATTTTAAGGCAATTTATTAGTTGAAAAGCAGCGCACAAAGAAAAAAAACCAAAAAAACAAAATATCAAAAAACCAAAAGGCGCGATTTGTGTTGAGCTTTTTTTTTCTCTTGTCCTGTGGTGCAGATTGAGATCGAGGCTGACATTGGAGGCGTTGTCCTGGCCAACCATTTGGCCCGGCCTAGGCAACGGGGCGACCCAAAAGTTTTTCTATTTCTTGTGTTCGGATTCCTATAGGTGTTGCAACTTGTCCGCAACTCGCTGAATTATTCAGGCATTCAAGTTTGGTTTCAGCGACAAGTTTCTTGTTTTTTTTTTTTTTTTTTTTTTGCTTCTTTCGTTTTTTTCTTCATTTCATTGTTCCTTTTTGTATTTGGGGGCACATTTGATTAAATTTTAATGCCAACGTGCATCATTAATAAGTGTCTGGGGACTTTGGCGGCACAAATTGAGTTAGTTCTGACAGTGCCCAGGAGATCAAACTCTTATCGCACATTTCAGCCAGTAACTGAGGGCTAATTGTGAAAAACTTGAAAAGATGCCATTTGAACTGACTAACTAATTATATGACTGAGTGACTGACGGACTGACTGATTGACTGATTGACTGACTGATTGACTGACTGACGGACAACTCAACAACCAGCAAAATCAATTTGCCCACAACGGAATTTATAATGATACAAATTGTCAGCAATTTAATAGCATTTAAGCTGCCAACAGGCACACACACACGCAGGGGTTGGGGTTGGGGATGGGGATGGGGAGGGTTTGGGGTTTAGCTTGACAAAACCACATTTACACTCACTTAACTCGAACGGCACACGGAGGTCGACCAGAGTTGAGACCCTGGGCCTGGCAGCCACGAGACGACGCCTTGGAAGGAAGTCTCGAAAAACAATTGCCAAGTGGCAGGAAAAAGGCAAAAAAATACAACACATACACACAGAGAGAAAAACTCAATTAAATTATAATTGATTTTATTTTTAATGTTATTCGAATTTCGAAACATTCTTTTTAAAACCTGTATTTTTATCAACTTAATTCAAAGATTTAATCATAAAATTTGATACTATTGCAAACATTTAAGTGAATTTTTGACACAGTAGTTATGTGATTAAAAGTTATACTAAAATTTATCAAGATAAAAAACATTATTTATAACAAAATAAAGCAAGTTAAAATTATGCACAAATTTTTAGGTTTGCAGTTTTGTACTGCTTTTTCATATTTAAATTTTATTTACTTGTTTGTTGAAATTCTTTTATTCTCTTTGATTAAATTGGTATAATTTAAATATCAACATAAGCAAAAATGTACAAAAAATGAAATATTTAATTTAAGTTTAGTTTAATTTAATTTCAAGTTTTGCTTAAAATTGTTTGAACTATGTTTCTTTTGAATCAGTTGTACTTATTTTTTGTAGAACTTAGTAGAATATTTGATGTGAATATTTGACAACGCATCGCCGCTTTTCTCTCTGTGTACATACTTTAAACACATACACACGAGGACATAAGGACATAAGGAGTGTGATATCATGTAAAGGACGCTTCTGCACAAGCTGCTTAGGGCTCTGAAGGATTTTGTGTGTTGTGCCTGGTTGGCACACGGCAAACAAAGGGCTGCGATTGAAACACTTGTTGCACGCCACAAAGGATAATGACGTGACAGACATGAGCACACTTGCACACACTCGCACACACTCACACACACAGAGCCATAAAGCAGCATGTGTAATAAGTAATAAAGCAAACAAGCAACGCGCTTCTTGTAATAAACTGCAAGGACCTGCAGGACTCAATCGAGGCGCTGGCAAACAGTAAAACTGTGTGTGTATGTGTGTGTGTGTGAGTGCAAAGTGCAAATATGCCAGGGGCGTGGCAACTAATCACAGCCAGGCTGTAAGGCAGGCAGCCAGGCAGGCACTCATTCAAACAGGGCCCAAGGCCGGGCAATAAACTTATTTGATGGCGCAGAGATGTAGGCAACGATTTCTTCCCTTCCCTTTCCTTCCCTTTCCACTGGCCACGTCGCAAGTGCGCGCCCATAAAATTCAATTGCCGGTTATAAAAATTGAGCGCGTGATCAACACATCTATACATATATATACATATTTATACATATTTATATATCTATATATACATATATAATTTTAAGCTGTAACTAATAAAACGGCTGATAAGCGACGTCGTCTTTTTTCATATAAAAATCAAAAGCCAGCAACAACAACACTTGGCGAAATTCACGAAATTTATTGTTATAGCCCTGGCAGGCTGTCTAGCAAAAGATGGCTAAATATTCGCATTTTAAGTGTTTAGCACTGTCGCTTTTTATGACAAAATTTGAGCCTTGCTTTTGTAGTTTTCCATTTTCATTTCGTTTGTGTTAATTTTTTTTTTTTTTTTTTTTTGGCTTTTTTTGCAACCATAATTTGCATAAAAATTGCCAGAGTCTTTGAGGCTTATGGCAGCAATCTTCCACATTTGCTTATCGCTTATGAATATTTTGACGCCAGCTCGAGCAGCTAGCTGCCAAGTGTCAAGTGCCCCAAAAAATGTGAATAAATTAGCCAATTTTTTTTTTTTTTTTTGGTGTGCACAAATCTGTGCCGCTGGCCAGTTACTGATTGTCCTCTTATGAAGTGTTGATGTTAGTTTCAGTTAGTCCTTGAGCTGAGGAATAGGAAGTGATAATCGCTTAATATGCCAATTGAATGTCAAATTTCTTGAATTTATTTTGTGAGAAATAAAATTCGCTTATAAGCTGAAGAAATATTCTTGATTTATAAATTTTGTTTTACTGTTTTACATTCTTGCAGTAAATTAAATCAATATAAACTAATCACAATTGTATTTCATTCTTTCTCTTGCAGGATTTATCTGGTCGCTTCTAATTTAAAAATGCAAAAAATAAATAAAAACACACACATATACATACATATACACATACATACATACATAGCATAGAGAAACGCATAAACTTAATTGCATTGAGTACCATAGAAAACTAATATCCAATGTTTTAGCGCTTTTAATTAGTAGAGTTCTGTGTGCATTGAAAAAAAAACGATAATAATAACAAAAAATAAATAAAATCTTAACGAAAACAAAAACAAAGTAAAAACAGCGAAAGATGCAAGCAAAAACAAAGAAAAAAAAAGATAATAATCGAAAATAACCATTCAGAAACACGTGGAAATTTCTTTGAAAGAAATTTTGAATACCAACGACATAAACAAACAGAAGCAGAACCCATGCAAATATTGCTAGTTAATAAGTTCAAACCTTGTAAATATTCATTTTAATACCCCTAGCATAAAGTGAACAACAAATAACAAAAGCGTAAAACGTAAATAAATAAAAAATAATAAGAGAAGAAAAAAAAAAAACCAATTAAAAATGAATGGAAATAGAAAATGTTCCAAGAAAAAAGCAAACAAGATTCTGAGAAAAAAACAAGAAGAGATAAAAACTTTAAAACAAATTAGCACAATTATGTAATAACTAATGCTTAACATATTTAATTGACAGCAAAATATTCGTAAATATAATAATTGTAATTTGTATATTTTTCTTCTTAGAATGCTTAAAACGGATAAAAGTCTTTAAATCATATATATGTATATATATATATATATATATATGATATATATGATGTGTGTATATGTTAAATATGCTTAGGATTTGCAATGGAATACGTAAAATATATATATATATATATATATATGTATATGTAGATGTAGATGTATATTCTCTGGTACTACTACTACTACTTCTCTATGTAAATAGCTCTGTGGCCCTTAACGAGGCCTAAATACATACATATGGCTTACGAAATTTTCTGTTTTGTGAAAATCGTTAATCCAATTGAACATAAAAAAAATATATGTTAAACAAGGAAAACACAAATAAATAAAAACTGACCGCTAAAAAAAAGATTGCGCTATTTACGTTTGTTATAGATTCTAAGCCATTAAAGTTAATCAAAACACACACACACACAAAACAAATTGAATGTAATTCATACAAATATATGCATGCAAATGTATATATATATATATATAAATATATATATATATATATATTTATATATATATTAGTCGTTTAAGTAAATGTAAATGTTGCTAGGCAAATAAACGTAATTGAAAATAAAACTAAATAAAAATTAATAAACAACATAATTATTCCTACTGAGCATATTTGTGTACTCTTATTGGGCTAAATGTTAATTATTAACTAGATTGTACAATTCAAACTTAGTTCATAATATTTAAAAACATTATATATATATATATATATATATATGAATAACGATGATAATAAAACAGACAACCACAAATAAAACTTGAAGAAACTTATAACTCAAATTCATTAAATTTGTTGCGGGAAATGAGAGAGATTAACGAAGGGGTATTTTGATAGGTATTGCAATGATTTTAAATCTAGTCTTATAAGAAAGATTACAGATTAATTTAATTATGAGCAAAGAGCGAAGTAAATTAAAGCAGTTTTGTTAAGGGCATGTTATGTGGCGCCATCTATTGGCTGGTAGCTGGTAACTTAACATAATTGAATGCCCAGAAGGTCTGTTATTAGAAAACTCACATGTAGATGGCGCTCTCGGACAGTTTAAGAGCAACTGACACACAGCTGCCAATACAGTTTTATTTATGTACAATTTTGTTTTAAATATCTTGATAAACCTTTAAATTTGTTATAAACTTTGCCGAACTGCAATTTCGGATTATTACAAAATCAAATACTTATTCCAATTTGACTTCAATGTCAAAAAGAATATATTTAATTAAAAGCAAATTTTTTAAATCGAGCTATTTAAGCTGCTTATGGGACTTTCGTGCTGAAATTTTATTTTTTTTTTGATTAGCAAAGGATAATTTTTCTCGATAATTTTTGAAATATTTTTTTTTTATGAATTCTGAAAAACTTTAAACGTAAATCAATATTAATTTGTTTTGTCTTTCCAAAAAACCCTTCGAGACTGGATGAGTTGTAATCCGAAAGTAATATCCTTTTTACTAAACTTGCTCCAATTTGGCAAAATAATTAAATTTTTTTTAAAATCCATGAGCTGAAATAAAGGATATGAATTTCATTTAGCAACTAAAAAACTTGTACAAAAATTCACTAAGAACATCCTAGAAATATATTGTAAAGCTTACAATAAAAATGCTTAGCACGATTTATAAAAAATCCTTAAAAGCCTTTCTACGTCCTTATGGACATTTACAAATCCTTCCAAATTGATGATACAATTTTTGCCACTGCTGTCAGCAACTCATGTAAATACATATACATATATATATATGTATATAAAATTTGTCTTTCATTTTGGATCAGTTAGAACAATCAACTTTAAGCTAAACAAATTTCCTTGGAATCGTTTTGCAATTATTTCAATGAACCTAATTCTTGGAATCGACTAAAGATGCCAATTTGCAGGCGGCTGTTGTTCGATATAAGAAAAGCTGTCGCTTACATTAAGCCATCAAATGGCTTTGTTTGCGGCCATATTACATAATGTAATAGCTGATGAGCTCAATCAACAGGTGGCGGTGTTGTGTGGTTCAATAACCTGGCCAAGAAGGCAGCTTCTGGCTAAGATGCTAAGATGCCGTTGGGCGTGAAACACTTTTCACTGTGTATTAGTATTGATTGTATGCAAGTGTGTGTGTGTGCTTGTGTGTGGGTGTGTGTGTGTGTGAAATAAAATAAGAATAATTCAATGGGGCAAGCGGGGCATGCAGCCAGTTGGTCCTGTTGCGTAATCAACGTCCTTTGCAGGCTGCGCACGTTTCATGTTTTTTTTTTCCGCTAATGCTTGTCAGAGGCGAACACAACTCCTGTGTGTGTGTGTGTGTATGTGTGTGTGTGCGTGTGTGCGTGCAGCAATTTGAGCCGGATATGCGTGGACTTATTATGACGGACTTCAAGTCCGAGTCCAAGTTGTCGTCTTAGTCCAAGACGTGGAGTCCAAGTCGGAATCCTTGCCCAGGATCCGCGTCCGTGTCGCGACGGAAGTCTTTGCTGATTTGCTTGATTCGCTTTTGAAATCACTTTTTGGGTACTTTAACACTTTCGGCGCCGGCATCTCTGGCCTCTCGTTTTGCCTTAATTTGCGTTTTTATTATGGCCCGGCCGCTGCTTGCTGCCAGCTTTTGGCTGCTTTTGGCTGCTGCTCATCATAAATGCAAAACCCAAATAAATTCTTTAGCTACGAAATTTTTGCATGCAAATTCTTGACCTGAGCCACGCACAGTAGTAGCAGGGCAACCAGACTACACAGAGAGAAAAATCTTGTGCAATTCTTACTTATATTTCAATAACTTCACGCAGAATTAATTTATTTCCAGTTAGATTTAATTATTCCAACAAATTTGCTTAAATAAAGAATTTAAAAAATGTTTAATAAAGTGTACAAAGTAAAAACTTAAGTCAAATTAAGTTGGCTTTCATAAATTTAAAAACATAATAAAATGTATAAAATTAATAAATCTTTGAAAATTAGAATTAATAAGATTGCTTAACAAAAATAAAATAATAATATATAGAAAATTAACAAATGTTTAAAAATTAATAATAATAAGGTTATTCAATAGAAATAAAATAATAAAATGTATAAAATTAATAAATGATAAAAATTATAATTAATAAGATTGCTCAACAAAAATAAAATAAAAAAATATAGAAAATTAACAAATGTTTAAAAATTAATAATAATACGATTATTCAATAAAAATAAAATAATAAAATGTATAAAATTAATAAATGTTAAAAATTATAATTAATAAGATTGCTCAACAAAAATAAAGTAATAATAATATATATAAAAACCAATAAATGTTTAAAAATAATAAGATTGCTAAAAAAAATAGATATATTAAATCTCTAAAAATTGAATAAAATTAAATTTTTCAACAAAAACCAAACAAACTGATAACAAATATTTTATTCTTAATTCTAATAATGAGACAGCAATTTAAATTTCTGTTGTGTTTTTTCGATCTTGATATTATTTAACTAATACTGAGTTGTTTTGTGCTTACTTTGAGTTCATTGTTCATAATATCAGTTTACTAAAATTGCAAATACTTTATCTTAATTAAGCACAACATTTTTGTTTCACTTTGTGGTCTAACAACCAACAAACAGCAAACAACAAGAAACGAGCAACGACGCAAAAGTTGCCCAGCCACAATTTGGTTAAATTAATTTGAAAAACCCTTTTGCTGGTCATTCATATTTATGAATGCCGGACAAAGGTTGCCTGGCCAGCAAAAATCGACAAGAACTTCACCTCAAGAAAGTTGGCTGTGGCGACTCCAGCGAATTGCTGATTCGAGCAACAGTTGCTCAAGGAGTGCTGCTTGGCATGTTGCTCATACGCCTCGTTGCTGCCGCGCACAGCACAACAACAAAAAAAAAAAGGGGAGCAGCAAATGCTAAAACAAAATTGCAGGCTTGCCAAACTCAATTTCCATTCAGCGCCCTTCTTTGCCATTATGCTAATGCCAAGGTAGGCACCAAAAACAACAACAACAACAGCAACAGCAACAGCAATGAAATGCGTCGAGTCTGAGGCGTCTCCTGTTGCTGCACAATTGTCAAGGCTCCTCCAAGGTGAGAGCTGCTTTCGTCCTTTGCTTTTTTTTCTTTTTTTTTTTATCGAATTGGCAATAAAAATGCGCTAGAAGCTCGCCTTGACTGGGACTCAGCAGCAACAGCCACAGCACCAGCTGCCTTTGCTTATCACGCTGACTTTTTGCTTCCGGTTCTTGCCTCGGACAGGATAACGTCGTCGACGAAGGACATCCACGTCCTGCCTTATCCTGTCGCCGTATAACAAATGTAAAGCGACTGCCTCGTCGCTCTTCAACAAATTGTTGCGCTGTCGCTGCGTAAACATTCTCTCTCTCTCTCTCTCTCTCTGTCTCCCATTCGCCCTCGCTCTTTCTCTCGCTTAGTCGCCTCGGCTCTCTTCGCTGGTGTTGTTTGGCAAATTGCGCATACGCCGTGTGCGTCGGCATTCAAATATTGTATTGCCCACTGTGCATCCTTTGGACTGCTCTGAAATTACTGTGCTACTCTGCACACTGTCCTCAATTGCCTGTTTCGTCATGAAGTTAATAAGATATTTGTTATTTTAATATTAATAATTATAATTAAATAAATATATTAAACATTCGTTTTTTTAATAGGTAAAATTAAAATTTTTGTGCAACGCATTTTGCTTTTAAAAGTGCTCAAGATTTTTATGCGTGTTTAGTTTTATAAATTTAGTTTTACTATTATTAGTTTTAAGTGTTTTGTTTTAAGGTCTCATTTTAGTTAGGCGTAAACTTAAAAAATATTTTAAGAAAGGAGAAAATTAAAATTAATAAGTATTTTAACTTGCACTACAAGAAATAAATGCTAAATTAAATCTTTTTATGGCGTTTTATAAACACAAAGATTTTTACTTGAAAATAATAATTAATTACTTAAAATTTATTTTAAAGCTGAATATCAATTTTAGCTCGACTCGTTTCCCTTTTTTTTATGAGTTTTTATTTTTTTAATGTTAGTTTTATTATTTTTAGTTTTAAGTGTTTTGTTTTGAGGAAATTTTTAGTTAAGCGTTAACTTAAATTTATATCGGTCAAAGATCAGTAAAGTCAAATAATTTATTTTATGTGTTTTATATAGTAATTAAAATTTATCGACTTACTTGCTCGACTCTTACATACTGTATAGCTTAGTGCATAACTTTTAAAAGCTCGGCTTAAGCATAAGTTAATAAACTAATATATTTATTTAAAAGTCAAAACCTGACGCAAAAAATTGTTAATACTTTTTCTATAATACAAATGTTACCATTGATTTAACGTGTGAATTATTATTTACAAGGCTGTAAAAACTAAATGAATGAATTTTGGAATTGTTTTTGTTTTTTTTTTTCCTAAAAAAGCATATTTTATACCACTGTGCAATGCGTATAACAGTGTGCCTGTTGAAATTCCAGCAGCTCCAACATCAGCTCGCAACGCGCAGTTCGTTGTCAGTCCTCGTTCTGGTTGCACGTTGCACGCGCTAAAACGCCCAAAAAGCACAGCAAAAGCAGTGGCAGAAACAGAAGCAGCAACATCAGCAGCAGCAGCAGCAGCAACATTATCTAAATCAGCAGCATCAACCAGTAAAACATCAGCCTGCAAAAGTGGTGCGATTAGCTACAACTTCAGTTGAGAGTCTGTGGTTATTTTGGAACGCGTTTAAGTGCAAAGTGGTTGGCCAAGGATAACCAAAGGATAACAAACAGCGTACGTTTGTCGGAGAGTGTCGTCAGTCGATCAGCAGCTGGGAATTGTGAGGAAAGCACAAGCAACAGTTAACCGCAGTCATCTCTGGCTGGATTGTGTGTGCATAATTAGAGCGCGCCATCGAAATCCTTGCGGAAGGACTTACGCACGGCCACGCGGCATAAAATGATAAGTAAGTGAACATTTTTTTTTTTGGGGCACAGACTAGCAAGCCGTGCTGAGTTGTGCTTATTATGCTAATAAACCCTGGTTTTGCTGCCCCACATGCCCCCACACACACACACACACACATACACAAACTGAAATTGTGTCTCGCATCTCGTTTTGTTTGCATTAATACAAACGTTGTGTGTGTCTTCTTTGTGTGTGTGTGTGTGTGTTGTGCTTGTTCTTCCTCTTAATGTGGCTTGTTGCTGTTGTTGTTGTTGTTGGTGCAGCCCTGTTAAACGCCACTTAATGTCCTTTTTATTTACTTTTTCAGAGTTAGTGAATTTCCATGTTATTTGTTAATATTTGTAGCTGTTTTATTTTATTTTTTTTTTCTGTTCTTTCTTGTTGACAACCGACAAGTGCACCATTCGCACACACACACACACACACAGAGAGACAAACGGACAGTTAGACAGTCACTTTATGTAGTTTGCCACACGCTGCGCTAAGTTAAGAAAAAACGAGAATGTGCCACAAAATACACGAAAACAAAATGTACGCACAAAAAGTGAAAAGTTTCTTTTACAACACGTTTGTGCAACAATGCAACATTAGAGTCTAAAAACAGTAAATAGCAAAGCAACAATGTTGCTCTAATTGTCTGCATTTACAGTTGTTTGTGGGCGTGGCTATACTCCTTAAAATTGTTATCAATCCTCAAGTCTTATCTAAAGTATTTAATGACTTTTTAAATGCACTCACTTTGGTGCCAAGATTTTGGATTGTATTTCGCGAATTTTAATACGATTTCTTAGTGATATTATTGTGGTAGAATAGAGTGGAATGATGGATATATAGACTATAGATATATATACTATAGATATATAGACTATCATCTACCTGGAGAGCTAAAATAAATTAATTTTATAAATTGGCTTAAAAAGACTTTGTGATGTGATTATATATAACACTTTAGTTGGAGACAAGATAAATGGTTAAAAAAAACAGAATACAGTATTAAATAAGTTATTATTATTATTGCTGAAAGAATGTGTCTCCTGGGGTTTTCCTTCATACATTTTATGGTTCCTGTTCAAGCGGAAATACAATAATTATGCTTGGTTTCAGAGCCACCATTTGAACTATATGCATACATGAATATTAATTGCTTTTTAAATGATTTACAAATTACAATTTCGAATATTTAATTGAAAACAAGCAAAGTTTCAACGTGTCTTTTGAACACAAAACACACATTGCTCGAGTAGCCGCCACAAGTGTGATCCATAAATGATAAATATGCTCACACTTCAAATTTTTCATTGAAAAAGCTACTTATGCAACACCAATATCAATGTGTTCAAGTATCTCATTGGGTATCAACGTGCAACAGCAGCAGCAGCAGCATTTATAATTTATTTCCTTAAAAGCATTTTCCAAGATTTTAAATGCTGAAGATTCAAAGTCGTTTTTTTTTGAGTGAATGTTGATTGATTTCCAAAATGCCTCTCAAATCCCGGCGTATTAATGCAGAGTTAATGAAACAGTGCTTTCAAATTGAGAATCTTCAGTCTCCTCCCAAAGCACTCGGTTAAATTTTCTGAGTGTTTTTTTTTTGTGGCACAAAGAATACATTTTATGAGCTGTGATCACACACCAATTTTCATACAAGTGGCATTTTTGTTTGTGTTGCTCTCGAGTTGAGTGTGTTACAGTCAGCAGATAGCACACAATTTACATTTTATATATTCCAATATATATATATATATAGATACATAACATATGTATTTGAGCACGAGCAAAAATATGTATTTAATGGAAGAAACTTTTAGATATAATAAGAAATGGAATTTCACATATTTTTTTTCATAAAAACTAAAAAATATTTGTAGAAATATTCGAACTTTTACTACAACAAAAAAATGCCAAATAAAACCTTTTTAGGCACAAATATTTTCACTTTCAAATAATAATTCATTAATTTCAGGGTATTTAAAAGTTGAATATCAATTTTAGCTTGAATCGTTTCGCTTTTATTTGTCAGTCGTTTTGGTATACGACTTTTTGGTCCTGAACATTTTTGTGTTGTTGCTGTTGTTGTTGTTGGTGCTGTTGTTTTACACATTGATGTTGCCCACGCCCCAAACGACTGGCAAATGAAATTGGTTGAGATTTACGCATATAGCACTGCATGTAAATTGTATGTATATCTCTCTTCCTCTCTTCATCTCTCCCTCTCTCTCTCTCTCTCTCTTTCTCTTTCTCTCTTTCTGTGTGCGGTCTAAAAACTCAATTGTGGTTTTTTTTTATGCACAATTCGTCGCTTTTGACGTCCTCATTCTGCTCGTTGTTTTCTTGATATTATTTTTAAATTTATTTTTTTTTTGTATTCTTTTTGCCTTTGGCATCGTTTTTCACGTCTCGGTTTAATGGTTTCACTTTTCTTAGACAATATCTTCAAATGTGGCGTAAATGCATAAAAAGTTGCTTTGACTTTCTATTTTATGAAAATTAATTTAAATGTGGCAAGTCTTGGCGGACTCTTGTCTTGATAATAAGAACAACAACAACAAAAACAAAAACAACTTACAAAATACGATTAATGCCGTTGCAGACAGCAACATCAGCGGCTTATGTTAATGAGTACTTACGGGTCCTTAATGGCAAAGCAAAGTACGGCAGGACGAAGGACATTGAGCATTGAACATTGAACATTTTGGTATCGCTGAGAAACGTACAAATTATGCAGGGCTCCTTTGGGAGCAGCAAGGAGTTTATGCACAACGGAAGCCAAAAGCGATGCTTTTGCTTTTAATTAACAATTGAAAACTTAATTTGATCAATATTTTAGAAAGCTGGCCCCAAGGCAAGCACTTGGGTTAGACCCTACCCCGAAGAGGACGATGGACATGGGCAAACAAACCGTTAAACCAGAGAAATCAAAAGGTGTCAATGTCTGTCTGCGGGATTGGGTTAGATGGCGATAATTGATGCCGGTGGCAAATTAATTTGATACCAAGATTTCCAGAATTTTTACTTTAATTTAAAGTACAATTTTAGCCGTCTGAAGTTGGTAGTTTCCAATATCAAACATACTTCAAATATGATACACGTTCTTGAACAAGATCTGTCTTAAACTTAAATATGGAATTAAAGATTAAAATAACTTAAAACAAGTAAATGAATTAAAGCAATGAAAACAAGTATAAAAAATCATTCACAAATTGATTAGTAAATAGAGGTCCAAAATTTGGTGTTCCTATTTAAACTTGTTGAATACTTTATTACGATTGAACTTCTTTATTCTCTCTGTGTAGCTGCGATGTACAGGAAAGTTATGTGAAAGTTATTGTTGGAGCTTCCAAGACATCAACACTTAAATCGAATTTGTAGTTTTCTCCATCAGCGACAACGATATCCTTTTATCAGTCTGCATATCCTCTTCAATTTATATATATATATATGTATATATATATATATATATATTTTTTTTTTGTTCTTTCACTGTCGCGGCTGCAATATTTTTAAACACACACACACACAGAGAAGCCACACCCCATTTTGTGTGTGTGTGGATGCCGATGCCGATTCCGATTCCTATGCGGCCTAGCAATGTTGCTCCCTTTGCCGCAGCGTGCCGCTTGTTGGGGGCACTTTGTCATGTCATCGAGAGCGAAAATTGAAAATAAAAAATGGTTTCTCGCAAACCACATTGAATAGAATTGCAAAGCTTGTAAGCAGCACAAAGAAATATAGACGACAGATATGCCAGATGGATAAAGGGCCACAACAAAGGCTTAACATACGCTCCGGGACAACTAAGTGTGTGTGCGTGTGTGAGTGTGTGTGTGTGCGGAAGTAGGTAAAGAACATTTCCGAAAACACTTTCGATAAATAAATATTTCTACAATAATGCTATGCATGAATGTCCTTCAACTTGTACATATGCAATTTCTAATGGAGTTGCAAGAAAGTTGCTGCAACATTTGAACAACATGCAACGCGCATCTCGCATATCGCCACACATTTTGACACTCCAAATGCAACTGAACTTCCAGCGTACAAAATACCATATATAAATGCATAGAATATTTTAGTTTTATTTTGTGAAATTGTGTTGTGTTTCGTTGCTTTCATGCGTTAATAGCAGCCAACACAGCCAACACTGCTAACATGGCCAACACAGCCAACACAGCCAACACAGCCAACATGGCCAACATTCCACAAAACTCAACTCAATCCGCTTCCGTTGATCTTTCAATGCGAATTTATATTTTTCACTTTTTATTTACTTTTTTTTTTATTTTACAAGTGTGGCAGTTGCAACGAGTACTGTTAATTGCACACACACACACACACACACACAGGCTTATCCAGCACACATTTGCTGGACGCACACAATTTTGGGTTTGTCTGGGCCCAAATGCCATTTGTGTGACCCTTCCTCTCCAGCTCCAGCCCTTGGCATCCCAGCATTTTGCAATTCCATTTTCATTGTTATACACTTTAGTTTTTTTTTGCGCATAGAAATAGCAAAAAAAAAAAAAACCAAATCAATTTTCACAGCATATATTTTTGAAACAAGTCTGCGGATTTTAGTCGGCCACTTTTTGTTTCAAATATTTTTAGCTGTTGACATTTTTGGAGTGTACTATGTGGAACTTCACTTGCCGCACGATTTGGCAGCTGGAATGAATGAAAAAATATAATTGGGTCTCTTTCATCTCACTCTCTCTCTCTCTCTCTCGCTCTCACTCTCTCTCGGTCAGCCATTGATATTAGATTTGTGTATAAGCCAAAAACTCTAATAATGCAATCAAAATGTTTTCACTGTGGGCCAAATGGTCATGTTCCGTTATGCACAAGCGATTAGAGAGGCAGACCCCCCCCCCCACCCAGCCCCACCAATTCGGGGTATTCAAAAACCATAACCCAAATTGGGTTTCGTTCACATGGCAATATCTGCTCTCCTTGGCACATGGGTAATTATTCGATGTGCCTGCCTATGCCGGTGTGTGCGTGTGCGTGTGTGTGTGTGTGTGTGCGTGTGTGTGTGCATGTGTGTGTGTGTGTTCGCTAGCGTGCGGCCAACTGTTGACTGGAGCAGCCAGCTGATGCCACAAGCAATCGTTAGTCCCCAAAAATCAAAAGCAAAATCTGAAGTGCCAACTGCAACGCTCAGTGGAAAAAGTCACGTAAAAACTGTTGCAAACACATCGTAAAGATTACGCCAAAAAAAAAAAAAGAGTTTAAATATGTTTGTATTTACTTATGTATGTCAGCGTGTTGAGAGGCAATATTCAAGAAAAGGTTTGACAAACCCTTTTTTTTTTTTTTTGCTAAATTTGCGTAAGGCTCGTAAAAACTGTGTGTTTTTGTGCGGATGACGTAGAAATTTTCGAAAGCTGCTCAGCCAGAAACTAGACGCCGGAGGCTGATGACAGGCTGTGGATGTGGGCGTGCTGGCGGAGGTGAGGACATCATATTTAATGAGCGAAAGGGTCCAGCGAAAGTGCTGCGCTGTGTGGTAATGAAGTTAAAATACACACACACACACACACACACACACAGAGGCAGACACACACAGCCACACACAGCCACCTCTCATAGACAGAGCCTTGTTGGCCAAACTGCACAGTACTGACGATAAAAGTTTGTACATTGCCGCCTCGTTACGTGTAGCGAGTACTGAATCCATTTCGCAGAATAATTAACTTTACATCACGCACACACACACACACCAACACACACACAGAGAGCGAAACACACAGACAATGCTGGGTTGGCTGTGGCATAATTCACGCTTTCGCAATTCGCGTTCCTCTGAAATCAGACGCCAAATACTTAAAAGACAGATCCTTTGCATCCAGGCAGCCATATAGAAAGAGAAAATAATAAAAATGGCGATAAACTGTTCACTTAATAAAAAACTGGCATATACTATACTATATAAATATATACTATATATATACTATATAAATATATACTATATATATACTATATAAATATATACTATATAAATAAGTTAATTTAAAAAAGACTCGATTTTAATTTAAAAAATATTGTCCTGAATTTAATCTTTAAATCGCTCGACACAAGTAGAAAATAATTTTTTAAAGTTATTTTATATGTTAAATCTGTATTGCAAAAATATTATTTAAATATATTTGGCACTTATGGATTGTTTTTCTATCTAACAGAAAAAACTGTTAATTTTATAAAAGTTTTTTTTTTCGAATTAGAATGAATTTTAAATCGCTGCGCTTTACGATATTTTTTGTGTAAACTTTTGCTAAAATTGCATGCATAAAACTTGGAATAAAATTCCTGCACTGCAAATATTTTTAGCTTTTGGGTACAATATGCATTAAATAATATGTAACTGCAATAGATTAAAAATGTTTCGAATGGGGATTGCGTTTATATTTAAAATAAAACTATGCATTTAAATAATAATAAAATTTAGTTAAAATTGTTAAAATATATATTACCAATATTTTATTTTCGAAAAAATTGTTTTTTTTTTTAAGTAAGGGATATTTTTTTTATGTGAGTTACTAAAGGCAGGCCAAGTTGCACGCGTTACTAAACAGCGCTGGATTGCGTGCACGGCTCGGCTCCGCTGTGCGGCAGTTGTGCTACCCAATCCCCACGCCGCATTCAACACATTCAGCAAATTCAATTAACCTGTTTGCAGGACGAAATGCCAGAGGGGAGAGACAAAAGGGCGAAACTGTTTGCCATCTGACAGCAGCAGCAGCAGCGGCGGCAAAAAGTGAGCTAAATAAGCTTTGAATTTGCTCAAGCTGGCAGTTAATCTACAACTACAACACAACTACAGATACAATGAGAACTATATATATATGGCATACATATATATATATATATATATATAGTTTGCACACTGTCACGTTAATGGCCGATGTTGCTGTTGCTGTTGCTGGATGCATATAGAGTTTTCCAAGGTATTTAAATAAAAGTAAATTACTCACAGTTGAGAAGCTGCCGCACGTCGCGTTTGCCAATTCCCACCCAATCCCTATCCCCCCCCCCCCCGCCCATCACACTCTTTTGACCTTTGTCTTTATTTAGGTTGTAAGGGGAATATTTTTTAATATTCTTAAAACGTATTTAACATTTAACACAGCGAACAATCACACAAACCATTTTTAAAATAAACTTTCATATTTAAAATAATTACATTTGCGCACCGGAAACGACCGATGTGGTCTTGCCAAGCGCCACGCAAATGGACACAAAATATTTGTATTTTGCTTATTTTCATTAAATTTAAATGAAAACAGCAGCATTCACAGTTGACACTATTTGAGGTCCTTTTTTTGTGGGCCACTCTTCGCTTGGCCTGTGCAGCAAAATTCATTTGTAGTTTTCAGTTTGAATTGACGAAGTTTGGGTCTATTTGCACATGTGGCTTAAAGCAACAAACCGCTCATAACAACGGCTCACGCACACAAATGCAATTGCCGTGGACATGCAGCTTTGGCCATTTCGGGCAAGGACAATTGTTTCTGCCTGTGTCCTGGCGGCACACCTGCAAATATCCCATGAGTGCAAGCGTTCATCAACACAAACACAAAATATCCAGATACATTTGCCTGTGTCCACAACTCACACACACACACACACACACACATACACACTCGCACACTTGCAAACATGCAACAGTTTTCATTCACCCAAGTTGCCGTGCCGCGTTTCGTGGCAGTAAAAAACCAGGAAGATAAAAGTATTTGCAGAACGCCGAAGATTTCTTACACTTGCCGAAAAAAAAAATATTAACGGTGCTATTTGAATATTTGTTTTTTTTTTAATTATATAAAAAGCGTTTTATAATTCAAAATGATTTCATTTTAGACTTGCAAAAAATGTTTGCCTTTCTGCAACAAAACAGATTATTTATACAACTCCTGAATTTATATACCGAATTGGGGCAGAGCCATGACAAAATTTTAATATCCTCTGCAAAGAGTGTACAAAAAACGTATCTGCTGAATTGTGCATGAGCAGCACACACACACAAACACACACACACACATGGACTTACACAAAAAAGTATCATCACCAA
Source organism: Drosophila demipolita (assembly GCA_035042405.1). Taxonomy (NCBI): domain Eukaryota; kingdom Metazoa; phylum Arthropoda; class Insecta; order Diptera; family Drosophilidae; genus Drosophila; species Drosophila demipolita. The sequence goes on from JAWNLI010000485.1 coordinate 6,031,648, forward strand.
ACGCTTTCATTTCCTTTGAGTTTTTATTTGCCACCCAAAAATTGAGCCACATGTTGCTCAATCATTTTTTTTTTCTGGTCCCGTTTGGTAATCGATTTTCGGCAAGCGGCAGCCGCATTAACCTAAAAAATACAAACACAATGCCAGCGAGGCATGGTGCATGCCACATGGCGTGCAGCGAGTATGTTTTTATTTGTGTATCTGTCAGCCAGATATGACGAGTCCTGGAAACACTTGCAACAAACTTGCCAAACAGCATTCGGCTTTTACTTCATTTTGGACTGAGTTGTTTTAGCACTTCAAAATGATTTGTATGTAAATAAATAAGACCATAAATATTACAACTTTGATATTCAGCAATATTGACTAACCAGTAAACCAGTCTTATATCCTCCAGGCCACTCATATGCTGATAACAAAAATAAATCTCATTGAACTCCTTGTTGGTTATTTAATAAATCACAAATTCCAGTCAAGCATCGTTGCATGTCTGCCAAACATGAAATCAATAATGAATTTGCCAGCTCTTAAATTAAATTTCTTATCAACAATTTGCAGTCCACAGTCGCTGTATATATTTTATAGTAAATTGTAGACCCTTCGAACTTAAACAGGTATTAGAACATGGTCAACTCTCTCTCTCTCGCTCAGAGAGCCAAGTTAAAAAGGAAGACTAAAGCACTTCTTGCTGCATTCTGTGTCCATGAATCAAATGGGTCTTAAACTGAGCGCGAGTGATCCACTTGGCAGAGCACCACCCAGACACATATATATATATATAAGTATATATATATCCACTCCGCATTCTCATCCGGTCGGAGCAGCATCGATGTGTGCCATAAAACACAAAATGCGGCAACCGCAAATATTTTCAGAGAACGCGATGCGACGCATAAAACTTGTTGAATTATTTTGAGTTGTGTGGCAGGGGCAGTGGCAGTGGCAGGGGCAGGCTCTAAATTTTGGTTGCGCTGCTGGTAGATGAAAACGGAATTTTTATTATTATTGCAAATTAAAAAAGTTTACATTGGCTTAACTATGACAACATTGAGGGCTCTGCCCATCAACTATGTAAAAGCTAAGTTTTTCATCATTTTTTTTTTTTTTTTTTTTTTTCATTTTTTCGGCTTGGCCTGAGTAAGAGCCTGAAAATGGGAATGTTAAATGGAATGTGACAGGCGCCCTCAAATTTTATTAACAAAAGTATTTTCAACAAAATGCCGCAAGCGCAGCAAAATACCAGAGCCAAAATCGCCAGACCTTACCTGTACAAAAATTAATTTACTTAGCACAGGTGAAAGCATCCATGTGATTATAATTCTGAGAAGCAATCATGCTTAATGCAAATTACAACAACAACAACAACAACAAATTCAATTGAATTGAACCTTTTTTGGACAGTTGGTATTCTTAACATTCAAAAGTGAAATATATATATTTGTGCTGGCTCAGTGGAAAATAAAAATTGACTTGTTCCCAAAATGACGAGGAGGCGACCAGCGCCATATGCCAAGCGCCATAATTGTGCGGCAGTTAAGGAAGCGGAAGAGGAAAAGGGCAGAACGACAAAACGGCAAAACGGGAAAATGGCAAAATGGAAAAATGAAAAAAAAAAAAAAAGGAAGGCAAAAAGGAAACACGCATTTTCCACTTGCTCAGCAGATAGCCACAACAACCAGGCAATGTCCTGGCATTATTCACTTTGCCTTTGGCTTCCAACATATTTGGCATTATTGATGGACTGACTTTGAGCAATTGATTAAAAGACTGGAACGGGAGCTGGAACTGGAGATGACTAGACTCGATTTAATGAATAACTGACGATGTCAGGCTTAAGTACAAATGAAGCACACACACACACACACACACGCACACACACACAAAGTATTACATGTGGGGTTTTGTGTCGTGCTTTGATCTATGCCTGGCAAAGGCATCAGGCTAACAATTTGATGCCTTAATCCTGCCCTGGCTGCAGCCTGATCTGGCCAGACAAAACTGAACCTTGAGCCCTCATTGAGCTCGATTGTTGTTGTTCTTGTTGTTGTTGTTGTTTTTTGTTACTGCTTTTTGCAAATTTTTTTTTGGTTTTTTGATATTGTTGTTTTTTGTGTCCCATTTTGCCTGGTTTTATTGTGCTTGTTTTATGTGTCTCTTTCCTATCGGGTGTCATATTATGGAAATTCAAATCCAAACCGATTAGAGGCAACATGTGGAAGACTGAGCTTTGCCTTTGCTCCTTTTCTCCCCCATCTCTCTCTCTCTCTCTCTCTCTCTCTCTCTCCTCTCCGCCTATGTCATTCTATTTTGCTCCCATTATTCGCTATGCATTAGAATTAGACCATTCAACCTTGATATTCTACTCCTGTGCTCTGACTAACAGCTTACTGGGATGCTGTAACACTCAAAAAAAAAAACTATGTTTTTTATAAATTTTTGTACAAAAAATGTTAATCGAAAATAGCGAAAATATGCCATTGATTTCTAATTCTACAAATATGCAAAATGCTTAGAAAACTAAATTTGATTTCTGATATTATTGAAATTTATTTCTATATTTTTGAAGAAAACCAATTTTTTTCGTTGAGTGTAGCATGTGTATAGTTGAAAACATTCGATGGGGCAAATGAGCAAATCAGCTTGTTGCTTCGCATCAACACAAATGAAAATGGCAGCAGCACGTTCGTGCCACATTATTTGTAGGACTCTGTGTGGCATCGGCTGGTCCTTCCACAAGGGGACAAGTTGCCGGCAAGCTTTAAGAGGCATTACATGACATTTAAATTGAATTGGTTGCCAGTTGCCAGCTGCCAGCTGCCGGCTGCTCACCTTGAGAGCATGTCAAGCTTTTGGCCTCTCTTTGTATTCTATATATGCTGCCTGCCACTTGCCTCGAATCTCATTTGCTTTTTACTGGCACAGGCCACAGGCGGGTGTGCACAACATAATTAAATATCAGGAACACTTTGTTGTTGGCTCCACTGCTCAATAGAAACACTTTTGCATTTGCAACTGATTTGATTCAGCCAGTTAATCGAGTGATATTTTAGTTGTGTACTGTTCTGTTCAATTAGTTAATGAAATGCAGCATGCAACTTGTTGAACAGCAGTTGAGTAAATAACGGTAAAGGAGCCAACTCTAATAAACTATTATAATTATTGATTTCTATTTGCTTTGTCGATTTCCCCTTGCTTGAATGGTCTTCCTTGATTTATTGCCATCTCGTGCTTGCCACATAAATGATATGTTGTCATCCGAAGTAAGCTGCAGCAATTTGAAGACTGTCCAAGTGGAATTCGATTGAAATCGCCTGGTCTGCCCAGAGCTGTGTTGCCGAGACAAATAATATAATATATATATATATATATATATATACGAGTATATATCTGGCGAGTACTTCACTGCTTTCACTTTGTGCAACTCGTTCACTTGAATGTTGCCACTTGATTAAATTATGGACTGCACTCGAAAAAAGGTAGAATTAAGAAAATTGCAAAAAAAAATCAGAGAAAATAAATAATTCCACTGAAAGCTAGAAATGAATTTTCAAATTCGAGCGAAACAATCCAATTACTCTTTATATTTAAGGCCATATTTAAAATTCAGTTTTTATATATTCGTTTAAATGGGATCCGAAAAATGTTTAATTAAAGTGCATTGAAATTGAATATGCAATATTTTTTTCAATTATTTTTTTGATTTTGCTGAGCATATTCTGACTATCAAATCTGTTCAATACATTTAAGCCTGCATTAAACGCAAATTGAAAGCGCATCAGGGCTTATGTGTATGTGTGTGTGTGTGTGTGTGTGTGTGTGTCAGTTATTGGTCAGATTGTGGCAAGCGAAGCTTTACAGCAAATCAATGATTCGCCCGGTGGGACGTGAAATTTTATTACCACAAAATGATTTCATGTGCCAAATATTTGGTAAAATTGGCCCTGACTGTCCGTAATGCGCCGACGACGATGTCTCCAATGGTTTACTTTCGCTTAGTTAATGGCCTGCCTTTTACGATGCTGGGCGTGGTCGGTGGGCGGGGACGTATGTGTATGTGTGTTTATCGGCAATGCGCTTAGTTCGCTTTAAGTGCACTTTGCTTTTAATCTGACATTATTGTTAACTTACTTATCGATGCTGCCATTGACCATTAACTGAATCTTCGTTTTCTGTTTTCTGTTTTCTGTGTTTTTTGCAGGCATTTGGTACAACAGTGATCGAGACCACCGCGATTGGGTACGCGTTGCCGGGCGATAGTACCCATTGTACCCTGTCAAAGGGTTAAGACCATCATCACTGCGCAAATCGTCCTTCTCCAGCAACAGCAGCATCAACAACGCTTGTCCCCCGCCGCCGCCAACGCCGCATCAAATCCAATCGACTGCCGGCAGCAGCAGCAGCAATCTTCAGAAACATCATCCGCATCCGCAACAGCATTCGCATTCGCATCCGCATTCACATCCGCATTCGCATTCGCATCCGCATCAAAAGCATCAACACAGACGCAGCAGCAACTCAGGCAACACAGGCAACAGCAGCTTGGCCGCCAAGCCTGCTCTTAATTTGCTTGGCAATCAGCTGCAGGTCAACTATTTTGAGTACCCCCCCACCGCACACAGTGTTGGCTCGCTGTTGGCAAGCCGCTATACCAGCACCGCATCCACACCGTCGTCCCTTAATTGCACTCCGTGCAGTGGCAGCAACTGCAATAGTCCCACAGCAACAGCAACAGCTGCAGCAAATTCTAGTTACAATTCTGCGGTTGCCAAGGCGGCCGCTTCGACAGCTTGTGCGCTACTTGCCACGTGGCACGTGGACAGCAACACACATAACATAACCTCATCCTCGTACCACTACACACAGCAAGTGCCTGCGGCACAGGCACATCATCAAAGCTCCGACAGAGACAGAGACGGAGACAGAGACAGGGATACAGAAAGAGACAGAGAAAGAGACAGCATGGGCAGACGTGAGATTAAACGTTCAAATACCAGTGGATCCACTTCACGTTCCTATGACAGCGGCAGCGGTAAGTAAGACTAAAACGAAAAATAAAAATAAAACTAAGACTAAAATTAAAAATATTATATTGTGTACATATCATATTTGTTGATGTATGCCAAAAAAATATCCATTCAAAATGAGTCTGCTAGTTTTAAAAAAGAGATTGATTAATTTAATCAGAAAATAATTAAGACTGAAACTAAGTCTCATAATATTATTTACATACTGCCAGCAATTATTTTAGTTTTTTTCCAACAAATTTTAATTTAAAATGAGTGTTTGTTTTAGAAATCAGAGTGATTAATTTAATCAGAAGTAAATTTAGAATAAAACTAAAGCTTAGACTATGAATGTTATTTACATACTGCCAGCAATTATTTTAGCTGTAAAAAATTATTATTTAAAATTAGTCTGTTAGTTTTATAAATGAGAGTAATTAATTTAATCAGAAATTAATTTAGGCTTAAACTAAGCCTAAAACTTAGACTATTAATATTATTTACATACTGCTAGCAATTATTTTAGGTGTAAAAAATGATTATTTAAAATTAGCCTGCTAATTTAAAAAATGAGAGTGATTAATTTAATTAGAAGGGGAAGCAATCGCATCGATTGCTTTTTGATTTATTTCATATAGTGTTGATTTTAGGGATATATATCATTTAAAAATCTTATCATTCATAAACTAAATCGAATAGTAATTAGGTGTCCTTTAGTTGCCTTTGAGTACTGAGCTTTAATTAATATATTCAACTATTAATTATTTGAAAATATCAAAGTAAAATATTTAGTTTTTATTTCAAACACTTTTAATCTTAAATACTTACCCAACAGATTTAAATCTGTTTTTATTTTTATTTGTATTATTTCGAGCACTGATGTTCAAACGTTTTGTTTTTAATATTTTATATTTTTTTATTACAGTCTATAAATTATTAAATGGATATGAAAAAAATGTTTTCACAAAACATAAAATGTTGTCGCATTCCGCTCGAGTTAATCGCTTTGTGTTGCCAGTTGCCAGTTGCCAGTAACAGTATTTCGTTGAAAGGACACAAACACAAATCAATTAAGCCTTGCAGCACTGTTGGCAATGTAGGCGTGGCATTACAGTAACCACAATGTAATCGCCTTATGGACTTGTGCGTAGGTTGCAAAAGACATTGTTCTGGCAAATTAAGTCAACTGAGATTTGTTGGCAAACTGTCGCCGACTGTCGAAGGACTTACGTGAGGCTTACGATACTCCTTGACATCCATCCAAGAGAATGTCAGATGATGGCGAAATAAATACGAAAAAGTTACACAAACAGCCATAAACTAAAACCTGTTTATTATTTACTGATAAGTAGATAGAAATAGAAAAAACATCAAGTTACTTGCAAGTTTTACTGGTGGAGTAAACTTTATTTAATTTTTTTTTTATATAAACTATGAAATATAATAAATGTGCAATAAATGAATTGTGAATTTTCTTAATGAAAAGTACAAACAGAGAAAATTCACGAAATAAAATGTTATTGAAATTAAGTTTTTGTACTTCTAATTAAAAATAATCGTGTGCTAAACCGTTAACTTTTAAAACAATTAATAATGTCACATTATTTGAGAAACCTAATTGCATCTACCACAAATTGTTTGATTCATCACAAAAATGCTTATTAAAAGCTGAAAACGAAATAATTTGAGTCTTTTGCTTAAATATTTTTCTCCACAAATGCGAACTTATTGGAATTATTGGAATTTAAGTTAAAACAAGAACATATTGTAAAATTAAACTTATGGTATTCTAAATATATTATGAAGATTATTTCGCTCAGTGTAGCTTGTATATAGGTATAGGTGCATAACGATAGTATAAATTGATCATTGTGGAGCAGCCTAGACTCGATTATTATGACAAATCAAATCAATTAAAAAGAAAGGATAGACCAAAACCGATAACGTCACTCTGAGGTGGTCAAGTGGCAAGCACTAGGAGCAAGATGAGATTATATTCGATATGCTATAATCGCAGTACTCACGACTGAAACAGTCGAACAATGAACCCAGATCTATGAGAGAACAGCACAGCTGCGAGGCACGATGGCAGTTACTGCCAAAATCGTGGGCTGGTTCCTTGGGATACAGCACGGCATCTGTGAATAGTGATAAAAAGCGATTAGAGTTACTCTTGGAGTAGGCTGGGGCAGAGCGCCATTGACTCACCTTGACGTGGCCGCGGACGATTGGGACGTGGCCGAGCGGTTGGCCCGGCAAGAGACGGCGGTGATTCCTGCGACTGGGCTGTAATTAAAAGTGGGCCAAAATGGTAACTTTTCCGTTGGTTCATGCATGTGGGTTAGTTAGTGCTGAGTGTTTGTGAATTCCATTTTTATTTACACAATTAATTGAAACTTCACTCGGTTATTTACACTCCACTGAACAAACATGGCTTGGTTGACCATGCAGTTATTATTAATAACAACAACTGTTGGCTATAAAGTGATATTTACGTATTTACTTTAATTACGACTCCCCCCTCTCTCTCTCTCTCTCTCTCTCTCTATCTCTATCTTAAGTGGGGAATTTGGCATATTGTTCGGCTTTAAGTGTTGCAACTTGAGCGTTGAGTGTCAGTATTGGAATGATGTAATGTGAGTTAGTTAATTGAGGAGCTGTGTTTATGTGGTTAATTAAGGATAAGTGTTTATGTGTTCACCAGTACCATAATTGGGCGGATCATGTGCACTTGTCCATTGTTTGCTGCTTTCAAATGGTGTATCCAACATTCAATTAACTGCAACTGCATGTAGTAAAATGTAATTAGGTTCAGAGATGAACAAGTTGATTAGCAGCAGTAGTAGAAAATGAGATAATCAATTAGCAGACTAGTGAATGCTCTTGCATAACACATTATATATATATATATATAAAGCGCATTTAATGTTGATCAAGTATAATGTTTATTCATATGCTTGAAAGTATACTAAATAAATAAAATATATATTTTCCTGTTTTACTTTTAAATGAATATATATAGACACACATATATATATATAAATACTTTGAAAAAACACCCAAAGAAGGGGTACTACATCTATGCCAGGATTCAGTGCGATCAAAACTGTTATCTGATTAGAGAGGCGACCGCATTATCGCGTATATTGGCCGCACAAGGATTGACGCCCCAGAAGGCGCCGTGGCAACCGAATGACTCAAAGCAATTGTATCGAATTTGGTTGCTGCCCTGCGAGCAGCAGTTGACTATTGCCCAAACGCAGGAGGAGGCCTTGGCTGGTCGGGTCGGTCGGGTGGCGATGAACGTTGGTGCACTGGTCACCGCGGGTCGCTGTGCTTGTGGTCTTGGCCGGCTGGTGGTGGACCTGATTGACCACGATTGCGATGGCCGGCTGGTTGTCCGTGCTGTGACGTAACAAGAACGAATGAATGATGGTTAAAAAGATAGATGCGATAGAGAAAATAGTGAAAGAGATGCGTTTAGAAAGCGAGAATAATTATAATATGCTCCATATCCCTATGAACAGGTTAACTGACAAAATGATGAACTGATGAACTGATATTGCAGCAGTTTAATACTTACTTGGACGACGCATATCACTTGCTGACCAGACCACCCGATCTGTTAATAGTTACAAAAAAAAAAAATGAACATTTTAAAGCATTTCGCGATGAGGAATTAATTTTAGACAAACCTTCTTTGTACTCGGGTGCGGACTGGAAGCCACCGCCAAAGTCACCACCACTTGGCACCACAGGCTCTTCTGGCCGACCCTGCTCGAATAATGAGAAGTCGGCATCCTCCGGATTCGAGTTGTGGAACAGGCTATTATCATCAAAATCGTTACGATTGTTAATGGAGAATGGTGGTGTGGTAACTGGTTTCTGGGTTTGCCAAAAAGGCAGTTTTCCACTGTACTTTGGAGAGTTTCCACGAACCGCATAACTGAAATAACAAAAGATTTATTCTTAAAAAACAATCATATAAAAATTATATAAATCCGTTAAAAATTTTTTTTAATATTTTTGTTTATATTTTTTGTGTTAAAATTTTAACATTTCCAATGCATTCAACCAAAAACTGAATTCAAATATTCGGTTTCGTTGAACTTAAGAGCTGGATTTTTGTACAGTGTACTTACCGCTGATATTGTGACTTTTGTTCAACGGGTACACTGTAAAAAACTGCGGGTGGTTGCACTGAATGGCGACGGGTGTAGGGATTGTCGGCTTGGCGTCGATGGCGACTGTGATATTTCTTGGGATACTTTTGGATTAAATCCTCCTTCGTGGGCGCCACAACTTGGGCAACCTCAAAGTTGTCGCCGGCAGAGTCATCATCGTTCATCACTAATGGTGTCTCCGGGAGCACATCAAAGAGAATCTTTTCCGTTGGCTCCTCAATCCTCAATTGTTTGGCATCGGACTTTAAGCGATGATGCCGAATTCGCTGTTGACCACTGAACAATTTTGGATGGGAGGTTTTGGACTCGTTTTTACTGGGATCTGTGTGCCGAGAGAATATCAATAATCAATAATCAATATATCGATGTGTAAAGCAAAAAAACTAACCATAATCTTCGTTGACAAAGTCCTCCTTGTACATGACCACGGGGTGATCCTCTCGCACAACACCATCCACATTCCTCACATGATGGAACTGTGGCAGACATTTTGATGTTGAATGTTGGTTGCAATTGGAGCAGGAACTGCAGCTGGCTACTTACCTCAATGTTGTCCGCATCTGGTGGCAGGGATGCAATGTCTCCTTCATTATCTGTCGATGGTCGACTGGCTGCTTGGGCCACAAAGAGCAGCAGAGTCAGAATCAGGACCGGAAATGCAGAGCCGGAAATTTTTTGCCTCTTTTGTTTCATGTCCTTTGGTTTGGTTTGGCTGTGTGTGCGCTGTGTGTTTGGAGTGGTTACTACAAATTGACAGAGTGCATAGATTCATCATTGGTTAGTTGAGGGAGCTGCACAGTGTCAAGTTTTATTGTACGAATCTCAATCTTAATTAGTTGCCCACAACCCATACCCAACCCATTCGCCGTAGCAAACTTCTGTGGCTGTAAATTTTGTTGTGGTTTTACTTTTTTGGGAGTTTTGACATCGCCTCGAGTTAAGTTTGCTTTAAATTAGACATCAACTTTTGGTGCAATTTTTCTTGGCCTTGCTGCCTGTTTTGCCTTGCGGTAAACTTTTCGATTACTTTTCTCCGACATCTGTTTTGTGTGTGTTTCTACCAAAAGAGCTCGGAATTATTACAGCACTTTAGCCCATATAACCAAAGTGGCCAGACTCGTTTAGACTTTTGACGCAAACTTTGTTTAGTAGCCACAAAAAAAGGAAGTTCAAACGCAATACCAAAAATTTCAAAAACTAACCAACAAACTTTGCACTAACTCACTTTGAATTTAAAATTGGTATTTCAATTATTCAACTATAATTTCTTTTATATATGTTGATATATTATTAGATCGTTTCGCTTCGGAGATCAATTCGATACTGAGCTCTTGGCGGGCAAAAGCGCTGAATTTAAAGAAATGCGAACAGCTGAGCATATTCGTCATAGGCACATACATATATAGATGTATTTATACCCTGTAACAATTGAAAATTTATATTTATTAATATTTACTACGAATTTCTCAATATCTGCCCAAGCTTATTAATAATTAGCAACATAACTAAACTAGGAGACAATATTTTTAATCCAGGTGAGCAAGAAATATTTGTGACGCATTTTTTATGTCAGATATTCCAGAAATTTGACAAATAAAGTTGAGTCATATATACAAACATAGTAATATTATCACCTGTACAAATATTGATTACTTTTGTTTACTGCAAGCAAAGTATTAGTAATACAGGGGAAAATTTATCATTCTTATCTTTTGCCAAAGAGTCGAGTAAATTGATAACAAATAAGATCTGGGAATCGCTAAAGGGAAATATTATTCATTTTTCAGCAGAAAAATGAAAGTATTTCTTTCCCATTTGAAATATTTCTGCTCTGGTTTTTATTTCGTAAAAATCTGCTTTGAATATATATTTAAATATATTTATAAATATTGTTAATTATTTCAATGTTTCCATTGAAAGATGCTAACTGAGTATTATAAAAGCCATAAAATTCAAGGCGAAGTTATATTACAGAAATTTAAGCAGTAGATAGAAAATATCGCTGGTAAACATTCAAAGAGAGAAAATTTCCCGAGTTAATATTCATATTATTATATTAATATTAATATTCTATCAATAAACGGGAACGGAGAGAAATTGTTTCTACTGTATGTTGCACCACTTCAATATAACCATTTTACCATCTTTCAAGAGCACAAAAAAATTATATATATATATTATTGTTGTCAATTTTGGAAAATATATTTTTTTTTTTATTTATTTGCTTGTCGAAGTTACAAGTTGGCATGTCTAACGACAATTTCGTATCACATAATTTAATAATGGAAGCACTTTTCGATATGCAAAACATTGAACCCATTGAAGTGTGCCACAAAGGGGGGCAAATGCGGTTCTCTTTTTTGCCAACTGTGAGAAAATAAATAAAATCAATAACTCGCTTTCTAAAATGAGCAGCATTTATTTTCAGCAAATTATTCATTTCATATCTATTTTGCTAAAAAAAAAATAATTGTAAAATTGGTATTATTTTTATAATCTAAATATTATTATTTACCATTATGAATTCCAATTCAATGACATTGACTTTAAATTAATATTTAAAATTATAATTTCGCAGAAAGAAATTTAAAAGCTTTCAAATTGCAAGCAACATATTTTTAATTTTAATTTATTACCTTTTTTTATGAATTTGATTAATGATCTGATTTTTTGTTTAATGAATTTTTTTTTGTCTTACTTTATAGATAAATGCTTAATAGTGAAGAGGTTTTAAATTTTAGTAATTGAATTTTGTAAAATCTATTTTGTAGAAACACACTTAAATTCACAGAACTCATCATTTGAGTAAGTAACCCAAACATATACACTTAATGTGGCACAAGGACTTGGCAGACTGATATTAATAGAACATAAGTCATTCGCATACACAATCCGGCTCCTAAAATGTGGGCCATTCAGCACTTGAGTAATTATTTATGGACTCAAGTGGTGGGGCAGGTGCAACACTGAATTGAGTGGCTAAGTGCTCAGCCATCCGATCAGCCATTTGCCTTGCGATCCGCTGACCAATGAACCCACCTGTCGACTGACCTACGGGCAAATTCTATTCCATAAGCGACCAAGAAACTTTTAGCAAACTGCCAGACGAACACACACACACACACAACTGCATTTGCAGGTGATACGAGTACACTCAAAAAAATAACTTTCTATGTTTTAGAAAGTCAGAATGAAAGACCAATCAAATTGTGCAGCTAATGAAATTACAACGAGTAATAGTAATAATAATAATATATTTCATAAAATAAAATCTAAATTAAAGTTTATATTTTTAAAATTATTTTCTCATCTGTAATTTTAATTAAAAAATGTTTTTTTTTGTCACTTTTTGATAAAAACGAAGGCAAACATTTTGTGAGTGTGCGACATGTCCGTGCTTGGCTTGTTGCATGCAACTGGTTAGCAGGACAAGTGCAATTTCGCCAAATGAGCGTAATGTAACCATTTAGCTGGTAAACTAGTCACTTGCCTCACAACGACGCCAAGGGCCGAGCCAGTCAACCGTGTCCTCGTGTCCTCGTGTCCTGGCCAACTACCAACTACATATTTGCCACCACCTGGCGATGACGATAATCGGACTGTTGGCACTGTGCACTTGCACGAAGCGGTCCCTGAACTCTGTGCCAGAGATTATCTGAAGGAATAGTCCTTGCAAGTCGGGCGGCCATAAAGTGACACAGTATTCGGTATTCGGTATTCGGTTTGGCAGCGATTTAAATATTTCTAAGCTACGCAAACAGCCAAACAGGCGATGTCAATCAGAGTTAATTGAAAACATGGAAATTTTGTTTGTGCCAAAAAGTGATTAAAAGCAAACAAAATCGTGTGTAAATAACAAAAAAAAAATAATAATGCAGCGAGGTAAGCAAAGCAATAACTTTCAATGACGTGCAAAATTTTATTTAAAATGCGAAAACTTAAGCTGATTTCGCAAAAAAAAAAATAAATAAAAATAAAGCAATCAGTTTGTGCCAAAAACGTGTGACGTGAATTTAAATACCGTTGCAATGGCAAAAGAAAAGAAGCAGCAAATGTTATTCTTGCCGTATTTTTTATTTTTTATTTTTGGTTCTATTCAGGCGTCAAAGTGTCGTCCTGTCACTTACACAGGACCTCACATAAAAGCCATTGCAGCAACAATGCAAATGCAAATGCGATTTAAGTTTCCTTTTAATGAGGATTTTTCTGCTGCCCAATCAATGCACTAATCACAGCATTCTTAGCTGCTCCATTTTAATTATGCCTAATGAGATTTGTTTCGTTCAACGATGCGTATACGTAATACGAGCGATGACACATATTTCTATGAAACACCTTCAGCTATTGTCAGTTTTTTGTTTTTGACATGGATTTCTTAATGCGCATATTTGCAATGTGGTCCACATAAGCAAATATATATTTGAAAATTATGGTCTTTTTGCTTTGGATTTTATGGTTTCTTGCCTTTCAATTATACACGCTGCTTTTTTTTCGCTTTTTATTCTCTGCTCTGGGCCAAAAGCTGCCAACTTTTCTTATTATTGTTCAAAATGTTTTTTATATTTTTTCATTTGTGCCACACACACACACATCAAAAGTTTGCTCTGTGTTGTTGAAATGGGGCAAAAGTAAAAACAATACAAAAGCAAATTTTTATTCTGGCTGAACCGACTAACGAGTGTGTCTTATCAGTATGTCTTATCATTAAAAATATAGCATATATATTAAAAAAAATATACAATTTGTAGAGAACTGAAATGATTTAAATTTTAAACAGAATTCGTGCAACATTTTTCTTTTCATACTTGGTTAATCAAGGAGTGAAATAAACTGCTGTTATCTCGGCGGGATAAAATGTATGCAACACAAGTTGAGGCAGCGACATGTGACTCTCACAGAAACTACAACAATCCAATAAGGAAGTGCAAGTGGGCAAAGGGGGGGAGGAGTGTGGCAGCTGCTACAAGTGGCTGTCAAAGTTGCTCGGTTAGCAAGCATGCTAGTTGTGACAGAACTGGGACTGGGACGGAGACTTGTATTGGTACTCGTACTGGGACTGGGACTGGGACTGGGCTGGGTTGCCACAAATACCACTTACCCAGGATCTGCAGTTCTAATTGCTAAAGTTGCGCCAAAAGGCCAAAAGCCAAAAGAGTCGGGCTACCAAATTATATGCACTTGGCGGCGCCCAAAACACAGCATGCAAATTCTCAAATTAGTGTGTGTGTGTGTGTGTGTGTGTGTGTTTTTGTATGTTTATGCGAAAAGAAATATAAAATATAAAAGCAGTGGGATTTTGGTCCTTGCGGCCAGTTTGAAGTGGCGCCACGTGGCGCCACAAACTATTTATTAGTTTGCATAGCTAACAATACGGATTAGTCGGGGCAATCTGTCTGGCCAAGTGCAAGTCAAAGACATTGTGTATGTGTGTGTGTGTGTGTGTACAACTATACATAAATAGGACACGCCCCATTGAGTTAATGGCAATGTTGGCTGGCTTATTCAGTGATGCCAAAACTAAGTTTTGGCCCCACGATTTAAGCAGCTTAACGGCCATCAAATGGCCATTTTCATTTTGTGCGCTGCTTTGCATGCATACACACAGGACACAGGTGGCAGGATAATGGAAACTGGACACTGGACACTGGACGAGCGAAATTAATGCCAATAGGCTGCTGCTGCTGCTGCTGCTGATTTCCTACTCCTGCGGATTCATTGGGCAACCGCCAAACGAGCGACATACAATTGACAGCTAAATTGTCTGTCAATTTGTCTCGCTGCCTGATTGCGTTCTCAGCTCCTGTTTGTGAGTGGCTTTGTGGCTCTGTGTGTGTGTAAGTGTATGTGTGTAAGTGTGTGTGTCTGTGTGTCTGCATGTGTGTGTGTGTCTCTGTATTTGACTGTTTGCATTGTTGAGCATTGATGGCTGTTGTCAGTGTGCGACGCCTGTGTGTTATTACCGCACAATAAACCAAAATTGTTGTTGCAATTGTAATTATTGTCTATCTATCAATAGATGTTGTTGTGTTTGATGCCACACACAACACAACACACACACACACACACACATGCATGTACTGTCAAGCTGTGTATCCATGTGGGTTTGTGTGGCTGTGTCAAGAACTCACATTTGGCGTCAAATACGCAGAGCAAGTTAAGGTTTATCCAAACACAAGTTTCCGACTACACTTTGAAAAAAAATATTGTACACAGCATTAAAAAATTCCTCAAATTTTTGTACGCAAAAACCATACATTAAAGTTGTTTAAGATAGTAAAGTTTTTAAACGGAATGTGGACTTTGTAATAATTAATCTCAACATACAGTAAATGGTAAATATTTGGAAATTTTCCAATACAGTTTTATGCTTTCAGTAATTTTCATAAATTTGGAAATGAGGAAATTGTTTTTTTAAATATACATAAATTCTTGCTTCCACATTAATTATAATTATTTTTATATTTTTTCGTTTTTGTTCATTTGCTATTAAAGTTCATAGCAGGAAAAAATATAAATTTTATGTCCAAATATTTTTCTTTTATATTTCTAAAATTTCTTTTCATTTCAGTTGTATATTTATTTTTAAGAAAGTAAAAATATATAAGAAATTTCTATGCTAAATCTTTACAGAACATTTTGTAGTATACCAAAATCTTTTCTGAATATTTTAAGGAATGTTGCAATTTTTTTTTGTAAGTGTAACTTGTACTGATTCCAGAGAAAGTTAAGCTGTATTTTCCCGCCTTTTTTGTGCTGCTTTTTTTTTTGGGTGTACATTGAAGACTGTCAGCTCCTGCTGACAGACACAAACACACACACACTCACACACACACAACCAAATATACATAAATTCTTGCTGCCACATCTGCATTGAGGTTTGCACAACTCTGGAGGCTGTTGACTAAATAATGCAAAGTAGCAGCGACAAATGACTTAAAGTTTTAATGAAAATGCCGAACCGAGGCAAATATGGATAAGCAATCATATATATATATATATATGTATATATATAAACGACAGCAGATCCCTCGAGCGCTATTCAGAGAAACACACGTACTTTAAATTAGAAGCAAACGAACATTAAATTCAAAATAAAAATAAGAAATAAATCAATGTGGCATCTGCATAGGAAATTGCATTGAGTACTAAACAAATTATGTGGCAATTGAATTTAAAAACTGTCATGTGACTTGTACGTCCCATAGCAGAATATTGACAGCTTGAAGCTTATTTATAGTCTCTGGTCTTGGACAGATGCAGAGGCAGCATTCAGCTGGTCGTCCCGTAGGATGCATTAGTTGTGGTCAGTTTGGTTAGCCAAGAATGGAGTCTTAACTGGTTGACAGGGGCAGTGGGCAAATCAGGTTGTCACATTTGTGTAGGCTTTAGCAGTGCCTAGGTGGGCAGTTCGTTATTGCCAGGACCCACTGTCAGAGTTGTTAAACAATTGACAAATTGGCTGATGATTCAACTAATAATCCGTATCCAGAATTTTATGATTTTTCTTAAAAATTGTTCATGATGTAATTTCAAAGTCACGCTTCAGGTTACCGCAGTCAACATGACTAATCTGGGTAAAACTGTCAGCTTCTACGGATATCTATAAATGGCCAGCCTTTTTGTTTTTTTTTAGCTGCCACCCACGATTCGCGGCTGCTCTGGAATAAAATCATCATAAATCATAAATCATTTTCTGTGTGTCACGATGCAGTTTGCATTTTGTCGCCACTCAATTTACTCAATTTTCAATCTCAATGCACGAGCAGGTCGCACGAATGCAATAAATCAAACAAGTGATAAACTCAAAATGTGACCAGGCACGCCTACCATTTGGCGTTTAAATGGGCGTGACAGCCAACTGCTGACAACTGTGAATGACACCTAATGCGTTCAATTTGTGAAACAAAGGTCTCTGGCGATCTCTCCACTAATTAAAGTTAGTTTTCCCCAGCATAATGGCAGGCCTAAACACAAGCCTCACACACAACACACACACACATTTATATATATTTATAAACACACAAACACACACTCACTAATATGAAAGGAGCACAAAGCATGTGCGAATTGGATTTGTGAGACGTCATCACATTTTGCAGGCCAATTTAGTTTGTTGATTGATGCGAAACAACGGAGAAGTGGAGCACAGGAGAAGTGAAGAGGTGTGCCAATACACAAGAAACATTACGCATACGCTTAGTTGGATGATTAATAGAAAAAAAAACCTCGTATAAATTCTCGAAATTGCAAAAATAAGAAAACTTTTTATGTTCCCGAAAAAAAAACGTAAAAATGTAGAAATAAACATATTATTAATAGCTCAATATATTTAGTATATTTATATATGATGATTTTACTTAGACTTCTCAGTATTCTTTGTGATGGGGCCATAATATCACATAGCGATTCTAACTAAACTTTTTAGCTTAAATAAATTATTATAGAATTAATATTAAAGACAAAAAAATCAACATCAATCAATTATATTCTTTACCTTCCATTTGAACAATGAATCAGCATATTAGTTATTGAGTGAAAACCAGATTTTTGCCACGAAAAAGAAATTTCTTACATTCTTGACATTTATATCAAAAAGCTTTTATTAAATTGATTGTTTTTGGTAAGATTAAAATTCCGTGTTTTGATTGTTAGTTTTCACATTCGCATTTGCATTGTTTACAACTATTTTACTATGAGCCTTTTATTTTTGATATATCATAACAATTTTCTTAAGAAATTTCAATATTTGCAATTATATATAGTATAGTATTATGCATTTATATATGCATTTCTATATTTTAAGAAAGCCGTAAAAACTTGCCTGAAAAGTAAACGAAACTTTCCAAGGTTTTGAGAAATAAAAATAAAATGAAATAAAATGTTTTATTTTATTTTATCAATGTGACAAATGCAATTCAAAATCGCTGATGGAGTCAATTCTGTTAGGGTATACAAATTTCGGCGTGTCAAAGGCAACACTTCTCTCCGATTTTTACCTGTGTGATTGACAGCTACCCCAAACAGCAGGTGATTTCCGTTACTTTCTAAATCTGGTGTCTTCTTGTCAACTTTGGCAACATGGCTTGGTTAGCAAAAGAATTACCTCATGTCCAATGATCTCAGCCCTACACATTTGACGCAAGCGATTTCCGTTGCTTTGTGCATTGGCCGTGACCAAAAGTTAAGATCTCAATTAAGTTCACAAGATACTCGGCAGAGCCAGGCGAAAACAAAGATTTCAATTATTTGAAAATTGATAGCGGAAATACAATATTTAGTTATTTTAGTTAAATACAGGCGTGTGATTAATACTCATTATTTAACTTTATTGTTCGAATCTAATTTGCCGAACTGCTGCAACCAACACCATAATTTGGGTAAATCGGTGCTCAGATGGCCAACTTAATTGCACACAATTTGTGATAGAAATGTTTGCTCCAAATTGAACTGCAAATTGTTTTGCATTTGAGCAATGTGCAATTATCACACCTATTTTGAATATCGATTATGCATCACATGCAGCAAATATGGATAACATGCAATTTGGCAAATTAATTAAAGATATTTATTCATAGAATGTGCAATCAATTGAAAATGACATCAGATGCACACACTCTACAAACATATGTGTATATATGAATTTTGTTTACTTAATCTGTAATGGGTTTTCCGTACTAAACCATGTAATGTATTTATTTTTTATGTTAATTTTATCAAAGAAATCACTTGCAAAACTCATTAATTAGCTTAATGTTGATGAGGAAATAACTATCAATATTTGCATACATTACGTGGTCCATAACAAATTTAGTGCCACTTTGCAAATCACAATAAACATCGTTATTCATTGTTATTAGAGATAACTTAAGAGCGTCATTGAATTACCCCAGGGCCAAATGATGATGAATAATTATTCAGAAACATAATGAGAAATCTTAGCAATGTTTCATATGGGGGTGTGTACTTTTGTAATTGCCGTTTAATTATATAATAACGTCAACTATTTTTAAATGAATATTTAACATTTTTGTGGTTGACCGTTTGTCGCACGTGTCTGCGGTTTTCAATGGGAAAACAATAGTTTGTTCACACTTTAGCTTCTGAGGTGTAGCACTTGTAGTAATAATAATTAATTATGATAATATTGATTCATGGCTTTTAAATGTTTATTGCTATGCAATCGTGCCATTTTTAATGTTTGCCAATGTAAATTGTTGCTTGTCATAGTTCGACGATGATTAAGAATTGTGAAAACCCAACTTACAATAAGGAAAAATGAGTCACAGCCAAACCAAAGAAACACCAAAGGATAGCTCGACTTGAAGATACGCTTCACAAATCCTAAAACAAATTACATCTTGCTCAAAAATAAAGTTCATAACCGGTCAGAAAGGTAATGGAAACAAATTTAAAAAAAAAAATACAGAAAAAACACTAAATGCTAAAGCTGAAAGTGAAAACGAATAAACAAGAAATGCAAAATGTAAACACAGGAAAAATAAACAACATCGATGCTTAGGCAGATGTATCCAATAAATTATGTGCGGGTGAATAAAATGTATTTAATGCAAATAGGTTGAACTTGAACAGGCAAAAAAAAAAAAAAAAAAACCGAAAACAAGATATGTACACTTAAAAAACACACACTCATCTGTGTACATATACATATCCGATATATGTGTGTGTATCATAAAACTAATAAAGATGTTTTTGGGCCAATAAAAAACAT
The DNA here is from genome assembly GCA_035042405.1 of Drosophila demipolita. Taxonomy (NCBI): domain Eukaryota; kingdom Metazoa; phylum Arthropoda; class Insecta; order Diptera; family Drosophilidae; genus Drosophila; species Drosophila demipolita. The sequence goes on from JAWNLI010000485.1 coordinate 6,051,564, forward strand.
GCTGGTAAAAGGGCAAACACTAGGCGATATTTAGAATTTGCAGTCTTAATTACACACCAAATGTGGCCAGCTGTAATGGATAAAAGTGTCTTAGGTATATATATATATATATATATATATATTTGACTCACGAGACGAGTATTGCTTTGAATTTATGTTTGAATATTCGACGCACAACACGGGTGTTTCTGCAGTCAAACACGAATGGAGACTGAAGCGAAGTGTTTAAGTCGAAAAAGAACTCGAGACACGTTCCGTTGGAGGGCCAACTTATTTATGTGCGCAGCTAACACATACATATACACACACACATACATGTACATGTATGTGTGCAAACATGGATGCACACACAACACAACACAACACAGCCAAAAAACTTTATGCACAATGCTCACATTTATATGTTTTGTGTACTTTTCTTTCTTCTTCTGCTTTTTTTTTGCCTATTTGTTTGCCTGTGTGTTTTGGCCAAATTAGCAACAACCGGTTTACACTGGTTGTCGTCGAGGGCAGTGAGGGGAGTGGAGTGCCAACAGCAGCAGCAGCAGCAAAGCTAAAGGTAAACAAACGCCGATCAGCTCATTAGTCGCTCGCTAGCTCGCCGTGAGAAGCCGTGAGAATTGCTGGCATTCACCGTAACAAATGCCGGAGTCGAACATTTCGAATCCACTGGGATGGGAGTGGAGTGGTGGATTGGCGTGTCGCACTGTGGGTGTGGGTGCAGCCAGCACTTTGGACTCATGGGAGCGCCGCCAACAAGGTCGTGAGCGCTGAGAGTAAGCGAGAGTGAGTGAGAGAGAGCGAGAGCGAGAGCGAGAGCGAGAGCTGTTGTCAACATTCAGAGAAAAATCATATGATAATTGCAAAGTCATTCGCCATAAATTATTCAGCTATCTGTCTGTGCCAAGTTCTCATTCATAATTAAGCAAAAGTTATTCTTATCTAAAAAATTAAGCAAAAATATTGTTTATTCAAATCTTATTTAAAATAAGAAATGAGTATTTAATCAAACTAGTTCTTAATTTAAGACATAATTTCAATATGCAACTGTTTGAAAATGTTTAGGTTATTCGAACATGAATTGAAATATTGTAATAACACATCTATTCTTAATATAATATCTAACATATCTGATATATAAATTTGACTTTAAACTTGCCTTCAATACACCAATTTCTCATTCTTTTCTCTGAGTGTCTCAGCGATACCAAAACAAACTTCGTGAGACATTTGTCCAACTGTCAACTGTCAACTGTTGAAGTGGCACAGACTGCATATGGCACATGCCACCAAAGAGTATGCCCTCTACTTATATTTTTACTCGTATAATGCATATTTGTACGTGCGATCGGGAACTGTACCAGACTTGACTGATGAATTTCCATCTGTAGCCTGGCAGGTTGCTCGGACTGGTGCAGATTCGCAACATGGGATGTATTGAAACGAGTTAAACAAGCGACACCAGTTTTCGCCGGCTTTTTGTTGTTGTTGTTGTTGTTTTTGTGTTTATCAATAATGAATGATTTTTTAATTGCAATAACATTTGCCTCGAGCAATTGAACCTTCCTAGTACAAATTTAATGCGCACACTTCAATGTTGATTGTTTTGAAATCGGTTTAAATATTAATTGCATGTTAAGCCAACAACTTGGTAGCTATTTAATAACGCCCACTGGGTCGCTGACGTAAGACGCTTGACAAAATGTGGGACTCATATGTATATATATATATATATACAAATATACATTTTTATATGTTCTTGACGTCAGCAGTTATTGATAAGCCGCTGCGAAAACAAATAATGGACTATAATTTTGGGATGAGTTGTACCCAAATGGAATTGGATGATCAAGAATATATATATATATATATATATACATTAATATGGGGCAGAATATGCGTTACTAACTGAACGATTGAATTAACAGACCCTCGGTCAGTGTATAAAGTAGAAAAAAATAAATATGAAATGAGATCATATGGTCACATATCATATATATATATATAGAAAAGAAAAATCAAGTTGCATAAACAATTCTCAAAATGCAAATCAGCAGAAATCGTGGGCAAGCAATACAAACCTTGATAAAATGCAAATTTTAAAATTTTCTGTTGCAAAAACAACAACAAATAAAGCTTAAGCACATCAAAAAATTTGATATAAATAAGTACAATGATCAAAGAGAATTATTCTACCAATTAAATTAAAGATACCATATAATTCATATTGCTTACCTTGCTTGGTTTTATCTGCACAAATGCTGGAGTTTTTCACACTCTTTTATAAATAAATAATTCTCTTGATTTGTTTTAAATGCTTAAACAGTTTGTGTGTGAACTGGTCAGACTGGCCGTCTGTCTTAAAACATATGTAAATTACAAATGATTTTTGATGTAGCAATTTAACTCAATAAAACAATCGATCGTTGACTCTTTGGCTTTGCGGTTTGTTATATTTCACGAGTTTGCCATATGCTCGGCTATTCGTATTCGTATTCGTATTCGAATATTGTTTTCTTTTATTGTCTATTTATGATGTGCTTTTGTGCTTCGCCGTCACATTCGATTCGTGTTTCGCTCGACCGTCGGCTGTGCTGTCTGTTGGATGTTTTATTTGAGACTGACAACATCTCCCGCGTGTAAGAATTTATAATTATTCTTCGTGCCCAGTTGCCATTCGATCGTGAGCACGCGAAGAGAGCGCATCCAGTTATTTGCTCTCCTTGCAATGCGATCTCACCATACTCTTTGTGGATACATTCTTGCAAATAGGATTTGCAAAGTTAATAATATTTATTTACGGTTCTTTTGTAGTTGTGTTGAGATTTTCCGACATGAGCTTAAATGTGCAAAGTTCGTTGATATGCTTCGCAGTACGTCACCGTTGAGAGAGCGTCATTGCTAATGGTTCAAAGGTTTTATCAGTGCAGTTTTTGATTTGATTCCCGATTAATCTGAAAGTACACAATGAAAGCTGATTGTTTGTTGGATGACTAATGCTTTATTCCTTGTAACGCAACATCTACAGTGTGTAAGTATGTATTCGTGAACCACTTGAAGAAATATTTGCTGAACATTACTTGATGAATGGATGCACTTTTATAGTTATGGCTTTCCCTTTGTTTGAAATGCCTCACGTAAATATATCTACGACCTTTTTGGAAGACATCCAATCATGGCCATAATAAATATGTCACGTTTTGTGTGCATTTGAATAGATTGTCATTTACAATGCGGGTGATAATCAATGCTAATTACTGCCCTCCAAATGCCTCGACACTTTTTTATTCATTAATAAAAAACCATTGCATGCATTTGCTTGGAACGTGTATCGCGAATTGCCTTACAATAAAATAGAAAAATATAATTAAACAAATATATACATTAACACATATAAATAATAAAATAAATTGATTTAATAAAGTTATAAGTTGTTGAATAGTTAATTTAATATTAATATTAATAATACATAATAATAATAATAATATTTTCAATTAATTGCAGTTAAAACTTATAAAACTTTTATATGTAAAAACTTTATTAAATTTAAAAAGAAATTCCATTTTATGTTAACCAGAATTAAATTCTAGTATTTATATAGTACAATACATAAACCCCGTAAAGAACGTACGAAAATACGGCCAAGCTGCCCAACATTTTGTGACGGCATTGGTGCTGTGCGTAGAGGCGTGGCGGTTGTGTGTGGAGTCGCGGGTTCAAATCTCATCATCAAATCGACAAAACGAAAGATTTTAAGGAATTGCAAATTATGATTATTTTTAATGCGATTCATTAAGGCATAATAGTTCGACTTAATTATAGACGAATAATTTCCGCTTGGATCGCAGAATAAAATTGATGGTTAATGCACGTGTCTACTGACATTTTCCCAATTGAATGACAGTGTTTCGTGCAATTTCCTCACAATCTTCTTCTTTTTTATAATTGAAATCTTTATCTTATCTTCTTATGATATAATGTTTTTTACTCTTCCAATAGCGACCACAAATTTTGTTGGCAAATTCACGCAGAGCGTGCGCCGCATTGTTCAAGATGTCAAAGACGAGGGTGCCCCCAGTGGCATGACACGCGATGAGGTCATCGAAACCAACGAACGGCTGCGCTCGCTACGCCTGCGCCTCGAGGAGTCATACGACACGGTGAAGAAGGCACTGATCAACCTTATGAACAAGTACGGCGACTCGAAGAGCCATCGCAACATCTTTCAGCGCTATCCCATGCTCAAGCTAATGATAAAGGTTCGTATTCCAGTTCCACACTGTAAATAAGTAGTAAAAGAAATTGAATTTTTTAATTCGAATTTTTAGAAATCATTTATTGAGATTAAAAAAATTTAATTATTAATTAACAAAACAGTAAATGTGTCATAAACATCATGGCTGACGAAATAAATAATCCAAATGTTAATCTATAAATTTTGTTATATTAATAAAAAAAAATTAACTATATAAATTTCAATTAATAGTACAACTTAATGACTTAAATTTGCATAGAAAAACAAAATTAATCTTTTTTTCCCAATTATTTTACTCAATTTTATTGTGTGTTTTTTTTTATGGTGCAAATGACTAGGAAGTGATACGTCTGGAGACACAGTACTGGACGTTAGTGGACATACCCAGGCAGGAGAAGCAGGAAACCGTACCCTCGTACGTAATGCGAGCCTGTTCAATTATGGAAAAGACTCAAAAATCTGGCGAGGGTGTGAAAACGTCGGCTCGACTTGCCGAGGAGGCTGCGGAGCGCCGGGAGCGCATGGAGCGTCTGGAACGTAAGTTGATAACATCAGCTCGACTTGGCTGCGAACACTGATTAACAGCATCTCTTTCTCCCCCCCCCCTCGTCCATCCCACTAACAGACATGACAACGGCGCAAATAGAGCTGGAGAACACACAGCTGATTAATGACTTGTATCGCTTGCTGAAAAAATATCTGGGCCTGAGGCATTTGATACGCGTGCTAAAGGTGAGCAAAATGAACTGACCTCCACTCTATGGACAAAGTTGTACTCAATGTAACCTGTGTATTGTGTGCATGATTGTGTATCCGAACAGGAAGAGTATGGCAGCTCGAAGATGTATCCGATATTTCCACGTTACACAATGCTCAAGGACATGATAAAGGGCATTATGCATGACCCAGACTACATGGAGGTGTGCCATGAAACGCTGGCCAACTCCAACTGAGCCGAGGCCCCCGGAAATGGCAGGCGTCGCATGAGTGTCATTTGAGAGGGACACAAATAGGCGGCACTGCACCCACAAGCCAACGCATAATGGGACTGTTGTGCGTGTGGTATGTGTGTGTGTGTATGTGTGTGTTCTAAATTCGCATGCGTCTTCTCTGTCATTCCGTAAATGTTTAACATTTTTTTAAAGACTTCTTCTGATGTTCCGGAGACGATTTGAATAGTTAGACACAAATCTTTAGGTAATTTTAGCCATACGAATTGGCAACGCAACTAACTAAATAACAAACTAACAAACTAACAACTACACGCAATACCCCACCATAGAAGTACTACTACTACTGACAACTACAAACTACCGCAATACTATTTACTATATCACATTAAATACTACTTGGGTACAGTTACACTTTGGTACTTAGCACTAAGAATACCAACAAGCAAAAGAAACGCATTTATTTTAATGACTTTTTGAGATGAATATAAAAATGAAAACAAAAACAAACACACTGGAAACTAAACATGCGTATAATGCGAATATCTGATAAATCGGATACTTCATATAATTTTATAAAACATAAATACATAATACATAAATGCATAAAATATACATCATCAATACTGAAAGAAACACAAATCACTTGCTAAGAAAACCTTTGGTCCTTAGCTTTATTTATTTGCTTTCAAAATGATCTGAGAAAAACGTGTACCCAACTCAAAAAAAAAAAAAAAGACAAACAATTATATTCATATACATACTTAAATATATACATATACATATATTTATATAGTTAGACAATATCAGGGAAATGTTCCCAAAAATTTAATGAAACAACATCTCTTTACACTTTTTGAAGGAAACACCAAAATTAATGCGGAAATATCTAATTAATATATTCAAGTTAAATAACTCAGGATGGTTCCTTGACTTTCCCAACTCTCTTTGTAGCAAAACTAATTTACAAATAAAAAAGGAAACGCTTTAAATGTGTACTCAAATATATGTGTATTTTACAAAAGCTTTAAAACCTATGCAATTTTGTTATAAAAAACAAGACCGCCCTTTAAAGAAAGAAAAATAAAAAATTAACTCCAAATTGCCGTTAATAAATGTATTTGTGTATTAAATATTATAGCTTTAATCAAAACTAAAAAAAAAATATCATGACAAGAGGACACAAAGCTAATACATAATTTTTATACGAGACCAATGAAAAACTCTTCGAGCTTACACTACTGAAATGTAAACTAAAATCCAAAAATGCTAATTTTAATTGATTTACATTTAAGCCTAAGCGATATGTTTGCAAAACTAAAACACAATATTATTTGCCAGCCAAAATAAAGCCTAATCAATGTGAGGCTTAAATCAAATGTTATCTAAATTGTTAGTTAAATATTATATTCTATTTATTGTGATTTGCAAAATTGTCAACATTTGTCCACACATTTATGAAAGCAACAATACTCTACACTTACTCTAACCAACAACAACGCTGATACACCCACCGAGATACACTGTCCACAAATAGCAGTGTATTCGATATCAAATCAAAAATCCACACAAACTAAACAACTCTAAGAAGTACAACTAAAACTTTACACCTAATATCGAACATCTATTAAAGCGAATAATCCAATTCGATAAATTTGTAAAATTGAGCAAATCAAATGAAATTATTCGAGCCTCGGCAATGTATCATTGTTTAATTTGTAGATTCCCAAAACTATCTGAACTATATTAAACTATTCAGTTCCATAAAGTTCTGGGACAACTCCAAATGCAGTGAATATTCAATTGAGTGCATATCTATAATTATTTGGGCATATTTAAATGCAATTGAGGGTTTGGCAAAATAAATAATTAATTCACATCAAACACGAAATATAATAAAAATAAATCAAAAATGGCTTAAAATATGCATATTGTTGCAATACTAAATGCAATAAATATTGTAGAACTATTATTTAGATTCATCAGTTTTGTTGTTGTGCCCAGTTATCGTTAATTAATATTGGCATATAAGTAAAATGAATTTAATATATAAGATTAAATAAGAAATATATTTCACAGCTATGGAAAATCGGTAAAGAATGTATGAAGTAAATTAGCAGAAACAAAAACAAAAACAAAAAAAATAACAAACAAATTAATCAAAATGTATGAAAATTTCTAGCAATATATTTATGTCTAATTAGTCCTTTTGCGTGTGTGTGAAAGTGGGTGTGAATCAGTGAGTGTGTGTGTGTGTGTGTGTGTGTGTGTGCATAGATAGTTTATACTTACTCCAGTGGATATTTAAACCTGTATTATACAAACTACATATACATATTTATATACACATCAGAAGCTTACATACATAACCATAATACATACATAAACATAAACATAAACATAAAGAAAAACAAGGGGTATTATATACTAAAATAGACCTAAAATACTTGAAACATATACAAAATTATATACGAAAACTTCGTACAATTTTACCTTTTCAATATCTAAGTGTCTACCAGAAATGGAAAGTAGATATACAACCAATGATACTGTGAATGTTATTACATATGAGTCAATATACTTACTCGTATACTGCAATATTACAAAAACATATTAAATATATTGGTATTTAAAAGGAAACAAATTGTTTTGCTCTTGTCTTCTTCTTCTTCTTCTTCATCTTCTTGTTTGTTTTTCAGCTAATTCGAATTCCCATTCGAGTTGAGAAATTCCCTCAATGTGTGAAAGTTCAATTTACCAAAGCTTCGACAATCAGCTGCTTGTGACAAAAGCTTAGTCGTTGAGCTTTGGGTTGTGGAAAAGAGAACGAATTTGGTTTTGTGTACAAAGCTCAGCAGAAACTTTATTCGAACTTCGAAGTGAGAATGTACTAAAATTCGATGAGGCCTATTTTTTGGCACGCTTATCTTTAACGGCCTCCACCTCGGCCACGGAAGGATCCTCCGGTAAATCGTCCACAGACAGCGATGAGCCCTTCGACTTGGATCTGCTGCTCGAGCCTGAACTGCTACCGGAAGTTTTTGGATATTTCACAGCCTTTGTGTTGCCCGAACATTTTATGATAAATCGCAATTCGTCTAGCAGCTCATCCTTGAAGCTAACCTGTTGTTATATATAAGACAAAACATGAGTTTCTAGTAATCCCTAGGCTAGAAGAGCATGCATAAACATATATATATAAATATCAGTTATTAGCATGTGAGTTTCTAAATTTTCCATTTGAAGGAAAAAAAATATTTTTTAATCATTTTAATAATTTTAAATAAATTAATTGTTATATATAAATTGACTTAGAAAAATTGTAAAAAAAAAATATATATGCATGCAATTAAATTAAATTCTAAATGAAAGTTAGTTGTAAATAAATGAACAAAATTTCAATATATTGTAATTTAATTTTTACAGTGGAGTTTGTGATAGTCTTGTCTAATTTATGATATATATATTTTGAGGAGTCAAAAGCACATGAATAAGTATGTAAGTTGAGTTAGACAATAATAAAAATAACTTGACTGTATTTCACGCATTTCAAGTGGCTTCACATGTCGTGGTTGGAGAAGCTGTTGCAACACATTTTTTTATTTTGTTGTTATTTATGTTGCAAACGACCTTTCCGCATGCCTTGTTTTAGTGACGACACAATAAGCTATCCGTCGAATGCGCCGGAGGAGCTTGACTAGCTGTTAACACACATATTTTGTGGGCACAAAGTATATATATATTTTTTTGGAGCGCCAACCAGCCGCTAACCTTGTTCGCTCGCGCGGTCCAACAGACACTGAGGACGCAGTTAATCAGGCCGTAAAAACTGCCAAAGCAGCTGCCCACAAACAGGACAAGGTAGACGCCACCTAAGTTGGCAAAGCCCAGCGAGGATGCATCCGAATCGGCTACTTCCTGTACTCATTGGTGTCAAAAGGAAATTGAGCATAACTAGGTGTTGTTTAACAGTGTGTGTGCGTGTGTGTGTGTGTGCGTGTGTGCGTGTGTTAGGGACTACAGGCCAAATACAGTCGCTAAATACAAAATCAAAAGCGAACGCGAAAGATAGGTAATTGTTTTTTTTGTACCTGGTTTTCACTGCTGCGCTCCTTGACGCCCAGCAACATCTCGAGCAGGGACACGAATACGCCGAAGACGGCGCCCACAACCATCACCAAAAAGACGCCGCCCAAATTGCTTATCTCGAGGGCCACAGCGCCGGCATCACCGCCTGCATCCTGCGCACAAACACACACACACACACACACACACACACACACACACACACATACACACAGACAACATCACAGTAACATTCACATATCCAAGGGGAGAGGCAAATGTCCTTTTTGGGTTATGTGTGCCTACTTACCGAGCAGGCGCCGCCACCACGCTTCTCCTTCCACCATTTGGTCTTCATTTTGGTCAGCACACCCTGCTCCTGCAGCTCCAGTATGGCCTGGCTCAACACATTCCGATATGGCCAATCTAAAAAATCACATTTAACAATCGATGCAATCGCAGGATGAAATTTCTTACTCTTTCGCATGGCTATGCCGTAGCCCTTCTCGTCCAGGAGTGCTCCCACCTGGGTCAGTGTGCAACGCCTTTCGGTAATATACTCAATTGTCGTGGACTCCATGAGGAAGGCATAGTTGGTGTTCTCAACGCGATCGACACCTTCCTGATTCGAGTCCGTCATATATTGGGGATTATCCTTCATGAACTCGTACATCTTCTGGTAAGTCGGATATTTGGCATCCTTAAAGAAATCATCATCCATCATCATTCTTCACTCATCACTTTTGTATTTCGAAATCAGAAAAATATTTCTTAAAATTGATAACTCTTGTTTCTAATCAAAAATTTCAAAATATTTCTGACTTATTTATTTTTTTTTCTAATGTAAGAATTTGTCCAGGGATTGCACTAATATCACTCTGCCCATAAAGAAACTTTATGCAACTGTGAGTATGGATATGTTTCATGTTCGAGATCAACAAAATAGCTAAGAAAATAATCAATTTTAATGGACTGATCTTCTTGCTAAGATCTTAACTGAATTCAAGGAATCTGGGAGGTTCCATGTAGAAAGGATAATTTGTGATCCTTGACGACTTGCTTATGGTTAACAGCCACACATCTGCAATCCATCTGACCGTCACACATTGGATAATTTGTGTCGGTGACTTCACTTCAAATTGGGCTAGCCTCTTTCCTAAATTTCTCCCTACTGAACCCGAGTGGCATCGGAACAGATCCGGATCCTTGCCATGGCAGCAAAGTGGAACACTTGCTTCTGCGAGCAGATTACCACTGGGCAGCCGGAGCTCAGTCAGCAGCATGAAACCAACTCTAATTTGGCAATCACTAAAGGATGCACAGAGCCAAGCTCCCCAAAAGGAAAAATAAATATGCAAAAATCTTCATTTTATTTTTGCATATTTATTTTTCCTTTTCAAATTGTATTTCAAATTCATAGCAATTCGTGTTATCTCAAGTTCATATACTATTTCTCTGAGTGTAGCAATTGACTTACCTTGAAAAATGTAAAAGTGCTGCCGCCATTTTTAGCGCCATAATTGACACCGCCTTTATTCTCGGACAAATCCTCGGCATTATCGATGGGCGTTACGAGAGACTCGACTGTGAGAAAGGCCGCCAGATTGGCGGTGTAGGAGGATACTAAGATGAGCGTAAAGAACCACCAGGATGAGGCCACAGCACGGGTTGAAAAGGCTCTGCAAATAGGTAAAAAGTTTTGTCACAGCAAATCTCAAAATGAAACCTTCGAATGGGACACACTTGGGAGCCAGCTCGGAGCCCTGCTGGAGCAGGGCGCCAATTGAGAACCAAAGGCAGTTGGCGAAACTAAATTGGTTCTCCAATTCGGTGGGCTCCTCGATGCACGGATATGGATTGTCCCACTCGGCGGGCGAGAGTCGTCCCAGTATAAACATGCTGATGGACACACCCATATAGGCCAATCCCAGCCAGAGCCACACCTCGCCAGAGAACGGCGACATGAATGAGAACAATTTGGGTGGCTCCTTCATTGGTTTGCGAAACAAAATTGCTATGCCTGGATTACGGGATATATTATATATATATATTAAAAGCTTATGCAAATGTGGAGGAGATTGGAGATTGGAGATTGCCTCTACTCACCCAGATTCATAAATGGAATGGTGAAATCGACGCCACTCTCACGCTCCGATGTCATGGTCAAATCGGTAATTCCCATGTCAGCGCGCTAATTAATAATAATAATTATAATAATAATAAAAGGGTTTTTTCATATTTAAGTAGCAATTTGCATTTCCCGTTCTCAATTGAATTTTTTTTTCAATCAAAGGCAAATTTGGGGGAAAATTTATAAATTATTCATATATTGATTTTTTTATGAATTATGGTTAGTTGGATGAATGAATATATATATTATATTGTGCATATAATCAATCATGACTTCGACAGCTATCAAGATAAATGATTCAGATTCAGATACAGATTTTATTTTATTTTCTCGATTTGAAATTTTGACATTTTTTTCAATTACAGTCAAATCAACGAACAACAGTCAATGGCTAACACAAATTGACAAGGCCTTGAACTCTCACATACACACACACAGAGTCACACACACACACACTCACACCCAAGCCGTAATTCAATCTGCACTTTCATTTCTAATTTGGTTAGAATAGATTTTAATTGGTTTTGGTTTTGACAAATTTCTCAAATATTTTATACCACATATTTTTGCGCAAGTGTAGAAAGCCACACAATTATGATGCTGTGTGGTTTCTATTAGTGGGTGGTGGGAGTTGTGGGTGTGGCACAATTATGTTAATGATAATGTTCATTGATGTTCACTGCTTTGGCACGAGGGATTTAAGCGGCAGCTCATTGATATAAATGACCGTGGGGCAAAATCGATTGGATGTGTACATGTGGTCATATACCACCACCAACCCCCCCCCCCCTCCTCCATCCACAACAGATTGTGAAGCACTTACATTGTCAATTATTTCGCGTAGCATGCCATTCCATTCGCCAGTTTTGGGATCGAGGCCACCATATTTATTGTCCGGTTGCAGATAAAATGTGTAACTAAATCCCAGCTTCTTGGCCAGCTCATCAATCAACTCAATGCCAAATCCTTCGAACTGAGCATTGCCTTCCAGCTTCTCCGATGTCTCCTTCAACATGCCATACGGTTCGCTCTGCCATCACACACAAATTAAGAATCATGAATATATACAAAATAAAATGACTGAAATATCAAATATTTTGTATATATTTACAATGGCTGTGACAACCACAAAGCTCTTGTTCATCAGGGAGCGCATGTCGGGTTCGATGGTGTGCGCCGCAGCTGGACGATTCATTTCGAAGCCACCCTCGGTGCTCCACTGGCCAATTTGCTGCATGCCCGAAACGCCCAGCTCGATGACCTCCAGCTGGAAATCCGTGCGCAATCCCTCATAGTCAAAGTGAATGGGGCCCGTGAGTCCGTTGAGCGTCAACTATATATATATATATATATATACATATGCATATATGTTTTAGGAAGCGTATTCTTGCCATTTATCTCGCATCACTCACCGACTTCATGTAGTTGACGAGCGTGTATCCTTTATCCCAGGAGCTGTCGTCCCCGCAGCTGAGTGGCATGGGTCGAAAGTTAACATGTTTGTAGGTCTCGGCCAGCAGCTGGATGCCATCATAGATTAGGGCCATGCTGTTGGTCAGAGGACACGACACTGCAATGTGGACACGGTTAGCGGGTTAAGGGCCATAAGGGATAAATTAACATTTATCATTTTTCCTGCAGATTCAATTATTTATATGTGCTTATGCGGCACTCTGAAGAAAAGATGTCCTAATAAATTTGAATCTCTGGCAAAAAAAAATATATTGCTTTCATTTTGAAACTGTTGCTAATAGAATAGAAAAATTTGTAAGATTTATAATTTCTAAAAATAAAAGTATTTCCTGAGTTAAATTGATAATTACGGACTTATTATTTTATAAACAATTGTTTGGGTTAATTTTGAAATACATATAAATATTTAAAGGCTTTACTTTCTAAAAAAAAGCAGTTTCTCAAGTGTTTAAAGTTAATGATAAAATTGATAATGAAAAAATATACTGCTTTCATCGTAAAAATGTTGCTAATAAAATATAAAAATCTGTACTATTTTCACTTTCTAAAAATAAAAGTATTTAAAAAAAAATTAAAGTAATAATTGAGGACTTATTATTTAAAAAAAAAAATTTGGGTTAATTTTGAAACTTTATCTTATAATATAAATATTTAATTTTCTAGACTTTTTCAAATGTTTAAAGTTTATAATGAAAATAATAATTAAGACTTAAAATAAAAAATGTTTTTTTTTTAAGATGAAATAAAATGAAAATATGTGAAATATTTGTGGAAATCCTTTTTTGAATACTAATTTTTGGGGCTATTGGAATCTTTTGGTTATTTTTATGTATAATTTTTTTCAGTGTGGCTTTGCATAAATTGCCCAGCAAGGGACTGACACGACTTGCGCGTTATTGAAATGGGCAATAAAACGAAGATTATGGTGATTTACCGTTCTGAAAGGGTTCCTCGCTCTCGTACAACGCTTTGGCCACCTCCAGGACATGCTCCTGCTCCGGCGAAACGATGCGCAGTCCCGTTATGTTGGAGTCCGCGTGCTGGTAGGCCTCCAGGTCCATGGTGTGCCAGTCAAGATTCCCAATGATGTAGCGATAGTCGCTGGTCAGCAAACCCACCTGCTGTGCCTGCTTAAAGAACTCGGGCAGCGTCTCCATTGAGCCCACAACGACAAATGAATTATCCTCTGCGTTGCGTATGCGTCGCAGGACATTGCGATAATTGCCGTTGAGATCCAAATCATAGCGTCTCAGAGTGATCGGCGGCCCAGCCGTTCCATACATCTGCAGCAGCTCATTGACTGTGACCAGATATTCGCCGGATTCGTAAATAATGGTGAAACTCTCCCAGCTCAGCGCCGTCACCAGATCCTTGAGCGCCATGCCCAATTGCACAGGATGCGGATGCAGATTTATTGTCGGCAATTGTGCACCAAAGTCCCAGCGTGTGTCCATAAAGGGCAGCTCCTTGGCATCGCAAATGCTCAATGCGTGACGAGCCGGAAGATTTGTGCTTGGTCCAAATACAGCCACCAGATTTTGCTTGAAAATAGAATTACAGCTTTTATGACAAGGAAATATTTAAAATAATATATTTTATTTTATGCAGTTATCTGAATTTTCATGAAATTTAATTGTGTGTTGAAATACTGCTCTAAATCAAATTTTTATAGTCGACTTAAGATAATAAAAAATTTATTTTGTAAAAAGCAAGTAAATCTTAGTTGAAATTTCATTTTTATGAGTTTTAAAAAATTTAATAAAAATTCAAAACGAAAATTTGACATATTCTTGAAGAAATTAAAAAGAATTAGTTTCCAATTGTCAAATCTGCATTTGGAAGTAGGTAAATTTTAAGCATTCTGAGGCAAATTTTTGTTGTGATTAAATTGTTTACATTATAAATATTAAAAAAAAAAATTTAAGGAAAATTAAAAAAAAAATAGTATTCAAAAACTAAAATATTTCCTTGATTATAAAATAAAGATTAAGTTTGCAATTTTCAAATCTGCATTTAGCTATAGATATAGTATAGATATAGTATAGTCATATGTAGAAGATATGTCCTGTCCAGACCTACCCGTAGCATCTTGCACAGCTTTTTGGACGCCTCGAAGGCATTGTTTGGCTCAATGGCAACGGCAACGCCATGCAGCTTGAGCTCCTCGTTCTCCTCGTTTGCCTTGGCAATGGCCAAGTGGAAGATTTTCTCGAGATCCGGATGAGTGTGCTCATACATAAGGCCTGAGATAAACAAAAAAAAAAGAAGCAAGATAAAAAATAATTTAAGCATATGCACACACACACACACACACACACACACTGACGAGCTGCAAATAAAAGCTATTCATAGTTTTTACGGTCTGTTTTCTGTTTTGCTATGCAAATTCTGTTTACGAATTCTGCTTGCCGCATGGCTAAAAACAAATGCGGCCAATTCGCCGCACTCTCAGACAGAATGCTCACTGATGATGCTTTTTGTGCCATATGTTTCGTTTGTGGCATACACACACACACACATTTAGTGGCACTCATCCGAGAATACATTGACAGATCCAAATAACAGCAATATTTGCATACAATTTTGCATTGCATAACAGTTTTGGCATGGAACAATATATTCGCATTGTAAAACTCACCCACATTGGTTCGCTCGGCTCGACAGATTTCCAACAGATTTGTGAATGCGCACAAGCATATCAACAAATCAACCCAACGGGCCACGCCCCTCCGCCCATCCTCATCCACCGGGAATTTGTGTTGCATCCGTTTGCTGATTTCAACTGCAATTGCAAATTAATTCCTTAGTTACCTTCAAATATAAATATATACAACAATTATTGAATTAGCAAATAACTTGTTTTTTTTTCTGTTTCACTAATTTTTATGGCTGTAGTAAATTAATTTTATAGTTTTTTTTTGTGTGTGTCTCGCCTGAATCTGCGTCTGCAATGACTATTTGCGGCGATTATCGAATCGCCGCATGTAAAATCAGCAGAATTAAGGCAAATTCGAATTGCAGCAACTGGCGAATTCGCCGCAAAAGATCTCGACATAAACTGCAACGATTTGAAATATTTCGATTAGCACAGTTTTTAAATTAAGCAATCGCAATTTCCTGGTTTATTAAATTAAATTATATATTTTAATACACAAAGCCCATTAAAATAGAGTAAAAAAAAATATATATTTCATATGCCGAACGAATCATTTCTGATTGAATAAGGAAATTAACATTATTAGCATCTCATAACTGAGTCGATTTACCCATTTCTGACTGTTTATAACTAAGAATAATAATAAATGATAATAAAACTTAGGCCCAGGCGATCTCCTATACGACTTTTCTTAACTATATATAGAGTAGGTTATAGCTAAATTTTAGCAATTATAAAAATCAATAATTATCATAGAATTAAACTTAAAAAATTTCTGAGAATATGTAACTTATATAAAGTATAAAATTTTTCTCTCAACTAGAGCGTTTATAATATAGTTTGAAGCTTATAAAATTTATCAAAATAAAATTGCATTCTGCAATATTTCTCGAAATCAATAACTTGTTTTATTCTTAGTTAAAGAAATAAATTTCATAAATCTATTAAATATTAAATAAAAAATTAAATCTCAAATCAGTAATAAGATTTTAAGTAGAAATTTCTTCTATTTTATGCAATAATTGATGTACCCAAGTATACGTTAATTTTCAGATTAAAAATAAAAAAAAAATTATAATTTGAAATGTTTAAAACAGTTAAGCGTGAAATTACGCATTTTAGGCAAGTTTCAACTTTTTACCAAAAATTTTTTGTGAGTGGGACAATTTGAGTGCTGGCTGCTGCCTGCTGGGTCAGGCTCAAGATCCAAAAGCATTAAATTTGTCAGCTTTGAATAATCCACTTAAATTGTGTATGGAGGAAGGAGCGAGAATATCTTATTTTTTTTGTAACGAATGCGTCTATTTATAGCCATTTGAAGCACAAAACATGCCACAAAAACATACAAAAGCAAACACACATACACACACACACACACTCAAACACGTACTATATACAAGTACTTTCGGGTATGTCCTTCGTACAAAATTGCAACATGCAACACATTAACGAGAAAGGGCTGGGGGGGGGGGGATGTGGGTTGCCAGGCTGGGGAGTGAATGGGCTCTGAGCCAAAC
This sequence comes from Drosophila demipolita, assembly GCA_035042405.1. Classification (NCBI taxonomy): domain Eukaryota; kingdom Metazoa; phylum Arthropoda; class Insecta; order Diptera; family Drosophilidae; genus Drosophila; species Drosophila demipolita. Next base: position 6,068,611 of record JAWNLI010000485.1, read on the forward strand.
TGTTGCTGAATGCAATAAAAAATCAGCTTCTGCGATAACTGTGGGTCTGTCTCTTTTCATCTAAAGCACTCTAGTTTTTTCTTATAAAAAATACTAATGCAGGCATACCTCCACACACACACACACACACAAATCACACTACTCCCCCCACCCCCCTTTTTTACACAAAATTTTTTTTGTTACCATTCGCTGCATACTAATGCACTTTTTATTTACATGCCAGCGAGCAGTCTTCATGCAGTGCCTTTAAATCTATTGCCATGCGCGTCCTTCCCTGCGGCGCCTTAACGCCACATATACACACACACACACAGCCACAAGCATATGCTGGGATGGTGTTAAATTGCCCAGCAGCCAGGCTCACATTTGCATTTCTCGCGTGCGCAGCGGCGCATGCAGGCTGCCAGAATACGAGTATCTTGAGGATACACAGGCAAGTGAGCCCATGCACTCTCAACACACCCACCCACACCCACCCACATCCCACCCACTCCTCCACCCAAAACAGACACACCCAAAAAAAAAAACAAAAAAGAATATTTAGAATTTAGTTGTTGCCTCTTCATTTGAAACAAAAGAGATAAAGGACATATCTTTCGGAATCAATCTGGTTAATTGTGGGATCGCTTATCGCCTTGGGCCAAGTATGTGGGGCAACCGACAAAGAGTGCCAACTACAAGCAGTACGTGTGGCAGCCACCCACCTGGGAGCGTTATTAACGATAGCATTCGCGTGCAGCAAAGCCCAAGATCTGGAGGATTTACGAGTGCCATGTGGGAATTGCTTCGGAGGAGCCACAGCAGCGACAGGGTTCATTTTTCATAGGATGTTTCGGGCATGCCCACATTATGTCGTCCTCTTTCCGAGGGCGGCATCGGTTTTGACTATCGTCTTGGCATGGCATGGATTAAACTGCTCAAGGAACAGTCGGATAATGAGTGGGATATAGGAAATATTATGCATACGCTGACAAATCGTCGCTTCGAAGAAAAATGTTTGATGCAAAAAATGCAAAATGTTAGAATAAACATGTTGAACATAAATAGTATTTTTAAGTATTTTTTCTTTAAAATATTATGGTAGTATAGTAAGCGGAACTGATGATTTAGTTTTTAAAGTAATACAGCATAATTTAATTCTGTTTTTTTTTATATTTTTTATTATATTAAATTAGGTTAAACATAATTTTTGTCTGGTGCTGAGGAAAACTTAGGCTTGGGTGTCTCGTTAGGTGCTTTTTTTTATCTTTTTCCACTTACACAATGTTACTTAGCGTTAAAAAATACTTTAATGTTTTTTAAAACTTGCAGAATTTATTTTTTACACAACATTGGTGTGCATGTGTGTTATAGTGTGTGTGTATTTGTGTTTTTGTATTTTGCATTTAAGCTTTGTGTGTGCTTTGCAAGAGTGTTTCAAAATTTACCTATGCATATATATAAATATGTATATATATATATATATATATATATATATATATTGTGTGTGTTTATTTGCCTGTCTTGGCATTTTGCATTGTTGACAAGTGCTGCTTGAAATTTGCATTGGCATTGGACCAAAATCGCAGCACAAAATCAAATTTCCAAATTCCAAAGTTGCAGCAAAGTTCTGATTGACACTAGTAAACCTTGGGAATGTTATTTTTGGTATCGATTTGTTGCCAATCAGTGACCAGATTTTTTATATTTGCGTATTTGCATTTGATGTGACTGACACACAAAATTCGCACTCTCCGAGTATATTGAATAACAATAGCAAGGATATATTTAATTATTCATGGCCAGCTTGCCAAATTAGCCAAGTGTTTAGAAATGCACTTGAACCTTGAACTATTGAAACTAAATTAAAAAAATATTTCAGAAGATGCGAATGTATATACTTATATATAATACAATTTTGGCATTCATATATATATATATGTATATACATTTTTTGTATATTTTATATTGACAATATCACTTTTGGGTCGCATTCTTTGTAAGAGATTTTAGGTGAAAAACTTAAATTTGAAAGGATGGAAATTGTGTAGATTTAATGTAAAGATAATGTTAAATCGGCAAAACAGTAAAAAACAATAAATAGAATAAAGAAGGATTTCATTATTTAGTTATTGAACCGATTCAAAATGGGTAAATTGGTTATAATAATTTTGTGAAAATATATGCAAAATTACAAATGGAAGCATCTTTATTTTCAGAAAGTATATATATTATTCATCAGATTATTGAATAACTATGGAATGACTGCCTCAGTTTTGCAAATATCGATATTTAAATCGATTTTCGATAATAATAATAATAGATAATCTCTTTTTAAAGCAGTTCGTTTGAAATTATAATATGCATTGAACAACTGCATATTTAAACAAGGTACGATATGAAACAACGAAAGTGTGTTCTCATATTCAAGTAAGCATTCTCTGTATGCACAAATATGCATGCTTACATTTAACTACTTATAAATGGCAGCTCAATGCACAAATATGCCAAGCAAACGCATAAAATAAAAGCAAATAAGTAAAGACTGAAGTGCAATCTAAAAAAAAAATACAAGTTATATGTCCAAATAACGTCAGTGGGAAGAAGAAGAAGCTGAAAAGACAAGTGTTTACTCTTGATGGCTATCGGGGCGGGAATATGATTAGCTATCCTTATAGCCATCGGGTCGGATTGGCAGCTAAAGACAAAAAGGCTCAAAGGTAAACAAAACAATACATTAAATAAGTAGCACACAAGCTACTTTTTGCCACTGTGAAGTGACAATTTGGTGCGTTGTCGCAACAAAATGTTACATGACAGAAACACACACACACTCACACACACACACACACACCGATGGGCACACAAAATCAATTTCCAGGCAGCCAAGAGGCATCCAGCTTGAGGGACTTTTGCGCAACGATTGCGTTCTGTGTATGGCAAAGGAGGGGATGGGAAGTGGGCGGTTGGCAGGGAGTGATGGGAGTGAAGGGAGTGGAGAGAGAGAGAGAGGGGGTGGGAGTGAACCATAAGCCGCAGCCGTAGGAGCATAAGAGAACCGCACTCCAGCTAGCCAGCAAGTAAAAGTACTTATGTACTCTTCTCCCACTCCCACACCCACTTTCCTTGCACTGTCTATGCCTCACTCCCTCCCTCTCACTCCCCCTCTCTCTCTCTCTCTCTCTCTGTCTGTCTCTATCTCACTTTCGCCTGCGTACTCCAAACAATTGAAATTGTTGCTGCCTGTTCAATGTGTTCCCAAAAACCGCACGAAACTTGACTGGGCTGCATGGGGCAGGGGCGTAGCCCGAGGGGGTGAGCAAAACAAAATGCATTTACCCCCTAAGTCTAGGCAAAATAAATCATTTTCAAAGCGATTTGCCTGAAAACTTTTTAAATTGTTGAAGTGCCTTAAATAAATTTGCAAGTTTTAGATGTAACTAGAATTTATTAAAGTGTAGAAATTGATGGACAAAGTTTACAGCAATTTTGTAGTCTATAGAAGAAGAATGTTTTTAGTGTAAATATATCGCAATATAGTTGAAAAAGTTATATTATCATTAAATTTTTATCGTTATTTAACAAATAAATCTTTTGCCATGCAAAGTTTTTATGCAGTAAACTTTTCGCGAAATATTTTCAAATAGTTGTAGTGAATTTAATTTGCAATTTCATTGAAATACACATGCTTCAAAAAAAAATTGAAGTGTAATTTATGCAAGTTAAAAAACAGGGAATTATGGAAAATAAATTTGCTGGAAAAAAGTGTTAAACATGTTTTCAGCAGGTGCAAAAAGGAAGCTTTTATCATCAATTAAACAATTAATAATTGTGCACAACTAAAAATTATATTTTGTGTTTGAAGCTTAATTGCAATTTCAATTGAATTAATCTGGTTTAAATTAACTAAAAATGAATATATTTTTAATAAATATCAGTTAAATATAGGCAACATTTTGGATCAGTAATGAGGGAATCAAAAATGATTTTAGGTATGGAAAATTGATAAGGTGTCTTGTAAGATTTGATTATGATGTACCCTCGCACCAGCTGAGCTCTTAGCTGTGCCGGCACAGCGGAGCAGGTGGAGGTCACCGGGCCTAACAGGCGTCTGATAGGCGACATGTCCAGCCAAAAAACAGGTGGAATCTGCCGCAACCAGCAGCAGCAGCAACAGCAGCAGGAGGAGCTGAGACGGCACGGAAATGAAGCGAGACAGCAAAGAGGCAAACAAGTCAAAAACACACAAGAAAAGGAGTTTTTTCGGTTGGCTTCCTTCTGCCACAAAATACAAAAAAAAAAAAAAAAAAAAAAAAGAGTAGACCGCAGCTGGTTCCACAGCGTTTCCCCGTATTTTTCCAACTGAAAGTTTCCACTTCAATTAGAAGTGTGTGCAGGCGTGTGTGAATGTGCATGTGTGTGTGTGTGTAAAGTTGAACTTACAAACGAAGTTATTACGTCAGAAGAGGAGCAGCCGCAGCCGTGTCGCTGCTGATGATTTTTCTGGGTTTTAGTTTTAGTTTTGGTTAGTTTCAGTTTTTGTTAAGTTTTGTTTTTGTTTGTTTTTGCTGTTCATTGCCGATTTTTATGTTGGCCAGCTGGGGCTAATATTGTGCCACCTTGCGTCACGGTGTGCCCTCGAACTGATGCTCGTTGAGGCGACTCGAGTCGAGTCGCGTGGAGGCGAGTCGCGTCGCGTCGAGTCGAGTCGAGTCGAGACGCAAAGGCAATGCTCAGTGTCTGTCAACAGGCACATGAATTGTTAACACACAGTCAACGTTGCGCCTGTGCCACAGGTGAGCGTGCCACGTGAAAGTCCAGGCAGCCAACGCTGCCAACATATATCGTCTGTCCAATTGGCAGTCAGCCAAAAAGTACAGCAGCAATGTGGAATGGTTGCTGTGGCTGCCAACCAGTTGCGTTTTGGTCGTGCGAGGCACGTTTGCTGCCACACAGCCATGGCCAAAATGCCCAAAATGCCCAAAATGCCCAAAATGGCCAAAATGGGTAGACGGGTAAATGGGCAAACGGGTAAATGTCAGTGCCAAGGTGTTAAATTGTCAGCGCCTGTTACACATAAAAAAAAAACAACAAGTGTCTGTCATCGAATAAGCCATCAAATACAGATTGCAATAAGCCATAACATTTAGACCGGAAATAATGTAACTTTTTTATTGATATTTTTTTAAAATAAAGTTACAAATTTCAACTGGTTCCGCTTGCTGCACAGTGTTGAATGCAACACTCACTGTTTTTAGAGCAAACACTCTAGGCTGACATTGAAGTACACTCATTAATCATCCATGGACACACACACACACACACGCACAGATAGACACACACATATAGATAGATATGTGCACATCATTCAGTCAAGGTTATATTCCACTCAGATGCCCATGCCCAAATATATATATATATATGTATATTTAAGTACATGGAACAATTTAACCACTTGTTAAACAAAATAATATTCAATAACAAAACAAATGCAACGTGTGCGCAACTCTCGCGGCAGCTCTCTCTCTCTCTCACACACTCTCTCTTTCTGTCTAACTCTCACTCTCAAACTGCGCTGTTTCTCTGCGAAAGTTTCTACAATGAATACACACACATTTGGTGGGGACACCAGCGAGCAAAACTTTTATGTGCCACAATCAGGCAGCGGCTGAGGCCAGTTCGACACGAGAGCTCAGCGAGTGCGGACGGGCGAAGCGGACGAAGCAAACAAAAAAAATTAATAAATAAATACAACAAAAAAATAATAATAATAAAAAAAAAAAAAAACAAAAACATAAAACGTTTGTTTGCAATTCAAGGTAGATAACAACGCGACACAACAACATCAACAACAACAACAGCAGCAGCAGCCGCAGGATACAAATCTCTGTGTGAAAAGAAAGTCCTGTGAGTGTAGATACCGCAAGGCATACGAAAGTGCTACTCATATGTGCCACAAGCAAACAACAAACAACAGACTGTATCAGCTGCACAAACCAGTGGAGTAAACACCAACAACAACAACAACAACAACAACAACAACTGAACGATATGCCCGAAATTGTGGAGCTAAATGTTGGCGGCGTCCATTATACGACAACGTTGACAACATTGCTGCAGGATAAGGGAACTTTGCTTTATGAGCTATTTGCTGGGTCTGAGGGTCGCGATTCGCTGGCCAAGGACAGCAAGGGCCGCTATTTTGTGGACCGTGATGGTGTCCTTTTCCGCTACATATTGGACTTTCTGCGCGACAAGGCACTGCATCTGCCGGAGGGCTTCCGCGAGCGCCAGCGGCTGCAACGTGAGGCGGAGCACTTCAAATTGACAGCGATGCTGGAGTATATACGTGGGGATAGAGATGCCCGGCCACCGGGCTGCATTACGATTGGGTATCGGGGCAGCTTTCAGTTTGGCAAGGATGGCCTGGCCGATGTCAAATTCCGCAAGTTGTCGCGCATTTTGGTCTGTGGACGTGTCGCGCAGTGCCGTGAGGTGTTTATGGATACGCTGAATGAGTCGCGAGATCCCGATCATGGCGGCCCGGATCGGTATACATCGCGTTTCTTCCTCAAGCATTGCTTCATCGAGCAGGCCTTTGATAATCTGCACGATCACGGTTATCGCATGGCGGGCAGCTGCGGTTCCGGCACAGCCGGTTCGGCGTCCGATCCCAAGCCCGGCGTGGATACGGAGGAGAATCGCTGGAATCACTACAATGAATTTGTTTTCATTCGGGACTAAAACAGCGCATAATTCCTGGCTTTCCCTTGGCTCTCCTTATGTTTGTGATACACTGTTAAAAAAAAATATCATCGTTTACCAGTTTAGAACTCTTCTTCCTCTTCCTCAAACTGTTTGACGCAAGAGAAATGCCAAGCAAATAGTTCACATGTAGTTTGTCGCTTGTACACTCAGAAAAAAATATGACCTTGAACTTTGTTAGTAGCCAAGTACACTGAGAACACCAGGTTTAACATTTTGCAATAATACATTTTTTTAGATAAAAAAATGTAAGTTCCAAAATTAGTACAGATCTAAAAAAATGTTGACGATTTAAATATTTTCAAAAATTTCAGAGTTGCATTTCTAGTATGTTAATATGTTTCCAAAATGTTGAAAGTTCTGAGTAACTAAAATACTTTTTTTTTTGGCGGCACAGACGTTTTTAAAAGGATATTTAAAGATATAATTTTTTCTGAGTGTACTAGGAGTCTTGTGTTATAGCACATTAATCAGATAAGTACAGACAGAAGCAATATTCAAGCATTACCAAAGTTGAAGTGCCAAGTGGCAAATAGAGATTTCGGTAGATTTCGGAAAAGGGGGGTAATTGAAAAAAATGAATCGATATGCACATTTAATCTAACATGATTTAAGCCCACCTTTATATTCCCATGGGAACATTTGTAACGTACAATTTAAAAAATAAACAATCCCCACAAGCGAAATCACAATAACAAAATGTTTAAACCAATTGCCTGCTTTAATTTAGCCAAGTTAATTTACAATATTGTATTAAGGCCAACCGTATTTTAAACCAGGCATCACGAAAATTTACACATAATTGAAAACAATTTTAAATTCAATGTGGGGAAATTTGTCTGAACAAAGAAAAGAGTATTGAACGCATATGGAAACACAAGTAATTTGAAAAAAATTTAGAAATAAATTTAAAGAAAAAATACAATACAATATTTATAATTATATAAGTAGAGCCAGGTCTAGTCAAACTATAAGAATTAATCAGCTAACTTAACAATACAACTACAAAGAACTATTTAAATACGGGTCACTTCTTAAACAAGTATATAAAATGAACTCAGTACTTACATAAATATATATATAAATATATATATGTATACATATATATATATATATATATACATATATACAAAGCTAAAAACATTTGTTGAACTTTGTAGGATTATTAAAAGAATTGAAAGCCAAAATAAGTGGTAAATGTAGAGTATTATTAGCCAATTTGATTACATATGTCCTCAACAAAATAGTTCAAATTTAAAATAATAGAAAAAATATTCAAATAGCAACTGAATTTCAATCTTTCGCATAGAGTACAACAATATCAATGCCAAAAATAAAAACATTTAATTTAAAAAAAAAAAACAACACTTGCTACGACTATCTTACACACTCAACAGACACATAAAATCGATATCAGGAACACGATTTTATCCCAAGGGTAATTAGGAATACTGGCATCCATAAATTTCTTGAAAAGTGGCATTTTTCAATTTACCTCAAGGCAAGTAACTAAATCAAGTCTGTTGCGGATCGGATACAAATTTAATGGGTTTTTTTTATGAAAAAATACGCATTGCTTATACGATGGAATATCATGATTGTGCTTGAATTTCTTCAATAAAATTAAATTAGATTATGATTTTAGATGGATAAACAAATTGGTACCATTTTCAATATCAAATACGTATTTGGCCCGCTCGGATTCAGTCATATATAAAACTTGAAAAAAAAATATATCAGTAATGTCAAAAAAAAATCTGTTCCCAAAGAACTTCCATTAAAATTACACTAAACCTAATACTAAAAAAATTTGCTGAAATCAATATGCGCATAAGTAAAAGATAAAGAAATACAAAAATAAATCGTTGTTTTCTGAAACAATCAATTTATGGCTGTCAATATTTGGCAGAATATGATTTTTGGATTCAATTGATTTAATCTTTGCTGAAATTAGCACAATACGGCAAAAATACTGCAATGGGAAAACTACATTTTCTCTCTGTTTATGATTTTTTCATTAGCCCAAATAAATATTTACATAAATGTTTGCATGAATGTGCAACTACTGCAAATAATTGAAAATCTAAAAACGATAATTGTATAAGTCGAAAATATTTTCATTTCGTATGAAAATCACACAAACATTTATATATATATATATATATATATATATATATATATATATATACTGAGTGTATATTATTGCAAAATATTTGGGATAATACACAATAAAAGAATGCAACTATTAAGCCCAACAATATAAATAGTTATGTTGAGGAAAACTTAGACCGTATTCGAATATATATATTTAAACCAATTGTCGATACTGAATTATCTATAAATGTTTAGTATTAAGTTCAGTGAGCATTAAACGAGCATAATAAATGAAAGCAACAGCAAAGTAAATAAATTATTTATATATACATATTTAATAAACTTTAAACGGAATCCACTTTTACCTAACAAAAGTAAATGTATTATGAACTTGAATATATATATGCCCAATGTGGATTGGCACAAAAAAACAAAAAGAACAGTCAACAATCAAAGTGCGACAAACCAAATCTATGTAAAATACAACAAATATACTACAAATAAAAATAACTATAAAATTAAAGTGTTTCTTTTAATGTGTGTCAAAGTTATTAGTTTTTTTTTCTTTAATATATTGGGCACACTTAATTAAAGCTAAGTGCGAATGGGGAATTGGACTCTCTTTATTCTGCTAATAAAATGCTGATGACATTTTATTTATTTATTATTTTTGGCAACACCAACCTACCCTTTCAAGGTAACAAAACGCAGTAATAAAAAATAAAGATACGCACAGCCTGTGGGCCATTAAAAGTGATGAAAATAACACCATAAAAAATGTGAGGAACGTACAAACAATATTAAAAATGCATTAATAATGGTATAGCAACAAACAATGTGCCATTTAGAAGGTGCATGAAGTAAAATGGCTGCCACACAATATCGCAGGCAGTCAAATGCCTTAAAACAAAAATGAAAAGAGAGAAAAAAAAAAATGTAAATAACTAAAATGGCATGAAGATGAATGAGTGAACCTTTGAATAAAAAGTGACAACAATTTCGCATTTGTTTAAATTCAAGGCAGGCAACAACAATCATTTACTAACACACACACACAGGCGGGCGGGCGGGCGAGGGATAGAGGTGGGCAGGAAACAAAGGACTCACTTCAATCCCTTTTGGCGGCACGCGTTCTGCCTTCAGCCAGGAGGAGCAGCAGTGCCAGTTACAACGATGACGAATACAAAAAAATGCTGAAATTAAACGAGAAAAGGCAAATGCTTTCTTCTCATAGTAGACGCGTGTGTGTGGGTGTGTGTGTGTGTGTGTGTGTGTGTGTGTGTGTGTGTGTGTGTGTGTTGAAGCATGCTTCACAAACAAGTCAAAGCAAATGGGGCAAAGTGCAAAGACAAGGAGCTAATGCAATCGTCTTCTTGAAATCTCGCCAGACAGGGGCCAACTAAGCAGCGTGTGTGTGCGTGTGTGTATGTGTGTGTGTGTGTGGGGTGGCTCACAGTGAGCGTATCAGTCGCCACCTGCATACTAAGCATCCCACCTGGCACGTCTCACATATTCCTTTATTTTATTTTATTTTATTTTTATTTTTTGTTGGGCTCTGCTTATTGACTATAAGCCCAGCACAGAACACAAAATGCAAAGCATGCAGCAAAAAAAAATAAAATTAAAATAAATTATATACATATGTATACATATATATTGAGAAAATTACAAGTAAGATATGTAAGATATACGCATACAGTTGAACATCTTTAACATAGCTCCAACAAACCAAATTAAACTTTGAGAATAATTAATAATAACAATAAAATCAACAATTGTAAAGTTTTAGTCTGATAATTTTAAATTAAAAACATTAAGAATATTAAATGCAATCAATATTAAGTACATTTCAAAAAATGTATAAAAATTTTTATAGTTTAGTTTATACATTTAACAGAACACCCAATTTAATATTATAGTTTAAAGCAATGTTTTAATTATTTTTTTTTAATATTGCAATTGTTTGTATGCTCTACAAATTTTCTATATACAATCTGTAATTTTAAAATACCAAATATTGCCATATTTTTGTCTACCAATATAACAATCAAAGTAATTTCCGGTATCTGTCAGACACATTTATGTTTCATTTCAAAATACATATAAACTGTTTTCATTATGCTCCGTAAACTTATATATATACAATCTCTAATTTAATATTAATAAATATTTCCCAGCAACGCCTATAATAAATATTGTCTATTTATTACTTAACAGTATATCAATCAATATATAGCCAGATATTTTTTGGTATCAGTTAGATAAACATAAAAATAAGCAACGCAAACAGCTGAAAATTTCTCGATATGCAAATAATTTGTATTGCGATGGGTAAGCCAAAAGTTCGACTTAGGCATATTTGACTGTGTATGTAAATTACGTGTAACACTGCCACGCCCACAAATTTAGACTTAGTGACTGGCAGACGAGGTAGAGACAAGACAGGTTCCAAGAGTCTCTTAGTCTCTTGGCAGCATGGAAACGAAATGATGGCTTTTTGTCTTTTACGCTAAATTACCTTTGATTTGATTTGGCCAGCAGCGAGTTGATAACTTTGCCTCTTGCCAAGGTTCATACGACTCGGTGGGGCTCATCATTCCGTTCCGTCTTTTTTCTGAGTTACGTCTGTCATTATCAGGAGCAACAGCTCGAGAATGGGCAGAAGGGGCTGCTCAACTGCGTCAGTCAAACTGTCACCTTCAATTAGTTTCTGCCACAAGGACCTTTCCTCAAGTTGTGCTTGTGACAGGCTAATGCCGAGCACAAGGTTCCATCAGCTGCCTTATTAATTCATAAATACGAATTTTGACTAGCTTGTGGCGCAAGTCCCTTTAAATTTATGTCAATTCATTTAGCGTCAAAAGAGGGACAAAAATAAGCACATTTTCATTTGAAGCTTTGTTAGCCCTTTTTGTGTGGAACATGAGGCCTACATTTCCCGGGGCCGCAAATACCGCATTAACTTACAGCAAAGCCTTTTGCGCTCAATGTCAAGATGGGTACTTCATTATGTCCTTATGTGAGCTCCAAAGCCTAAGCTGTTGCTGGCCAAGTATTCCCGGTAAGGTGTACTTTGTTAATATGATGAGCTTAATTTGGGTCTTAATGGCGTCCGGCAACTTTTTAATTGAAAACTCTGAAAACACTGTTGCCTTTAAACCATCGCTCAAATAAGGCCTAAATGGCGTCAAAATATAACTGATGAATTAATTATTATATATAAAAAAAAAACGTAAATAATGTTATTTTTATTAAAATAATTCCACTGGGAACAACAATGAAAATGTAAATTATTAGTTGTCATATAGAATTTAGTACGTTTTCGAGCGAAATTTACATGTAACCATAAAGAAAACCAAATGAAGGCAATTAATTCTCAAAATGTACAAAAAATAGCCGTGGATTAATTTGCATCAGGGAACGCAATTCCCTCTGCTGGCTAATAGCATATGTATATATATATATATATATATACGTATATAAGTTGGGGTTAGGAATTTACTGATTTATTCGCACGCTCGAATTTATTTTTACTTCTACTTCCCGGTTTGAATGGCGGCACAAACATTTGCCTTAATTTACGCCACATCCGACGCACAGCAAATATCATTGCGTGTGTTAAGGACCCACTCACATACACGCAAACACACACACACACACACAGAGACACATAGTATGGCATAAACATACACTTGCAAGGGCACTGAAATTGGTCAGACATATTTGTTTTTACGAGGCAAGCATATAGAACAGTCCGAAACCCTACTTACAACTCTTATTTGGCGTTAGTTTTAAAGGCCTGAACGTGCTCAATGTTCTTGCATGTGTATGAGCCTAAATGTGTGTGTGTGTGGTTGGGAGTGTGAGGGGTTATTTGGGTATGTTGGTCGTAAAACAACAGTTGAGGCAAATAATTGAGCATAAGAAACTATTTATGCGCCCAACACAAATTCGATTTTCACCACTGTTCCGCTTGGAGATCAAAATTTATTCAACAATAATAATTGTCATATTAAAATCTAGTATTTGAAATAAAACCATAAGCTTTCACTTATAGGCATAACATTGATTATGTTCAAAAATGTTTAATATTTTGTTTTAATAAAAAAAAAAAAAGTAATACCAAAAAGTTGACTTTTACAATTGTTGCCTCCTGTGAGGGTTGAACTCACGGCCTTTGGTTTACGAGACCAACGCTCTACCACTGAGCTAAAGAGGCTTTGTATAAAGCGCTGTCGAATCAGCAATACAAATTGTGGCGTGTAGAACCGGGATGTGATAATCAACGTTAGACAAAGATAGCAACACTCTTCAAAGATCTTTTTTATTAGTACATACAGAATTGACATGCGCAGTGGAAATGTTTCAACTTTAAGCATTTTTGGCTTAATATAATTACCAAATTGTAAATAGTTACCGAAACAATAATATAAAAACGATTTAACTTTTAAAAATAAGTTAAAAAATTTAAATTTCAACACTGCCTCCTGTGAGGGTTGAACTCACGGCCTTTGGTTTACGAGACCAACGCTCTACCACTGAGCTAAAGAGGCGATGCGATGAGCGCCGCTCAAAACGGTACACATACCAACCCAATGAGCGAGCAAACATTTCTAAGTGAGCACACAGCATTGTGAGAGAGAGCGAGAGAGAGTGCGAAAAATTAAATTCTAAGAGAGGCGTGCGCAATTAATGGAAATTGTTCTGTACGCAAAATGCCTTGCATTTATTTATTTATTTCTATGTACACACATTTGAAAAATATTAAATAAGGAGCAAAAGCAGAAATTAATTCTAAATAAATTTTTAAGGCAAAATTGAGTAATGCTGTTTATTTATCAGTTTTTAAATATAGCGCAACGAACTTTATCTTTAAGTGATAAGAATGAAGCAAAAACTAGTCATTAGTCATAATTGGCACTCAAACATTATATTTATAAATTGCCTGAAGTATGTTCGACTATTAGGTAAAAAAAAATAAATAAAGTCATTCATGACTTGTTGAATGAAATGCAAAAGCGGAAACGCTTTTTTGTGACAGACTCAAATTGAGAGCACTTCCTGTCCATCAGGCGATGATTGCTAAAACATTTAGCCAGCATTCCGAATTGTGCCGTCCAACGCAATGCCATGTAATTTTTGTTGTTCAAATCCTTTATGCTCCTCAATGGACATCCTCACACGCTCGCTTCATTTCATTCTCACTCGCTGGTTATTCCTCTCTCTCTCTCTCTCTCTCTGAACAGTTCTTTGTTAGCATTGACTTTGTTTCTACATTAGCACTATGACAAATTCACTTGTTCGATAACGCAATTGTTTAAGCTGCATGAATGATGGGCCAAGCTCCTACCGCCCCCTCCAACTATTTGACACATGAGAAGACATTTAAGTGTGTGTGTTTGTGTGTGTGTGTGTGTGTGTGAGTGAGTGACAATCGTATTAGTTACAAATTGAACGAGCAAGCAGACAAACAGCAGCCAGCAAACAACTAGCTGGGAGACACGCTAACGAGCTATTAACACCCGCTGAATGTTGTAACAAGTCCCACAAGTCAAAATTACACAGAATTTAATAGTACTTGCACATACAATATTTACCACCATCATCATAATTCTCCTTAGTAATTTTTTGAGTTATTAACGCAGCACACAAATTAATTGCTGCTAATCAAGTGATTAAAAACTTGCATGCAACGCCCACGTACAGTCGGTTTCTGGCTCCTGTTATTATGGGTCAGTATTAATTACTAGTTGCACTACAAATTCTACACACCTTAAAAATATATACTTTAAAAAAATGCATTATTAATTAATATTATTTATTTATTTCATATATTAAAACTCGAGTCATGTATAGCGTAGATTTTGCTGTGACATTTAAATGTTGTACAAACTTAAAATGTGGTCTATATTTCCTAATGTAAACTTTAAGTAAATAAAAAATATAAAAATTTTTTAACAAAAAATCGATTGTTTCTCAATTAAATGTATACTTATTTTGTGTGCACAAAGAAATTCAGTTAATTTATCTTTTATGTATTTATTTTCTTCCTCGATGGTTAATACCAATTTGAAGGGTAAAGTTAATTTATATGCCTAGATTAGTTATATATACACATCGAAACTTTCAAACTTACATAAATTCTTTAGGAACTATGTAACAAATCTCTCAGCAAAATCGTTTTCGGTCTGCATTTTGAAAGACATAAAGTAGTGGAATTGCCAGCTAAGCTAAGTAAACTGAAAACATTTCAACAGCTAATTAAATTTCAAAAGTTGCATTGAATACTTATTTATTAATGCTCGGCTGTAAATTCGACTGCAAAAATAATCAAAAGTCGTGAAAAGAAATTAACACGCTAACCGCAATGCCACAGAAGGGGAAATAGAAGAACTACAAATAGTCAAGGATATTTGGACAACACAGAGAGAGAAAGAGACAAAAAGAGAGAGAGGGAGAGAATGAGCGAAATAGAGATATATTTATAGAGAGCTTGTGTGTTTCTTAGAGAAAGAGAGTCGGTGAAAGCGGAAATAATGAATAACGATGATGGCTGAGGAACGAAAAGCAATTTGATGAAAGCAGCGGTATTCACAGATTAATAAAATTAGCATAATAAATGCTTTTGGCTTTAAAAAAAAATTGACATGGAAATGTATAGCTGATAAGTCTAAAATGAAAGGACAAAACAGTTCGGTTATGTCCCAATATTCATTAAAAAAACCACTTTTGATGTACATTTAATAAGCATCGACTGATTTTGTTATCATAAAATATTTTTCCAATAGATATATAAAAAATTTTGACATTTAAATAGAAACAAAAATTTAAGAACTCTATTGCCAATCTCTTTCCGTTTTACCTGTGTTACATTTAAAATTGGCGCTTCTAACTTTTTATATAATATTCAGGCAAATGTCAAACCATGATTAAAGCGACGTGTTTTGAGATAATTTAATTCATAGTAAAACAACTATTAAAGTTGCATGCTGCACGTGCCTTAAATATTAGCAACGCATTTTTTTTGGTTATTTTTTTTTTTGAAAAGCCCAATGTTAATATAAACAAAATATATAAAGAGAGAATTTTTGAATAGCATTTTGGGCATTCCAAATTCTTTTTCCAAAATAAAAAGGACAATGCACAACCAAACTTAGCCAAGTTGATTTCCCCTTTTGTTGCAAGACTATGCGGGTTTCATTAGTTGCAGCAAAACTGTAACAAAAAATAAAAAATTATGTAAATAAAAGCAGACACAAAAAATAGGCAAAAACATTTATTTAGAGAGAGAATACAATAAATGCAACAGTAAATTAATATGTGAATGCAGCAAGGATAACAAATCACGCGTCCAAGTTGGCCAGCAAGTCATTCAGTCATTCAGCCAGAGTGGTCATTTGTACTATTCATTTGTATTTTGTTTTTTATTTGAATAATGAAATTACGAGCTATTTCAACGTTGACTTTGTTTTCAACTTTTCGCCTCAGTTTTTCTTGTTTATTTTTTTTTTTTTTGTGCAGACCAACAAGTGAACAGCATAAATAGCACAAAGCACACAAAACCACAAAGCAAAATACAATACAGAGGCACTCACAACACACACAGAGAGGCAGACACAATGGACAGACAGACAGACAGAGTGAGCCACATGTGGCAGGACACACGGATACTGACATTGACGCCTCGCAAATAAAGTGGAACAACCATTGTCTGCTTTTGTATGCGGCTCTCTATGAATATTTAAATGTGGCTGTGAATTCTTAATAGCCCGATCCGCATGGCTATATCAAATGAGGGTTCTATTTAAATTCACAGATTGATAGCATTTCAAATTAAACATGTAATTTGCTACATTTTATAGTATAATATTGATTTAAAATTAGTGTCTAAATATTGATGTAGTAATTAATCTAAAGGCCACAGAAAAATGAAGTTCTTAAAATAAATATAGCTTTATTCTTAGGGTCAAACAATGTCAAAGATTAAATCGATTAGATTTGTTGCTATAGTTTAGCTGAAGGGGTTTTTTTGGAGTAAATAATCGCTAGTCGAGTTGTGTTAATAACTTGCAACGCATGCATAAGGTCAAAGTTCGCTACGTGTGAACTGTCCTATCATAAACACTTTCAGCTACACAGTCCATTTAAATGCCTTTTCCCCATCAAATGGCACCTGAGTTATTGGCATGTGCTTGTGTGTGTGTGTGTGTGGGTCAATGGGCAGGTTTACTGTTAATATTCGTACTAACGACAGTGATAAAGACAAAGCTGATGGCTGTGTTATATATCCTATATAGTCGTGTATTTGGCCACATACGCGAAACGAAGCATGCCCGCTAACAAATGCCGCAAGGACATGGCCATAAATATTAGCGTAGCGACTTTGCCGACCAACTAGCTTTCAACGTACACTCTAAAAAAAACTCAGTAAAAAACATATATATATATATATATAAAATAATATAATATAATATACAATATAATATATAATATATATATATATATACATAAATTTGTATTATGAAAAATTACTATATTTTTTTTAAGCTCAATATTTACTTTATAATAACTAAGAGTATTTTGGAAAAAGAACATATATATATATATATATATATATTAATAAATAGCTTTTAATTTATATTTTTATAAGTTATAAATATAAATGTTACTAAAAGCATATTATTTTTATCATTTTTAATTTTGAACTTTTTTACTCACTTTTAGTTTTATAAAATGTAATTTGTAAATTAAACGATCTTTTATTTTGGATCAGTTTTAGTCCACATCAAATAATTAATATAATTATTTTTAAGGTGGTCGTGTGTAATTTTAATTTAAAAAGTGAATATTCAACTTTGTTTTTCTTTCAAGATTATCTTAATTATTATAATATAAATATTGAGCTTAAAAAAAATATAGTATTTTTTCATCATATAAATTTTGTTTAATATTTTAAGAACTCGTATTTTATCTCATGTTAAGGACTCAAGAATAATTGTTTATTTTTATATTACATGTACTGCAAAATTTGATTTAACTTATGAGCTAATAAATACAATATGAAACTCGATTCCAGTGTTCCGAATTTAGAACAGAAGTTTTTCTTTGAGTGTAGTGATACGCACACACTCAGACGACGTCATTGGCAATATTATGAACCTATTGTTAGAGCGTGAGCGACAGCTGAAGCAGAAGGAAGGATAGAAACAGAAAGCGAGAGAGAGAGAGAGAGAGAAAGAGAGAGAGAAAGAGAGAGAGAGAAAGAGAGATGGGGAAAGAGATAGGCAGGCAAAGATTTGTTGGATGGCTTGTAGAGTGTACACTTTGTTGGGTTGATAACAAATGGCAGGACTAATAAATTCGATTAACTGCAAGCGACATGCTCCCACACACACACACACACACACACACACACACTCACACACACGCAAGCAGACAGACCCACACATATGGCAGAATAATTGATTGTCCTCCATTTTGCGTAACTTCATTACAAATATCTTATTGAGCGGCTTGGCAAAAAAATGATTTAAAACAATTTAATGTCATCTATCTCAATGCTATACATAAATAAAAACAACTCTTTAATATTGTGTTCTAAATCTGAAAAATGTGTTTATTTTCAAATGCTATTCAAATGTGCAAATTACATTACAATTTATGAAAAGAAAAGATTGTGAAATGATGCCGAGGAAAAAATAAAATGGCTACGCCGGAGACGGAAACGGAAACCTGCTCGCATTCAGCCACGTCGAGACAGGATACAAGTGGCAAAAAGCTAACCAAATCATGGACAAGGTGCTGCAGGCGTGTTTAAGTTTGAACCAAACCTGAAGTTGCGCCATTCAGCCAAACGCAAAATTCAGGCAAATTAAATGGCAACAAGGCAGGCGGCCACAAAAAAAAAAAACCAAAAGTCTTAAAATCAACTAAGCAAAACAATGCCAGAGCAAAGGAGCGGAAAATCAAAGAGCAGGATACACACATATTAATACGCACACACACACACTTACATAATACATACATATATATATATATATATACAAAGTTTTCCAATTTATAAGGCAAGGCACATAAATTTTAAATGTTCCCCCATTGTATTGTTTTTACAGCTGCTTTAACGGTATTTTGGCGCAGGCAAATACGCATAAATCACGCAGTTAAAAAAATACACACACACATTTACATACGTGTGTATGTATGTATGTGTCATGCTTGGAATGAGGTAGTTAATTCCGCTTCACTTTGTCGATCCTTTGATTTATGAAAACTTTTTCACTTTCACTTTAATAATAATCTCACCTGTTGGACTGCAATTGCCTCGTTTTATCTACAAAGCAAGTTGATTCCTTGTAAATTATTACTTTGCAGCTCAAATTACGCACAAAACTTGAACGAGTTCCACTTCTGCACAACAACAACAACAACAACAATTTGCATTGTCTGCCGAGCATTGAAGCAAATAGCTGTAAAAATGCACCATAGAAACTGCACTTACAAAAAAAACCCACCTTGAATATGGAAAACGATGAAGGCAATTTTCTTTAACTTTTCCATTGAAAAAATAATAAATAACGAAAGTTTTGTCAAATGCCGTTCTTAAGATTTTAAATTTTACGTTCTGATTTATTATTTTTTTTAATAAATTATATTTTTTTTTTCACACAGCACAGCTTGTTTTTAGAGTGCACACGAAGTGACTCTGCTGAATTAAGCTGGTTCTCTTTTGTCAGTTGCATAGCAACTTGTTAGTTCGTAGAGCATAAATATAAAATGGTGTTTTTTCCCCTCCCCCGTTGGCATCATTTATAGCCGACTAAATATCCGGTCATGGATTCCAGCTACAATGTCCCAAGCCCAAATACCTGAACGGCCACAAAAATCGATGTGTACAAAGTAATTTCAAGAAATTGCTGCTGTTGAATGCCACAATTCGTAATGGTCAATTGCAGGCATCATCTATCTTGACAAATATTCAATAAATTGCATTCCAAGTCGACTGCACTTTCAAGTCCATTTTAAATTTGAATTGTTCGCAGGCGAGTGAAACTTTGTTTTAGGTAAATGTGCATTTTATTGGCAACGTGCCAGTTTCAGGAAATGTGGAGCACTTTCAAAAAAATCACATTCAAATGCCAAATTCCATGTTACCGAATTGTCTGTGCCACAAATGGAAATACTATTTTGACCACGTTGAACTAAAATCAAATTATTTTATTTAATTTGCAATGCAATTCGTCGTGACCCAAAAACAGAAGCGAAAATTAAATAAAAGTGTCGACGGCAAAATCCATTTATGTAAGTGAAAAAGCAGATTTATGGGAATTTCAATTCAATTTAAATTTATATATTTCGAGTTGTCTGAATAGGATGGAAATTGACGAGCAAAAAAATGAATTTTTAAATTGAATAAAACCAAAAAAAAATAGTTAATACTTATTCACAAAGTAAAGTTTAATTTTTAAATTAAATTAAAACATATGCAAAAAGTTAAATTTAAATGTTTAATTAAATTAAGCTGAAAGAGTTGTAAAATGAATAAAACCGCATTGCAGGAAAAAAGTTTACTTGTTAAAACTGCAGTTTCCTTGAGTGTTGCAAAATTAAATTAAAATAATACTTTAGTAACTTAAAGAAACACATAAGGTAATGTTTATATTAAGTTAAAATATTAATATCATATAAAAATCGAATAATTAATTTTAGTTTTACTTATGCTTCACTTTATATAACTTGTAAATTAAAAAAAAATATAGTTGTTTGAATTATTTTTATTCTCTATGCTTTATGTAAATAAGCTGGAATATAAATGTAACGTTTATGAATAATGATAAGACTAATACAAAAAAATAGAATAGATAATAGAATTTCAGAAAGGTGCAACTGAATTTCTCTTGTCCGGATTCTTGTGGTATACGCAACTGAAAGCTGTCCTTTGGAAGCATTGTTTCCTTATTCAGCCATGAAACGCAGACTTTTATGAAATTTGAGACTGCCACGCCTTCGAGATATGGGCAATAAATCATTAGGTGTATGCCTGGCTCTGAGGGAGGGAGAAACACACACAGCGTTGTTGTTGTTGTTGTTGTTGTGTAGCACCTGGCGGTGCCGTTAGACAGGTTTAATTTAGCGTCGTCATCTAAGAAATATTTCCTCCAATGGCTCCTATCGTAATCTGGACAACCCAGCAGCAAATGCTAACCGAGTTTATAATATTAACAAATCACTTGAATGTGGCCCTAACTTTTCAATTACTCGCAACTGTGTATGAGTGATGGACAATCAATAAATGTGAGAGGGTGAGAGGGTGAAAGGGTGAGTGGGTGCTTATCTGACGGACTCTATTGGAGGAGAAGAAGTTCAAGGTGGCATTCGTTGCATGACCTTTAAATATCCTTTCACATTTGCCGCCAGGCTGGAGATGTTCAGCACAGCATCAAATTTTTTTCTAAAATGACTCACATTAGGTATAAAAAATGTATTAGGTTTTGCTGTTGGAAAACGATTCAAGTTGCGGGTTAAGTGTTGAGAGGGTCAACGGTGGGGCTGCGGGGAAGGGGTTGCGGGAGTGGCAGGGAGTTAAGAATAATGTCCTCCACCCGCATTGTGTGAAACGCAACGGTGCGCAGGTCACCATGACCATGGCGAGTAGAAGTTTTATAGCCTCGGTGAACGCAACTCGAAAAGGGTAACAAAATTCGGAGGATATGGAAGAGGGATAGGAGAAGGAGTATCAGCAAGAGTAGGTGAAAAAGGAGCACATCCTGCGTTTTTTTTTTCACATTTTGCGTTTTATGACAGCCAGCAATAAATCGTTTACCTGATTGAGCCTTGAACATTTCCATTGCTCTGAATTTACTTATTTTATCTGACCGCCAGCAAAATCTGTTTGACCAGAGTATTTGCCCACAGATCTCTGCCAGTCGTTGTCGAAGTCATCTATTCTCTCGTTTTATGCACTGCCTCCAACTAAATATTTTATACAAAAGCCTTCTTGACCCAACAATAATTAGAAATTCAAATTCAGTCAGAGTCGAACAGCAACCGGATGCCAAGAGTTGCAACACTTAGAGAAAAACGTTTTTATTTTTGATTATGAAATATCTTAAATAGATAAAGTTTAATCTTGATTTCAAAGCTGACTGTAAATAAAACAAAAAATGATTGACAACATTTTAGTTTATATTTGAGTACAACTTTGTTAGTAAAATTGATATCCAATTGAGTAATTTCAAAATAATTAAAAATGTTTAATTCATCAATAAAAAATTACAATTAAATGATCTATCAGAATGTCTTCTTTTTTTTGAGTGCATCGCACAAAAATTGTAATATTTTCATAACTTTTAATTGGCGTTAAATTTGTTCCGAGCCGCTAAAATAAATAATAAAATTCAATGTGAAACTTCTGAATTTCAATTGCTCTGCTAATTTGCACAAAAAAAAATACAAAAAAATTGGCAATATAAGGAATGAATTTTTCTACTCTAAGATGCAAAGTTGGAAAAGCCCCTTCGTAATACTTTGAAGGAGCTTAACGTTTTAGGGTCTTCATTTGCTGGATTAAATGAAAAACCACTTTAAGCCTGACAATGTCGCATT
Source organism: Drosophila demipolita (assembly GCA_035042405.1). Lineage (NCBI taxonomy): Eukaryota > Metazoa > Arthropoda > Insecta > Diptera > Drosophilidae > Drosophila > Drosophila demipolita. Next base: position 6,091,051 of record JAWNLI010000485.1, read on the forward strand.
TTAACGTTTTCGGGTTCGCCAAAAAAGTTTGACGGCTGTATTGATTTTTTTTTTTGTTGGCCCACGCTTTGGGCCGGCGTCATAATTAAGCCAAACATTTCAGGCTCGCAGCGCTAATTAATTTTTATTGAGAGTAAAAAAATAACACCAAAAAAAAAATGACACACTTTCCTATTTGACGGCGAGAGTATTTATTTTTTAATTATTGTTTTTTTTTTATTATGGCAGCCAACTTTGCCAAAGGCCAGTGTTAATAGACAGCTTGTGTGGCTCTAAGAACTCAAGCCTGAAGTGAAGAGGGAATTATGCAAGGATTCTCTGAAGAGACTCTAAGCACTCTTGGCTAACACTTGAATTTTTTTTTTTTTCTTATACACATTGCTTAACCTTATTTGGGACTCTTTAATGCTGCTTAAACGTTTCGCTTTGTTTCGATTCAAAAGTTAGCACACATCCATAAAAAAAAACTGTGGTTGTTATCACATTGTTGGGTGAAACAAAACAAAACTGAAATTGGATTTCATTTAAATGCACAAACGTGTACACAAAAGTCTACACTTCCAATGCAAAAACAATATATACTTTCCATTCAGTTCAAGGATAACTTTAATGTTTTTGGGGTGCCAAATTGGAAAACATTTCGACAAAAATTCAACAGCAAGTTTTCGCTTAGCAATCGCAGCTGCTAAGCAACTTTGTTGTCAGATTAAAAGCATTTCGGCCGAAATGACAAAGTTTCGTGCTAGAAAGTCAATGCCTGAGTTTTTCCAGTTTTGAGTGGGTTTTTGCCAACGACACCAACAGCAATAAAATCCCATTTAAGTTGCGGGTCACAACTTTGATTTTGCCAACTGGGCTGGCAAGGAAGGGCCAGGGCAGGCAAGGGCAGGCAAGGACAGGCCAACTTCATAGATGCCATTTGGCCATCTCATGCATGGCAACAGCAGCAGACACACAAGTTCATAAAATACCGTCAGAATTTGTCATTATATACACTCCCCAAAGCATTTTCTTAGTTGTGATACAGGTTCTCTCTTTGGAAGGATGTGTTTATTCAGCATCGACTATGTGTGTACACTGAGAAAACAAATATAGAACTTACCACACGAGTCAAGTACAAAAGTTCTGCAACGTTTTGATGTAACTTATTTTTATAAGTTTTATTTTTTGTGGAATTAATTTCTTATTTTAATATCAGTAAATTAAAAAAAAAAATTAGTTAGACTTCTTTTAGAACATCTTTTGTTTCTCAGAAAGTAAACTAAGAAACTAAAGTAAGTATAAATATGAAGGGAAAAAAAATATTGTATCATTCTGTTAATACCTAAAGTTTTATCGTATATTTCTACCCCATCCAAAGGACTTCTAAACTGCGTCGTTATTCTGACAAACTGAAATATCATTTCCAATCTTTGCTTTATTATGTTTCCGATTTGGTGACTCATCAAACTGTGTTGGTGACATTATTATGGAAATGTTTCCCTAATTAGTTAGATTTTCCGCAGGAGACTAATGATTCAATTTTGCGAAAAGTTGTTAGCTTTTCAAACTTTTGGCTTAAATTGCTGTCATCGTAATTTGCAGTGTCATCGAATTTATGGCCGTAATGATGAATTAACGTGAACTTGAACCAAACAGGGGGAAAATGTTAATATTTCTATGGTTCCATAATTACAAGGCATCTATTTTTACGCTCATTAAACACAGTTTTAACTTCAAACTTTGCCAGCAGTTTTATTATCAAGTTTAATTGGATTGCTTGCAATGAAAGTTAAAACAAAAAGTTAGGTGAAATTGAAGAGATTTCTTGTTTCGAATATCTTGGCTGGTAATATTAAATATTAATATTAATAAGTAAATAAATAAATATTAATATTAAATAATCGATTTCATTAAAAATTTGGGCAAATATCTCTTGCAAAGCCAACAAAATGTTTGGCACAATACTTTAATGCCCTAACAAAAGCGAAAAGCAATTTAAGCAGTGCTATATGTGCTCTTTATTACATAACAATATGGGATTCTGCTGAATAACGGTACACACAAAATATAATAACGAAAGCTGATCCACTTAGATCTACACAAAACCAATAAATTCATAAAAAAAAACGGTCAGAAAATTGGCCTCGTCGCCGACAAATGAATTGAAATTGTGGTCAACTTGTGCCTTTCCCAATAACTTTTAGATTACACAGGGGTTGTGGGGATGGGCAGGTGGAGATGCTGGTTTTTCAAAAAATTTATTGTTTTATGTACATTAGAACACACTCAAGTCGTAGGACTAAATGAAGTGCATACCGGCAAATATCGAGCAAATGTGTAAATCCCATAAGGACACTTGGAAACATACCAAATATAAATTTCAACGCTACTTTTCAAATCGATGCATTAAGCTAACCCAATGCCAGCCCAATTCTGTACACTAAAAAAAAAATTCTGCCACAACCTAGAACATACAACATACAACATGCAACACACTACATACGACATACGTGCTCATAATGTATTGCCCGAGATACACCCCTCGGACCTTAGGTCATCCATTTGCGGACCCAGCAACCCGAAGGCAACACAAGATATTCTTCTTCTTTTTTTTTGTTTTTGCTTTGAGGCAAGCAGCAAGCAGCTGGATGTAGGTGACTCTGGTAATCTAAGTGTGAATTGAAGAGAGGCCGAAGGTCATTTCAGCCAAAGGTAGCAGCAAACAAAGACACGCCCAGGGGGCAAAGGCAACAAACTAAAAGCTGGCAAAGAGTGCTCATCGCAGGATTATACGACTGTTACATACTCTTTTTACATGTATATTATTAATAATAGTAGTGCTGCAAATTCTCTATAGTTCATAATCTCTGCAATACATTGGATCATTTTACACTTACATCCGATTTGGCAAGGAAGGACAAGCCCACAGGGCAAAGCAAACAAAAAAATAAAAGCAAGCAAGTCAGTTTTTAATTGAGATTGGGCGACTAAAAGATACCCTTTAATATGCAAATAAACTATTTATTTTTATATCAAATTTATAGCACTTGTAAAATTGTATGTACAATTTCTATCAGAATTTCTTAAAGAATAACATTTATTTTAATTAGGTTGTTCATATGAGAACCTCGAAGGTTATCGATATTTATTGATATTTCTAGTTATCGATTGAAAAATGTAAGCAAAGCCATCAAAAAACTAATAGCAAGCAAGACAGTGTTCAAATTCAGATTTTGCGACTAAAAAATACGGTTTAAAATTCTGTGTTGTTTTTTTTTGCAACTATACAAGAAATTTATAGCACTTTTAAAATTGAATTTATAATTTTTATTTGAATTTTTAAAAAAAGAACATTTAGAGGACGATCATCTGAGAGCCTCATCAGTTACCAATATTTATTGATATTTCTAGTTATCGATTAAAAAATGTAAGCTTGTTCGACAACTTCCATATACCCTTCTTTTATTGCATTTTTAATGTGTGCAGGGTAGAGCCAAAGTGAAAACTTTGCACCTACTGCATTGTCAAGCTTTTGTAGAGATTTAGATGTTTTGCGAGCTGGTAAAGCCCATTGTTTGTATATATATCTGGCTTGGACGTGCTCAGGTAACGTTTTTGTCTAATACAATCAAAGCTAAAATTGTAAGCCGACTTGCAAAAAGGATATACAAACTGTAAATGCGCTCAAAAATCAAAGTGTGACATCCAACAAGTTTCAGCTAAATACGCGGAAAAGTGTTCTCCTTCAAAGGAACCCAATAAACAACAACAAAAAAAGAAGAAAAAAAACATTTATTTTGATAGGAAAAAACAAAAATATTTCTGCACAGGTGTTGTCAGCTTGAACGAGAGGAATTTGTATGGGATGCACAGCATGGGGCTGTTCCTGCCTCTTGCTGCTGCCCCCAGTTGTGTTGTTTTATTTTCACATTCGAATTAACCCTAGACATAAATAAAGTAAATTGAATTTCGGCAACTTGTGCTACACAGGATGCTGCTTGTGTGGCATAATGGACTTGTTATATTCCGTTAGCAGCTGGACACATGAATGGTTAAATATACAACGGAAGCTGCACGACTTCACTGAAACTAAAAAAATGTAATGAATTTAGATTTAAAATAGATAACTTTAGTTCATTTTAATTATTTCTAAAGTTACAAAGAAAACATCTTGAAAATTAATAATTAAAATTCATATACATTTTTTTTTATTTATTTTGATTTTTTTAGAAATGCATGCCAATTTTTTAGCACTTCAGAAAAAATATAGAAATTTAATTATTTTATAACTTACAATACAATATTTTAATTTAAAAATACCACTTTATTAAATTAAAAAACTTTTTAAGTGAGAAGAATGCGACAAATATTGTAAGAGTGAAATTTTTGTCTTAAATTAAGTCTATTTATTCGTTAGTGTTTAATATTTAAATGAGTTGCTTATCTTCCTAGTTTCTCATTTATTTTTTCAATTTTAGATAAACATTTTTATAACTACAACTCTTAAATTGTACGAAATTCAGAAAACTAATTATAAAACTGACAGAAAGATACTCAAATAATTGTTACAATATGTTATTCAATACGCAGACCGAAAGTACAACAAATTCCTTAGAGACTTCAATGTTAGTCAATGTCTCTAAGTTTCTCTCACTCTCTCTCTCTCAGCAGCAAGAAGAAGAAAATGTTACAAGAACATGTTGTGCCTGCTGCTGTGGCAAGGATATTTTGAATGGGGCAAGACATGAGTCAACCAGTTGGAAGCTGTCAGGATATGTATTTAACAGTTGGAAGCAAAACTTCTGCTCAGCTGCGGACGTTCACCGATGTGGCACACACATACTAGCACACGCAGACACACACGCAGACACACAGACAGACAGACAGACACAGAGGCACACACAGAAATTCGAATTCTTGGTTGTGGAAGCAGACGAAATGCTGATTTAATTTTGCGTTCACATTGTCACACGATAATCAGGCGATGTGTGCGATAACATAACCACACAAAAACACACACACAAATGCAGACACACACACACAAATGTACACAGACATCAGTGTGATACAAAAACAGAGCTTACATTTTCATAAAGTCCTTAGAAAGGGCTTTAAGTAGCCGCAGGATACAGACGACAGCCAGGACTCAACTAAAGCTTCTGCTTTGCAAAAAATTTGGTTTTTCTATTGCCCGTTGCCATTTAAAGAGATGAAGTTGGATACGAAAGTCGGAATATTTTTAATGCAGCATGTTGATTGAGAATATTTATGCTGACAGAGATATCTTCTTCTGTGGGTTTCTCCACTAATTTACTATATCTCAGTGTTGTTTTAAAAATATTAAAGACAAATTAATAATATAAAATTAAATATATACTAAATAAAATATAAATAAAATAAAATAAAAATAAGCTAAAAAGTTATATTTTAACTATTTACATTTATTTTGCATTTAACAAATTTACATTTATTTTTCTGCAGCACTAAAATATTTTCATCAAGGAAAAAATAAAATAATTGTTATATGCAGTTTCTTCATATTATGGATCAAAAAAATTCCTAGTGGCAGTTTTAATTTATATATTCCTTATGTAAATCTACAAAAAATCACACTTACAAATCAAAAATAGTGTGTTAATTTTTTTTTAATTAAAGTGCGAGCTTAAATATATTTATAATAAGTTTAAGCATAAATTTGTAATAAACGAAATATTGCATTTTATTTGTAGCTCTATTTTGTACTCAGTAATTTTGTGCTTTAATCTAAAACTCAGAAAAAAGCAAGTCTGTAATTACATAGATAAAATATGCATTTTAAATTTAAGTGTTTTCATAAAAGAATTTTTATTTTTTTTTTTGTTATTAAATGTGCTTTTTTAATTAATTTTATAACGAGCTTAAAAAGCAATTATGGTGATTTATTTACGAAAACAAACAGGCACCTGGAACAACAATTAAATACTAAGTTATACCTCAAATTACACACGTTCATACCGGATGTGCACTTAAATTTTATGTCTTAAATAAATGCCACTTGTTTAGCGCTTTAAAATACCGCCAGAAAATAACACAATTAAAGACAAGTAAACACGGCTAAGATTCAGGAGACGCAGCAGCTGCGGGCGGCTGAGAACAAATGAATTTGCCAGAGACACCATGTAGCTTCTGGCCATTAAGAACATTAAAAACATTGTTAGCATGAGAATGGGCTTAAATGCTATTACAAACAGTACACACACCCACACACACACACACACACACACACACAGACACGGACACACACAATCACCTGACTGGCTGGCTGCTTGTTTGTTAATTGCCTAAATCAATCCCATATGGTCTGCAGGCAAGCTGCCAATTTGTAGACAATTTCTGCACCTAATCAGCCACATGCGAAGAACATTTGCATAATTTGGCTTAGTACTTTGGCCATAATACACTTGAGTGCAGCCGGCAGGCAAAAGGCAGCAGCAATCGGCGCAGTGCAGTCTGTTTGCATTTTTAATCAATGTCTAACGCTCGGCATTCTCCCTTAACTTGCAACAAGGCGCGCGCGTGGCATGAATAAATTAAATTCACATATTTTATGACACATTTTTACATAGAGACTTATTACACAGCACAGTGATAAAAATCTTTTGATGGAATTAATCAAGTATGCGCCTGATTAATATACTCAAAATGAACAGAAAATATTTTTCAGTAAGTGCTAAAATAAATTCAAATACATATTAATTTTTTTTTTGCAAATCTTTATATTGATTTTCTTTTATACGATACTGCAGATTATTGAAATTAAATTAAGCTGCAAGTACTCCTTATTTATACTTTCTAATCAAGTTGACTATGCAATTTTTCTGTGTGTAAGCGCCTTGGGCTGTTTGACTCCCGCTGCTATCGATGATGATGATGTTGATTATACGCCTTCATTTCGCAGCTGCCAAACATTGTTGCATATTAAATGTGGGCTAAGTGCTGGGCGTAATGCTTGCCATGCATGGCCAAGGGATTGTTGCAGGAGGAGGAGGCGGGTTCAATAACTCTCCTCACTGCAAACAAATCAAATCAGATTCGAAACGTGTGCGCAGCGCGGCGGGTCGTGTTTTTTGGCTTTTACGGCCTCCTCGACTTGACTCGACTCCATTTATTTAAATTCAATTTCATTTTAGAGGCACTCACTCGAGCCTTTATTGCCATAGAATGGCTTACAAAGTGAATTGAAGTCGTCTATAAAAACTGCCGTCGAGCAATTTGTAAGAGTTTCGAATATTGAATTCGATGGATTTTAACCAAGAATTCATTAAACTTGACACTGAGATCCGCTGGCATTTGTATACCAAATTCCTATACCCTGTAAATAACGTGTTAAATTTGTGTTCATTAGAGTTATTTTTATCGTGATATCTTTAAGCAATAAATTTAATTGGTATAAGAAATCGAATTGTGGAATTTATACTAAGCAGCAACTCATAAAAATAAACTTCCAAATTAAAAAATATTATAAAAATTAAGAAACATAAATAATTTAATGAGTATTTTGCTAAATTCTTTAAATTGTGTTTATTTTTAAACTTTTTTTTAAATTGATTTTGATTTTTAACTAACATTAAAATAACCAAAACAATTTAAATTCGAACATTTGTTCTAAGATTTTATATCTTTCTTATATGCTAAAAAATTATTATTTCTTAAAAGGTTAATATGAGAAATAGTAGAAAAATGGGCGCTACTCCGTATCATATATATATTAAATATACATTCCACATACATAATTATATGAATATTTATATTTATTATATTTATATTCACCTTATGTGTCTCAGAAATATTAATTAAGCTGAGGTATCAAAGCAAAGAACAAGGCGAAACCAAAAACAAAAAACTTGAGCAACGCTTTTTAATTAGAAGGACTCGAGAATCCTGTTAACATTTGTTCTCCTGCGGTTGCAGCTTTTGTTGTTGGCCAACTTGGGGTCTTTTATTTGGTTTTTGCATGGTTTGGCATCTGATTGAAAATGTTCTTGTGCTTTCCGTTAAGTAAACACAAAGCCAAAATGCTGCTCATTACTGGGCAAAATAATTAAATCTTGTCTGCGTGTGGCGATTTTGAGCTGAGTCTTCACTGTTGGATTTTACTTGACTGGCAAATTTGTTGGTTGAAAATTGCAACAAATATTTCTTTGAAGTAGAGTTCTTGAAACCGTTCGATTTGGCTTATAAAAACATCTTTAAATAATTGAAAATTTTTAAAGTTCCTTTGCGTATTTTCCACATAAGCAAAGTTAATTAATGTATGTTGCATGATAAAAGCTTCGAGTGCAAATTAAACAGCGAACAAAATTTGGTTAGTTTAATAATTATTCACATTAATTGGAGAATACTCAATTATGAGAAATATTCAAATATTCAATAATCTTTATCTATATTAAATCTGCCTTAAAATTAATTTTTTCTGATGCGTTTTGAGTCAATTGCGTTTCTAGTGTATTATTTTTTGAGATTCCCACTCTCAGTTATTTTCCAAAAATATTTATCTGTATTTAGAAGTAATTTGTTTATGCATTTCAAGTAGTAAATTTGTCGTTGTTTTACTTGAATTGAGAACCGAGTTGTCTCTGAATGAATCTCATTGTTTAAGTAAGCCAATTTAAATGTTTTACCAAAACAATGAAATTCGTTCCATTGCCAGACGCTGAAAAGGGATTTTCATTATTTATGAGCTTCATTAACACACACACACATACACGCACGCACACACCCAATTGAAAGTACTTAAGAGGAGCAGAGTATTTTGGTCGTCATCTGATTCTTTATAATAGATATCATTCTGTTGACCACATCTTAATTACGCAGTAGTTTTCATTATTGAGCCTTATTTCAGCATTTTCGAAGTCAAATAAAATATTAAGTTTCTTTAGTCATAAGCCAAATTTCGCTTACTTATATCGCATTATCAGAAATCCACTCAAAGTAGATAAATAAATATTTTGCCCAAATATCGGATAATAAAAAGACTACAGATATGTATATATATTATATATACTCTAGGATCTAAAATCCTGCAAAAAAAAATAGTTATTACATTTTTAATTAAGCTACACATGACTCATTTATTGTTTAGTTTGAGATGACATCGCTCGAATGAATGATAATTAAAACCAAAAAAATCTTATTTTACTTTATGTATTTCAATTGAACAATTCGGGAAAGCCAAAGATTTTGACATTGCCCACCTCACGTCGCCTATCGCCGATGATCTCCTTCTCGTCACAGCCATAGGCGAGCAGATACTGTTTGGGATGCCACGCAACGGTGAAGGTGGCGGCGTCCACATGCACATCGGTCACCCGCTCGCCCGTCTCCGTGTATGCAATGTCTATAAACAAATCCTCGCTACCCGACGCAATCAGTCGCTCATCGTGGCTAAAGGATAGCGTGCGAACGGGCCAATCCAAGCGACTTATCATGCGCAGACACGACAGCTCGTTGGCATCCCACAACGAAACCTGCGCATCCGCTGAACCAGCCGCAAAGTATTTACCTAAAAAATGAACCGACATTTAATCACATGTTATAAATATATGTATATATATATATGTTTATAATACCTGTAAGTCCAAACTCAATGCATATGCAATTGGCTGTGTGCGCCTTAATCGTTAATTGGTGATCCAGGCTGGGATAGTTCAACACATGAATGCAGCCCAGGCCGTTGGTTAGGAAGAACAGATCGTTGGTATTGTTCCACGAGATCTCGTTCACCTCGAAACTAAATTGCTCCTCCACACGGATTTTGTTCGTGCGCGTATCGATGAATGTGATTAAGTCCTCCTTGTTGCCCACGGCAATTGTTTTGCCATCCGGTGACCAGGCAATATTTATGTTCTCTCCCTTGGTACTCGTGACGGAAACACATTTGGCGACTCGTATATCCCAGATGCGCATTGTTTTATCGCCGCTGGCAGTGGCAAATTGATCCGGATGCGAGTTGTGCCAGCACAATTGGTCCACGGATGCTGTGTGACCCTTGAACACATTGTACTTAACGAAACGATCGCGTTCCAAGGCGTACACGGCGACGCTTCGGTCAAACGAACCAGATGCCAAATGGGCACCACTTGCGCTCCAGCAAACCGAATGAACCTAAAACGCAGACCAAAAATGTATATTTGGAAAAAATTACAAAAGATATTTTTTGTCGTATTTTTGGACTACCTTTGCAGAATGTAGGCGCTGTTCGCGTACTTTGCTGTGGCCTCGAAAGTACAATTTGAAATCCTCAAAAGTCTGCTCGCTGCGACTCATTGTATTTATTATATGTTTTTTTTGATTCTCGCCAACTTTTTCTGAGCCAAACACAAACAATTCCAGTGACAGGCATCAGCTGTTTGCAAGCCGGCATTGCAGTGTTGCAAAACGCACTCTTTAATTATACAAAAATAATATCTATAATTATAATAATAATAGTATTTTGTATTACTTATTTGTATTGTATTAAGCAATTTCATAAAAATCTACTCGTTTAAGCTATTAAATAATTAAGTTCCATCCACTGAATCACAGTGTTGAACAACGTTCATGCGAGTGAGAGATTATTTTTTGAATAAATTCTGTTATCAGTTGTTTTCAACATGGAACTTCCTTCAACTACAGAGCAAGGTTACCAAAATCACATAAGTAGAACAACAGATGCGAAATCAGAGAGCTTCTAATGTCATGTATCAAAGACTAAATACCGAGATGCAGATTAAATATATATTTTTGATAATCAGTATATTTCTGATAAGTGTTCCCATTGAAGGAAGAACCGTTTTCGATCAACTCTTTCTAAGTGAACCGCGAGTGGAATATTATTATCCACCACCAGCACAGCAGGGTTACTACGAAAAACCTCAAAGATCCAGATCCCGTCCTGAGCAGCAACAGCATCAGCGATCCTATAAGGATATTTGCCGCATGGTCAACACAAATAGCTTTGCAAATCCTGGCAATATTCCCCGATGTCCTTACTAGAATAAGTGACTTTATTTTATTGAAATTGTGTTGCCTAAGTTGAATAATTGAATTAAATTGTGCCTAAGTATATAATAATCTTAATCTTAGATTAGAAAAGCATTTAACACATATTTGCTGACATTATATGCCTGTTACACATAGAGAAGAATATAAAAATAATTTTGTGAAGCACTTAAAACAAACGCTTCTGCACAATGTAAAAGACACAGGCGAGAAACAAGCAGAAGGCAAAGAAAAGCAGCATTTTATCGGTGCATTCGCGTCTGCCATATTTCTTGAGGAGTTTGCCCGACTGGGTTATGCTCCCGGCAGTATGGTGCAGTTCATCATTGGTTGCCTCCACGTTCTGTGAGGAGGCAACCAGGCTCTCCAGTGTGACCGCACTCTTTTGCGTTGTCTCCGACAGATGGCGTGATATCGCCAACATTTTCTCAGTCACATCGTTTTCCTGGGAAACCAGACTGCCCCGATTATGTCGCGTGCCCGCCGCATTCGGACGCTGTCGTAGATCACTCTCGCCGGTGATAGCCATCAGTTCGTCACGATTCGCCTTCTCAATCTCCAGCATTGTGGACACGTTCGCCTTGCGGAATGCCTGCAGAGTCTTGGAGAACTGGTCTCGATGCGTGTCGACCTCGTTGGTCAGCGTTGGATCGGACATGTCACGGGCCCAGTCGTCCAAACGTTCGATATTCTTGCGTATCGCCGACAGTTTGGCACGGCCGGCTTCGTTTAGTTCCTCCAGTTCAGCGATAGAAGACCGACTGTTGTGTATATCCTGAAAATAGATGATGTCAAGCAAATTGCTTACTTTGCCTTTCCTCTTGTCACCTGTATTATGGCCTTGGCCTGGAGATTATTATCGATCAGATCCTGTCGTATAGACTGCAGTGTAAATTTATCCTTGTCCATCTCCAGGTTTTCTTTTATTTGGGGTCAGCTAAGATATTGTTTTGTTGTGACGTGTGGCTGCTTATCGATATATACTTGCGTTTTACAACACCAAAGCCGGCACACAGCTATTCATCGATATCATTAATCAGAGGCATTCGGCGCCCAGCTGCTTTGCGATAATTTTCTTATGTCGTCAAAAACTTGAGCTCAAAATTAATAAAGATTTCCATAAGAAAAACAACATAATGTCTTACCAGATGGGTGTATCAATAATAGAGGCCCTTTCGCCGTCGGTAAGCTTTCTTTTCGATCACCCCTTGTGATTAAGCTAATATTACTCACATATCCGTAGGGATACCTTGAAATCTCTTACGATGATCCCAATAACCAAACATTTGAACTGGATGATCATGCCGACAGTTCAACATTCAATTTCAGTGACGAAATGCCAACGACTTCCATGCGTGATGCATCTACATCTACGTTCGACCGTCCTCAAAGAAACAGTGAGTAAATATTAAATTATTGCAATTTTTAGTTAATAGTTAATATTAATATAATAGAAACAAATGCAGGCTGTGTGTCATGAATATTTCATATGTTTGTCAAAACAGGTTCACTTGTTGATCTTACTGGTCTGTCGGAGAATTATTCTCCGCCTTCGCCTCCGCGATCTGCTCGCTCACTGGACCCTAATGTTATAATTGATCTATGCACACCGGAAGCTTCCGTTCGCCGACCAAAGGATGGGCATAAGATCAGCGCCGAAACTTTCTATAAGTGTCCGGTTTGCTTGGAAAATGTGGCAATGAAGACCCCATATTCAACGCGTTGCGGGCACGTCTTCTGCAAGTTGTGCATTATTACCGCCGGCCGGTTAAACAAAAAGTGCCCCTTGTGCAACAAAAAGATTGCGAAGAATTCCGTATTTCGTATTTATTTATAAGCCTGATGCACATGCATCCATGCATTGTCCAGATCTATGCCATTGATTTCCTTCATTTGTTTATGCGGCAAACGAATGTTCATAAATTATTTCATAGTATTTCTATTGTTCATTTCCGATTATTTTGAACTTATTAAATATACTCATTATCATTTTATATAATCCTTCCATTTGCATTATTTTGATATACTATAAGCGATAAAAATTCCATAACTAAAATAGTGATAAATTTAAGATACATAATGAAAATTTGAGCATACTGAATAATTTTTTGAACTTAAATTTTCGACTTTTAGAAATAAGAAAGATTAATGATCAATTATTGCGAATGTGAAACCACTGCAAAAATATAATAATAATCAAAAATTAATGTTTAAATTGTGACAAATATGATAATATTAAGTGAATAATAAAAAAAAAAAATTAATTCATAATAAATTTAACCAATGCCCAAACTAAAATGAGAACTAAATTAAAAAAAAAAAATATGAATAACTTTTTTGGATATGGAAATATTAAATTTGAAAATCCACACTAATATTCTGATAAATTTAATTTGAAATGACCAAAATTTTGATATTTACGCCTTTTAAAAATAAGAACAATAAACTATAAAATTTACACCAAAGATTCGAATATATTTTTTTTTAATATAACAAAGTTTTAATACTCTCTAAAGTAATTTTTAAACGTCTCAAAATGAATTATAAAATGTTAAAAATGAACAACTCAAATTCAGATTTATTCTATAATTCACTCTTGGTGTTGCCGCCAATGCGTTTCAGGCTGGGATCTGGTTTAATCTCGTACTTGAAGAGTTTCGCATAGCGTTTGAGCAACTTTCGCCAATAGCATTTGATGTCCTGGAAGCGCAAATGCTGCGCAATGAAATCATGTCCACGCTGGGCGATTTGCTGAGCGAGGTCATCATGATTTGTAAAGTAGTCGAGCAGTTGGACGTACTCCGCCTGGCTTGGATAGCTGCGGACCGGAACGTAATGAACCCAGGGCTTCAGTTGATGATAGAAGAACTCCTGCCACTCGTCGCCCACATGGATCACCAGCGAATTGCAGAGGAACAAATGCTTTAACCGAAAGCTGGCAGCAACTCCACGAAAATTAAATAGATATTTGTACTTGCAGTGATCCTCGAAGGAGACCTCATTCGCCGGCGCCGCATCCAAAGTGTCCTTTGGCGATTTCCATGCCTGATTCTTGGTGTACTGCGCTTCCACCAGATGTGGCTGTCTACGCGACAACAAAATCAACGAATCCCGCTCGTCGGAGGTGCGTGAGCCGCGAAAGAAACCAAGCTGCTCCTTTTCCCGCCACGGCATTCTGGTTGTCACCTCTCTGAGCTTGTCGCTCATCAGATCCCAGCGTCCAATGCCCGTTGGATGCAGTTTTGTCGCTGGTCCACCAGCCCAAAATGTCCACGCCGGATACATAATATCCCGATACTCGGACGTCTTGGAGAAGGAGAAAACTGGCCCCATGCGACTCGATGCCCAACTCGAGTGCACCTGCGGATAATCTCTGGTGTTAATCACCAAATCCATGTTGGGCAACTGCGGCAGCAGTTCCAACAGAAAGTGCTCAATGCCCTGACAGCGAGCGGGAAAGAAACAATTCTCCTCGCGGAACAGTTGCTGCTCGTAGATCTTGTAACGAGTGCCGTATTTGGCGACATCTTCGAGCATTTGCCGGCTGAAACCTGTTGATTTGAATGGCGCCAGATCGCGTTTGATGCCCGCCGCATAGCACGTGCAATTTACGTCATTTGCATCCTTGCTGCATGCCTCATAGCTGTCTACAGCTTTTTCTATGCTGCGTGTAATTTCTACAAATATTATATTAAATTGGGTTTTTTTGAGAGACCTGCTAATTTTGACATACTTTTGTTGAGATTTGTGTTCGGTTCGTGACATGTTGTCGCATCGTCTCCATTGCATAGCGGCGTCGAGTCCTTGGCCAATATTGAGTTAATAATTAATATAGTTAATAAAATGAATACAAAATTGTTCATTTTGTTTGTAAACAATGGGACCGCTTTGAGTATCGGGTTTTATCGATAGCTATGCACATGAGGCACAACACGAAGTTAGCGTGCACTCAACGGCTACGCAATATAGCAGACCGTTTGCGGAGCTGCAAGCAGCAGTACATTAAAATCATTGACTTTGTTGTGAGATTGTTGGAGCTCTGGTCGCACTGTATTGGCAACAGCTCATCTGCCAGAGTTGCTGCTGAGCACACGAACAGTGTGTACACACTGTGTGTGCGAATAAAAAGGAAAAGAAAAACCAACACTTCGTCGAAAGTTTTTGCGTAAAACTATTCATTTTATTCGCCAAATTTCGGACGATATACGACTTTTGCTATTATATCTAGCAAACGCTTTATTTTGCGTGTGGCCCAGAGGTCAAATCGAAAACACGTACAAACGTATTAAGCGCGGGTGTGCATATTATTCATTCCATTGTCCATAATTTACATACGAGTTTTGCAACAAACCAAATATGTGAAGCGAATCAAAGTTGAAAGAGCAATCAAAGTTGACATAACTACTGCAAACACACACACTCACTTATCCAACAAAAGTAAATTATCGAACAGCGGGAGGAAAGCAACACCCAAAAGGAAAAAGAAAAAACAACGAAAGCTGAAACGAAACGCTCCCCAATTGGAAAAAACTGCAAAGGGAGTGCAGATTTTGCACCAAAAACACAAGTGGGAGGCAAAGGCGTTGGCAGCAGCAGTCAACGCAGTTGTTAGTTGAGATAATTGTCCAACACACAACTCAATGAAAAAAAGAGGTAAATTCCATCAACCTGTAGGTGCAAACTCACACATTTGCATTTGTTTGTGTGTGTGTGTTTTTTATCTTATTTATTGTTAGTTATTAAATTATAATCTGCTCTCTCTCTCTCTCGCACTCTGATGTGATTTAATTTAACTCGGTCCCGCATCGAGCTCAGCTTGCGTTCCGCTTTGTTTCGTTTTGTGTCGGCTTTGATTTCTTGTGCGCATTTTGTTTTTATCACGTCTCTCTTTGTTTATCCCTTTTTTTGTTTCTTACACTAGCTTATGAAAATTTTTCCAATCAGACTCTCACTAAAGGTATCGTTTATTGTTTTTTTTTTGCTTTCATTTTTAATGTGCCTTTAAGAAATAAAGAAATGCATTTTTTTTAAATCCGTGACCTATCTGAATAAATTGAGAGATTCGATTTCAAAAGTTTTCACTTTAATTTATTATAACACAAAACTAATTGTTGAAATTAAGTGAGGCAATTTTGATTTGTTTTGATTAGTACCAAAAAATTTAATACTAATATAAATTATATAAATCAAAATTATAAATTTAATAATTATTAAATTAGTTTAGACAGTTTACCTTTAGAGAAACTAAAGTTGATTTTAAAGTTGCTTATAAAAATAAGTAGCAATATATATCTCACAATTGTAGTTTGCATTTGTTAAGAAAAATTGCAAATGCAACTCTTAAGATTTTAGCTCTTTCAATTATTTTGTCAGTGTTGACATATTTAAATGTGAATGCAAAATAATTGCTTCCATAATTACCGTTATTATCCGCAGACAGGCAGTCTGAGCGTAGTCTGAGTCTGGCATAACGGCAATATATCTGTAGAATGGTCATTGACTCAAACTCACAATTCCAGGTTCAAGCCTCAAACTACAACCACAAGAAATGATATGTCACATTGTATGAATTTGCATAAGTATAAATACTTATATAGATATATAATATATATATATACATATATTTATGTATTTCTATGCAATAAAAAAAAACACCACCATCAACTCAGGAACATAAAAAAGTCATCGCAGTTATGCTTTGCTTCTTATTATGATTTGCGTCTGCGCATTGGAAATATGCTTTCTCATCGTGGTGAGTGATTAATTTGTCATCAGGTGTATTTTTGATCGAGATCAAATAATGAGAATTTCATTATTAAAATCTAGATGTGAGAAATATAAAAGTTTTAATTGCAAATATATAATAAAATATATTTTTTTAATAATGATGATTTTACAAGTCAAGCAAACTACACTGTGGAAAAATATTAATTCCTTTACTGTTTGTAAAATCAGTAAAAATGCCTTGCAAATAAATTTTAATCGGATACAAAAATATTTGCCCAATGTAATTATTATTATGACGGTGCTTATCAGGTAGTATGTCTATCTGTCTGTCTCTCTGTTGATGTGTCATCACCCATCCATGGAATGCTCCAATTTCCATACATTTTTCAAGAACGCGATGCTCCCACTCATTGTATGAAGAAGTAGCGCTCTCTCGTTTTCGCACACGCACTCTCAATGCTCCTTTAGCCGAGCGTATTTCTATGCTTTTATGTTGGTCAAACAACTTATGCGACTGGAAGTGGCAAGCAAACGCATCTATCGACGTCGCTGCCTATTTTGCCAGGAAGAGGAAGAGCGGGAGAGAGAGAGCGAGAGAGCGAGAGTGCCTTGAGTTGAGTTGAGTTGAGTTGAGTTACAAAGCAGCGCTTCACATCGACGGTTGCTCAACGTTCGACGGTCGTCGCCCGTTTATGCTCGTCGGTCGTTTTTCGTGCGTTTGTTTATTTAATTTACATATATAAATATGAAAAAAAGAAAATAAGTGTATTTTCAGCTATTAAACCAGATATTATTAATTTGTTTTCATCATATTGACAAATCGATAAGTGAATACAGTTTTTTAACGCGCCTTCGACGAAATTCACCACACACGCAATCGACCCCCACCCACACCCTTGTTTTTGCTTAGCGAGAGCGAGAGAGTGTTGAGTTTCTCATTTACAGCACGTTTGGTGCACTTTTGAAATCTAATGTAATCTAAGGGCAAGTGCCAAAGAAATTTCTGTAGCACATTGCTCCAATATTGTTTAAACAAACTAGTTATATATATATATATATATATAAATAAAATACCACATATATAAATATATATATATATATTACCGCATTAGAAGTATTTATAAATTGACAGTTGTGAATAATAATAATTAAAAGCAAGTGTGCGTGGCAAAGTGTTTCTTCATCATATCGTAATATATTTCACTTGTGAGTTATAATCTACTCTTTCTATATATGTAAGTGAATTTTATACTGGAATTAAAATTAACTTAGTAACTTTTAAATCATTTTTGTGTACTTAAAAGGATGGGTTTGTTTTGAAAAATCGATTTTCCTCATTATATTATTGTATGTACGTGCTCTCTCCCTCTCTTTTTCTCTCTTGCTCTCGAGTAAGAGAGTGTTCTCTCTCGCTCTCTCTCGCTTGCGCTCTTCCATCATGTTTCCTACCAGCTGTTTTCTGGGGGTTCAGTTACGATTGAAACTAACCACAGAATTACACCTCTAATAAATATGTACTTTTTGACAATGGCAAAATAATATTTGTCGATCTGACTGTGAATAATGATATGTAATGACAAATAATACACACCAAAATATATATATATATAGATATATCCGAGACAATTGTTTTTGGCTGTAGTGCTGCTTAATATGGGCACACTTTAACTGGCACACAAGCAAGCAAAAAATAATTGAATGCAGAAATAAAATTTCATTTATTTTTATGTGAATCTACACGCCATAAAAGACCCGTCAGAATTGTCATCATCGCCCACATAACGAATACTCTCATATGTGTTGGTTGGCACAATAACATTAGTAATAAAAATAATTATACACTTAGTTTTGGGTAGTTTACAGTTGTGTGTTTTACCTGTTTTCCCAAGGATTGGTAGGAAACACGATCGCCTGTTTGTCTGCTGTCCAATAAAACAAATGTTAGAAACTCCAGCAATTTTTGGGGTCAAAAATGTGTGTTGAATATAATATGCACTGAGAATAAAATATATCTTTATTTTCAGCACCTATTCTAGCTTACCTTATAATTCAGTAATTATATTTTCTTGTTTTGTTTTAAAAACGATAGTTTTCTTCTCATAAATCGATGATACTTTTTTTTTTAAATTTCAAAAAATATCAAATATTTAGGTTCTAAATTAGCCGTTGAGAGGACATGATTTTTTTCTAAAAACAAGATGCATTTAAATATTTTGTATTAAAAAACAAATTTCTGAAATCAAAAAAAACAAACAATATCTCGATTATTTTCTATAATATTTAAATTTTCTTTATAAAAATCAGAAAATTTTTCTAGATTTGAAGATGATTTTAATTTTCGGTAGGTTTTCTGAAATTCAGATCGTTCGTTTTTCTAAGTGTGCCAAGTCAGCCAAGCAGCGAAACACCCCATCGATATTTAAAGAGCAAGAGCTGAGGGAAACCAGTCTGGGATCGTCATTAGAATGAAGTGCAGGGGGAGATTCTTATTCGAAGAGTCGTTTCGTTGCCACTTCAAATTGGATAGAAATTTGGGTCATTTGCTTAGTGCTGCTGCTGTTTCCCTTTTGAAAAAGTATTTTTTTCATCTATTTTTCAGCTATTTTGTTTGGTGTAGTTGATTTATTGGAGGATTTTGTGTGTAGTTGATTTATCAAATCGCCTTAGGCTGTCAACTGGCTGGGCAACAAGTTTATTTTTGAAACACCGATTGCACTTTCTACAATTTGGCTTATAGAATCCATATATTATTTCGATTACAATCCGTGTGCCTTATAATTAAGTCAAAGATTATCGTGCAATCGAACAATGATATTTAAATTGAATGAATAACTTAATATGCATTGATTCGCATTTAAAAATATTTCAGATAAGATGATAATTAAGTTATGATTCACTGGAAAAATAAGGAAAACAGATTTCTTTCAAATTGTATTATATATTTTCTATATGTTTGTAGCGATCATGTTACTTGCTCTATCTGACTTAACATTTTTCTATTGTATAAATAATTACACACCATACTGTGATTATTTATATGTGTGTAATTGGATATGAGCAAAGCTAGACTGTACTCGGCTTATTTAGAACTCAGCCCATAATAAATAAATTTTATTATTATTTGTTATTCTGTAATAATGATGAAATCGATAAATCTCTTTCTGCCTCTTATCAGGCAAGTTTTGTGAATGAATTAAACAACGAATTCGAAAGACGAACATTTTACACAAACCTATATTCAATCTAGCCGGAAATAGGTGAGTCAGAAACGCAACGCATAATTTTCGAGTTTTATATAGTTGCTGTTGCAATAATCGATTGACAGTTGAAGGCCAACAACGACCTACAGACGCAGTTTCTTTGTACTGTAAAAATATATGTATATATATATATCTATATATATAACTAGATATATATTGCCATTATGCATATTGACACATGTGTCAATATTGTTTCTTTTGTTTTTTTTCTTTCTGCTTTTTGCATCTCTCGACACGCTGCGTGCTCGAGTGCTCGTTGTTGAAACCAAAGCTCTCTTGCCACGCTCAACTGCCTCGATTCGATTCGATTCGATTCGACGACACTCTGATATATCACTAATCCAGACTATTTTTAGTAATTTCTTGTTTACGTCGTCTCGCTTACGCTTTTTATTGAGTCACTAAAGAAGTTGGATACAATTGGCTTGTCAGCTGCAATTGAAGCTTGGCAAATTCTTAGCTTGATGATTAAATTGTAGAAAATTTGGAGGAAATAGAAATTGTATTAAATTGTCCTGCCTTGGAATGGAGTAAAGAGTACATTTCTTGCACTTTTAATTATGCTTTTCAGTCTTGAGTTGTATTATTATATTTATTCGATATTCGCGTTCGACTTGGGAACATTTTACTGCCACCTGCCACAAACTGTCTAATTGTATCCGCTTAAACTCTACATTATCATTTAGGGGTTTGTTGTTGCACATTGTTAGTAGATTAAGCACTTGTTGCCGCTGTTCATTGGTGAGCCGAGGGGACAGTTGAATTCCCTTCCAAATTCATCCGAATTGCTCAGCGGTCCGTTGACATCCCAGCGGTGCGGCGTGTGTTGCAACAGTGGCAACGCCTCCGAGGCCGGCTCCTCATCGCGCCTCGCCCAGCATCGGGTCTGAGCAAAGTAGATGAAGAACAACTGCGTATTGCTAAAATTCAGGCCGGGCAATGTTTCACGCAATAGCAGCGCCTTGGACTTGTGATCCATCAGGCTCAACCAGTTCAAGTAGGCATTGAAGGCGACATTTAGAGCACCGCCATCGGCAATAATCTCTCGCAGACGCGTCGAATTGCGAAATTCGGCCGGGTCATTCGACAAGTAATTACTGTACTGGGCACGCTGGCATTCGCTGACATTGCGATAGCCAGCCAATGTTAGCTCATTCCACGGTGTCGTCGCCTGTGCATTCCGATTCCAGCCCTCGTCATCGAAGCCCTGCAGCAGGGCGCTGGCCAATCGTTGGCCCAGCAACGCATATCGCATCGCGCGCGGATAGATGTAGCTGTAGTAGGGTGCCTGCATCAGGCCCCAACCAACAACCACGGCGTGTTGGCGCTGCACGAGGGATGCTCTCACCTCAAATGCATGCACTGCATCCGATCCATGCGTTGCCATGCGGCCAAAATCATTGCCACGCAAACTATTCAATTGTTCGCGTGCATTGAAACGCAACGCTGTCTCCAGCCGATGCCAGTAGTCGTCGGTTTTGAGGAATTGCAGCTCTGCGAGACTGACATCCTGGTAGTCCGGCCATAGGATGTGATATTGGGAGAGACGTGATCGCGCCGTGCGTCGATCGCTGTCGTCCAGCCAGTCGACGTTAAGTTGCTGCTCGAACGCTTTGACCACATCGGAAAACACCTGTTCCATGTCCTGTTGGGCAACGTCGCGATGCACATACCGCTGATACATGTCGCCCAGCACCTGGGGAAAGAGGCGCTGCAACACTTGGACACACTGACGTGGACGACGCATCGCCTGCTCCACTATCGGTGGCTGATCGAGTTCGAGCAGTGCTCGATACAATATATAACCCGAAATGGTAACTTGATTGTTCGCCTTTGCTGTGCGCACCACATGCTGCAGATAGCTCTGGGAGCGCAGATAGACATTATCATTGTACGCCTCGTCCACAATGCTCTCCACGTACAGCTTAAAGTCCAGTGAATTGCCCAGGTGGCTGGTCAGCTCGATGAGCGTCATTCGGGGATAAAGTGAGCTACCAGCTGCTGCTCCGCCACTCTGTTGTCGCAAGCGATCCTGGCCAATGCGAGATCGTCCCATATGCAGCATTTCCTGCTGGACTCTGTCAACAGCAGCAGCCGGCGAAAGAGTTGTTTCCTGCTCCCGCATCCGTTTGCACAGCTCGAACTCGAAGCGAACAATGTCGCCGGCAAAGCGAGCCGCCTCGCCGCTCTCCATGGCGAACCAGTTGTGCATGTTGTCCGCCACCTGCTGCTGGATCTGCTCATAGATCTCGTCACGCACGTTCGATTGTCGCGTGATCCGCGCGTTACAGTGCTCTGCCGGTATAATGGTCAACTTGGGTTCACCCAGATACACACTGTTGCCGCGCAGCTGTTGCAAATTGAGATCCACATCGAGACCAATCAATATATCCAAACCATAATTGCGGCGCAGCGATGCCAAGACTTGCAACCAATGACTGTTGGGCTTCCAGTGCGAATTCGGAATATTCCTCAGGCCGCCATTCTCCCGCAGGATTTTCATCAGAAATTGGCGACGCTCGGCTGCGTTTGCCTCGATGGCGATGCAAGTGTCGTAGAAGGTGCGCACCTTGCGCACATTTGCCGCATTCACCGCACTGTACTCGTTGGGGTGATTTTGGGGTGGCAGTGGCAGCGTCAACAGCTCCTGCAACTGCTCCTCAATGCCCATCTCCACCAGACGCTGCGCCGTTATTAGCTGGCCCTCGCGCAACTGTCGATTGTGATAGCGGCCCCAATTGCCGCACGCATACTCGTAGAAGTCCACACAAGGATCCACGCTCACATTCATATACTTGTGCATGTCTCTGGCCATCGTTTGGCGTGTCCTGCGCTCCTTGTCGCTCTCAAGTTGTTGGTGGGTTTCCTCGTGGCCGCTGTGGCCGCCTTGTGGCATGCGATTCATGCTGTTGTAGCGGGCAATTGCCACATTTTGCATGAGCAGCCCCACTTGCCACAGCATCAACGCCAAAATTCGTGTACTTCTCATCGCAGCGTTCAATTTTCGACTGATCTCCGTTCGAGCTGGCATTGTTGATAAGCGATTTGTGCTTTTTTTTCGCTCCTGAACTTGCGCGAATTGGGTCAAGTTTGCGCTCAATGACCCTAGTCCGTCCATGCGCACAGTGGGTTATCGCCTGCTCTCTCCCGCGTCTCCCGAGAGAAGTAAACAAAATCGACCTCGCCACTCGTCAATAATCAGCTTTTTTTGAAAGAGATTGACTTGCTTTTAGCGGGCATTTCAGTTTTATTTTCAAGTTTGCAATATATATTTTCGCGATCAGCACAGCTTAGTATATCCTTTTTTTTTTTAGCTCAATATCAAATCAATTTATTATATATATAGCTGCTTTTGTTTCACATCGAGACTTCATTTGTTTTTCAAATATCGATATATATCGAATTCCGATAGCATTAAAAGTTCCAATTTGCAATGCTTCTAATCAATATTTGCCATACAATTATTGCTGATCAACTGAACAAATTTCATTTGCTTAACTTTAAAGCAATGAAATATCCAAATTATCATTGGAAATTTCTTATCATATTGATCTCATTACAATCGGTAGAAGTAAGCATTTTCTCGCTCCGTTCAATCCCTAACCTCAAATTGATATTTATGTAAAATGAAAGTGGTTTTTGAAATATGTTTATGCAAAGCGAACATTGTTTTTTTTTTTTAAAGGTATTTCCCAAATAAATTTAGAATATGAAAAAATACAGCCATTCAACCCATTAATTAAATTTATATATTTTATTAATGACACTTTGCCTGGCTTTATTTAAGGTCAATAAACAGGAAATCATTTCCCATTTCATAGCATTTTTAATTCGTATTAAGATTATTTGCCAAATGTAGAGTTGAATTTTGATGCCCCATCAAAGTTGATTTTTTTTTGTATTATTTTATTATAATTTTGTGGGAATTAGTAAATTAGACACTTGACTGCCGGATTCATGGGTGAACCGACTGGGCAACGGAATTCGCGAGTAAAATCGAGCAGATTACTCAACGGTCCATTTACCCGCAATCTTGTCCAGCTGTGCCGCTGACGCAGACTATACGTGAGATTGGGTACATTATTCTGGGTTGCTCCGTTGCGCCGCTCGCTCCGCTCCCTGGGCTGACAGTGCTGCTGGGCATAGGCCACGAAGAATAGGGCCGTATTCGAATAGTTGAGCCCGGGCAGTGTTTCCCTCGTTAGCCGCACAAAGTCATTGTTTGGCTCCTGATAGTTCAGCCACGTAAGATAGGCATTAAATGCCACATTCAAACCAGCACTGCTCCGGATGAGCATCTCTGTGGCACTCTCATTGCGCTGCAAATAGTTGGTCACGTGGCGACTGAAGCATTCACTGCGATTCCGATAACGCAACGCTGTCAACGGTTCCCAAGTGTCACGCTCGAGGAAGCCCACCGACCAATGCAGCTCATCGAAGGCCATTGCCAACTGCTCGGCCAGTTGTGTGCCCAATGTGGCATACATCATGGCCTGGCCGTAACGTGCATCGTAATCGGGTGGCTGCAACAATGTCCACGGCAGATCGAGACGCCGTTGCACCGGACGATATTGTAGGCGTGTCTCATACGCCTCGACTGCATCCGCTGGCATTGGATAATTTTCGCCCAAACGTTGCCACTGCTGTTGTTGCACCTCGGCCAAAATCTCTCGCAAATTGTGCCAGTAATCGTTGCGTTCCAATTGCACTTTCAACGGTTTCGGTTTGTCGTAGCTCGCCAAACGGATTTGTATCTGGCTAAGTTTGGCTTGAGCAGTGCGTCGACTTCCATCTTCCAGCCAATCGGCGCTCAGACTGCGATTCAGTGCATCCTTTATATCTACATAGAGTTGCATCAGCTGCTCTCGCGATTCCTCACTGGCAAACTGACCCGCAAAAAGTTCCCCCAACGCCGATGGCAAAAGACCCTTCACCCTGCCCAGGCAATAGGATGAACGACTTGTTGTCAACTTGTTGTCTTCCAATGGAAAGGTGAGTTCAGCCACTGCTCGGTACATGATATAGTTGGCTATTTGGCTGGCATTGCGTGCCTGCAGGGTGCGCTGCAGCTGGCGATAGTAATCCGGTGTTGTCATGTACACCGGCGAGTAGACAGACTGACCCAGGCTGCTGCTCACATAACCCTCCAGATCCAAACCGTAAATCTGTCCCAGTTCGTTGAGATTCTTGCGCGTATAGTTCGCATTGTAGAGCCGCGCATCCGAGTTCCATGGCACCCAATCGTTCATGCCACCGCATAGCTCATGCTCGAAACTAATTATGTCTGTGGCGAGTCGCGTCGACTCCACATTGCCCATCGTCAGCCAGATCCTTAGCTGTGTCGCCACCCGCTCTTCGATGACACGCAATGCCGGATCATTGCGAAGCAGACTGTGATTGCTGCACAGCTCGTTGGGCAGCAGAGTGCTCGGTTCGGTCAAATAGATGCTGTTCTCCTGCACGCTGGCATAGTTGTAGCTAATCCGTAATCCAATCAGAATGTCCATCGAATAGTTGCGTCTCAATGCGCCCGTTATGTGCGCCCACTCATAATCCTGGCGATAGACACGCCAATTGGAGCCGGGCACGGCCGGAAAGCCGCCGTTCTGTTTAATGAACTGGCTGAGAAACAATTGCTGTTGTTGGCTCCTTTGGCTGCTCTGAGCCGGCGCAGCCACACAGGACTGATAGAAATCCTTGGCCTGCCGCGCCAACGCACTATCCTTGCGTTGTGGCGTCTCCTTCAGGAGTCTCTGCAATTCGGCATCTATGCGTTGCACCCGCTTTGATTGTGGCGTCTCCTCTGTATTCCAATTGCCGCAGGCAAACTCATAGAAATCATTGCACGGATCCGCAACCACATTCATTTGGCGTCGCATCGCCTGCGACTTACTCTGACGCACTGTGTCCGCCGTTTGAAAGACACGCTGAAATTGATCCTTGTTGCCCAGCGCACAGCTGACACAGCTTATGCCAGCCAGCAGCAGCAGCAGCAGCAACTGGTTCAGTGTCCCAATCTTGAATCCGTCCAACATGCTGCTACATCTTTGTGTAGATCGCTGTCAACAACTGTCAACAAATGCTGAACATCTTCAAGCTCCGACCTCAAATGTTGCTGATAAGTCTGCTCATGGGTTCAAGGCGGGTTATCGCCCAGGGAGTGAGAGAGCGAGAGAGAGAGAGAACGAGAGAGAGCGAGAGAGAGAGAGAGAACGAGAGAGAGCGAGAGAGAGCGAGAGAGAGCGAGAGAGGGAGCGAGAGAGGGAGCGACATGTAGGTTTTTTTTTTATTTTTTTTTTATTAATTTACAACTGATTCACAAAACAAGTTGTTTTGGGGCTCATCTTACAGATGCCAATAGGAAAAATAATCTAATTTCAGAAACAAACTTGAGCAAAGAGAAGTACAATTTTTGTCCCATTTCACTTACAACTGATCAATGGAAAAAGCACTTTTTGGGTTCCCATATTGAAAATAGACTTGTGCCAAGTAGAATTTCAATTTTAAATTTACAATTGACTCGCAGAGCAATTTTTTTGGGGCTCGTCTTAGCAAAGGAAAAAAAGACAGACATGAGCAGTGCTTTATTAGACTTGTTGTTTATATATATATATATATTTATATTTATATAGATAATCGTTGTCGCAATTGTTAATAAAGTTTACACTTGGTGCGTGTGTTGAGCTTGTCGCTGCGGGAGCAGCTGAAGGCGTTCACAAAATGCTCCGAATTGGAGAGTGCCGTATTAACGCGTATCTGTTCCGGCAGCTTGTCAAACATCTCGACGGTATCGGGATAATCGGAACAATATAACTGCGCATAGGCCATGTAGAAAAGTTGATTGTGCGTATTATCGAGCAATGGCAATTCCTCTCCCTGAAATAGAGTCGACTTTTCGTCGGTGTTCTTCAGCCAATCGGCATAGGCACGATATGCTATATCGAGTGCACCATTATCGGCGACAATGCGACTTATTAATCCCTTATCGTGCACCGGTTTGCCGTGGTACTCGACAAAAATCGCATACTGCTCCTGGAAGCATTGGGCGCGATGCGAATACAAACTCTCCGCGGCGGGATCCCACCAATTGTTGCGATAGCCGTGGCGATCGTAGTGTCTGCCCACATCATCGAATCCGTGCAGCATTTGGCGGGCGAGCAGAACTCCGAGGGTGCCATACTTGATGGCGTTGGGATAGGCGGGATCCCAGAAGAAACGGGCCTGCAGAAACGTAATCGGGATTTGCAACTTATTGTTGGTCAGCTCATAGTGCGGCACCTTGTAAACCTGATCCATCAGTTGGGGTTCCTTGACCAGCTTACCCAGTTGGCGCTGTGTGCGCCACTGCAGCACATTAACCAAATTCGAATAGAACTGATCCGGATGCAAACGCAATCCATGCGTCTGCCGGATTAGCTGTGTCTCGTCATGATTGCGAAATTGCAGCTCCATTGCGTCCAGTTTGATGATGGCCCGCTGCCTCGTCTCCAGTGGCATCCAGTAGAGATCTGTGGACGCCTGCAATTGTTCGCGAAAGACACGCTTAATATCCGACCATGTCGACTGCAGATCGTTGATCATCTGCATATTGTTGTAGTTGCGATGGAACAGACTCTCCAGTTGCTGGGGGAAATGCTCACGGACCATCTGTACACACCAGATGGCCGGCTGGACCGTCTGGGGGACACGTGCCTGATCCAGGGCGTCCAGGGTTCGCCAAATTGTATAGTTGGCCAATTGCATTTTGGGCGTTAAGCGTATCACGTCCACCAAATTCGATAGATAATCCTCGGGCGTCTCATACAGATCCACATACATCGTGTCGTTGAAGATCATTTGCAGATAGCGACTCACATCCACATGGCTGCCATAGGCGGCCTTCATCTCGGCCGCCGTACGCTGTCGTGTCGTCTGCTCCAGCGTCAATGCCGCATTGTGTGCCAAGCCATTGGCCAGTTGCTGTTCAAGGTCCACGACCTGATCGGAGACCTCTTCGCACCAACGTTCCGATTGCTCCGGAAAATAACGTTGCAGCTTCTCGGCAATGGAGCGCTGATATCTCTGGCGTGTCAGATGGAAACTGTCATCCAAATATTGACGACGATGTCCCAACGGCAGTTTTGGTGCTCCGATCTTAAGTCGATGCATATGCTCCTCCTGATAGTCGGGAATCACATCCAAACCAATCAGTATATCGATGCCCAAACGTCGCTTGAGCGTCGCCACAACCTGCAGCCAATCGTACTCGTAGTAATACCACGATGGCACCCGTATCTCGGGCCAGCCACCCCGAAAATCGGTCACCTGCAACAGTGTTTGCAGCGCCGATTGTGTGTCATTCGCCTGATTGTAGCACGAGGTGAAGAAACTCTTCAAGATGCGATCGGCACTGCTGTCGCCGCCGGGTCTGGCCGTCTTTAGCATATCGGCACTTTTGCGGACAAACAGCTCCTGCAACTCCTCCAGATAGTTGGTCTTTTTATTTGTGCTACGTGCCGGATGCAATCGTGGCCAATTGCCACAGACATAACTGTAGAAATTATCGCATGGCCTTTGATCCTCCTCGCTGAGATAGGCCTTTATGTGGGCGGCCTTGGCCAGGCGCAGGATGTCCGTTGTATAGTTGATGGCCAGCGGTTGTGTGGCGCCAGGCGACACAAGCGCACATCCTGCCAACAACAGGCACAACCACAATCCCATTGCAATTATTTTTATATATATATATATATTTGGTTTATTTTTTGACTGCTCTCCAGCGATTTTGTGATATGTTCCGTTTAGTTGTCGTCGCAAAACTAAAACTCAAATTGAGCGTTACGTCGATTTTTGACTTGGGCGGAGGCTTATCGCCAGTCGGAACAGCCAGCCAGGCAGCCAGTCCGTCATTCAGTTTGCCTCTTGATTAATTAATTAGCTTTATTAATCGTTGTACCAGCAAAAATGTTCTACTCTTCTCCATCCGAGTGACCCAATTGCCGTTTGCTATTCTGCTCGCACGTCTCACGACGTGAACATGCCCAATCTCTCAGCGCATCTCATCTCAATGCTTTTTTTTTTGCTCTCACACACTTGACCCACAAGGTAGCTCGAGATATTTTTTTTTTGTTTTCCATTTTTATTTTCCACATTTGTTTTTTATTCTAATTTTAATTGCAATTCACTCTCGTCTCTCATGTGTAGTGTAATCAGCTTGTTTACTACTTTCTCAGTGGTATGGCCAAGGTTGAACATACATAGATGAATGGCAATTAAAATTAGTCATGTTTTCCTCACTTAAGCCAATTTGAATATGAACAATGATTGAGAATCCCTTTCCCTTTGCTCATCTCTCTTTGCAGGCAAAGGCATTCTTCTGCTACACTTTTAAATTACTGGCAACTGGCATTCATTCATTTGGGCAGACTATGATCTGCTTTTATTTATGCCCAATTGGCCGCGGAAAGTGTTTGTCTAGAAAATTGCGCAAGGGTTAAACTGCCCCCTGAAGATTCCCCCGAGAGAGAGAGAGATCCAATCCGTATCCAGCACTAAAAGGAAGGAAACTTTACAAAACGGTAAGAAATTAGATTTATTATTTTATTGTA
This sequence comes from Drosophila demipolita, assembly GCA_035042405.1. NCBI lineage: Eukaryota > Metazoa > Arthropoda > Insecta > Diptera > Drosophilidae > Drosophila > Drosophila demipolita. The sequence goes on from JAWNLI010000485.1 coordinate 6,120,623, forward strand.
TTTTTATAAATATGTTGAATGATGCATAGTTTAAGGTATATATATATATATATATATATCATATCCAGTCAGATGTGTGCTTCTTTATTATGATTCCTATTATCAAACTTGTTGTTGTCAAAATGTTAGCCAACAATTATTTTAAGTGTTTTGCCGTCGAGTCGCGTGCCAAAATCGAGCGGAGATATGCTAATATTGTATGTGACATGATATCCACTGTCATCGGCCGTATAGTAGGCGGTCTCCTTGTAGATACGGTTGCCCGAACTCGGATCGTTAATGTCGGATTGCAGGATGACGTGCGAGGTGCGTTTACCTGTAATCACCAGTTCGGGTTCGCTTCTCGTCGTATTCTTGTTTCCCGTTGTTGATGATGTTTTCAGCATTCCGGTTTCATTGCGTTCCCCTGTTGCCTCGCGAATGCTGCAATTATCCATGGATCATTACTGTTATTATAGATCTTTGCGGTTTTCAGTTGTTACTCACTGGAATTCATAGAGCACCTTAGTGGCGGCATGATTGTGCTCAATACAAGCTATACAAATCACGAGCAGAAAGAACAGCAACTGCACAGGGGGGGAGATACAAATAAGAAAACTATTGCAATTCACAAATGTAACATTTCGGAATGTAACATTTGACAAATGTTTGTTATTTTCATCATTACTCACTGTATTGTTCTGTCCACTGATCATTCTCGTTGAAGTTGTCAAGTTGCACTGAGTGCATAGAATTTCGAACTATCTTTGATATATACAATGCGATATTTTCTACAATAATTCTGAAATAATTTGCACTCGCAACTAGTTTGACCGGTTGCAATTGAGAAGTTCCGAATCAAAACAATTCCATCCGTTAGTTTGTATTGAATGAATGGCTAGTCAACAAAAACCAGTTATATTCACAATTCAGTGTTACCTGGTATTGAGCCCGATTCATAATTGCATTGCATTGACCGGCGGCGATGATTGATAATAATTGCGAATTTTGATTACCATACAACTGGCCACGACCACACAGGTCTCGTGGGGATTATTACTAATGCTTTCCGAAAACATTTCACAATTCAATTTCACAATTCAAAAACTAAACAGTACAAATTAACTATATTATGGGAAATTAGAACTTGCTATTGTTCTTAAAAGGAAATCCCATCGTTTTGTTTGGGAATACACCTGGTTACTTTTGGGTAATTGCTGCTGTTCGTTTATTACTATAACAGGTATTTAATATTGATATTAGCCTAGTATTCTGATTAGTTTTAACATCTTGGCACTCAAATCAAATGATTGCTTCTTTGATATAGCCGCATTCACAGTTTGCTTAGGTGTTGTGACGTCAGCTGATCTCGAGTTCACATTGGGAAATATTGTTGTTGTGGATAGCTCAATTGGAGCTTCCATGCCCCTATTCAAATGCCTCATGTCTTGCAGCTGTTGTGTCCCTAGGGATATCGAACAGAGCAGAATAGTGATGAGAATCTGTAGAAGTAAATATTGATATTATTCTTATTGACACAATACCTCTGGATACTTACGGCACGTTGCATTTCGCTTGAGGTACTAGTTATTTAGCTAACAACACAGCTAGTTTTATACTAACCGTTTGACTTATTAGCGATTCCGCAAATTACCCACTGATCTGTAAACTAGATCTATGAATTGAAACAGTAGGTGTTGGAAAAGATCCATCTCAGATTGTGTAGGCGTTGAATTGTAAATTTCTCTATTTGGGGAATACTTTGTTGGGTGACTAAATAGTTTGGATTGTAGAAATCTTAAATAGGGCATATATATAAGACAATAAGTAGGAATGCGGTAGTTGAGCCAGCTCATCTACGGTATACCCTGAAGTCGATTGTTAAATATGATTATTGTACAATTTTCCACATCCAATTGTAAGCATGCATTTATATGGCTATTGATAATGCTTATTTTTGCTGGTAGTAATATTTGTTTTCCGATTCGTTTAATTAAATTTTGATCAACCATTGATCAATCATTTGTAAATCTATATTACATATCAATTTGAAGACACTGCTTTTTGTTTTGCTATTGGAAATTGATACGTTTCGATATGTGCAGTTATCGATAAATTCAAATTTATTATATTCGTTTTTAGATCTTATAGTCGCTTAATCAATTGTGTGTATTACACATATTACACAATTAAATATAAACCAGTTAATTTTCTTTTGGGAATAGCCTCATTTTATTGTTTTTGAGAATGCTCCATTGTGTATTTATTGAAAAGTGTAAGAGATTAAAAGATGCCTCAATAACTAAATCTAAATCTGAAATAATTAAAAACATCTTCAGTAAATATGATTTGATGTATATTGCAGTTAATTTCAGCTTAAATATAAATACATTAATTACATTCGGTCTATTTTTATTACTAAGCGCAGAAATTATTGAAAACAGTTAACTGAAAAGGCTTAAATTTAACGTACGAGTACTTGTAAAAGTTTGGCGCTTAATCTGGTTCCAAAATCGAGTGGTTGAGAATTATTGCCAATTGTTGTGGCTTCAGTGCTTGAATTTGGCGGCTGTAAAATTATTGTGATCAGTGTTGATTTTAAATTCGTTTTGGTCAAATCTGTTGCAATTGAATTGTTTACTGCCGTAGTTTCAGCATCTTTCCTATGTTGTGGAATCGGTGTAGTATTGTTTGGTGTTGGTTTTATTTTTGGTAAAATTATTGTGCCGATCAGCGTTGATTTTAAATTCGTTTTGGTCAAATTTGTTGTAATTGAATTGTTTACTGCCGTAGTTTCAGCATCTTTCTTATGTTGTGGAATCGGTGTAGTATTGTTTATCCAAAGTTTATCGACAGCAGTTCCTGTTGTATTTGACTGTACCAACGCGTTACTCATCTGCTCGAGAGGCTGTTTCGCTTGGGACGACCAACCCAACAGAATTGTGAGGAGAATCTGAGGTGGTAGAAAATGTATTATAACCACCTGAATACCTGCTGAAATTGAAAACTTAGCTCGTTACTTACAGCGTGTTGCATTGTGTCTGGCGGTGTACTGAGAATCGATCTGAGAGCGCAGCTTGTTTTATACTAGCCATTTTGCCTAGTTAGCTATTCATAAAATTACCCGTGGGAGTGCGAACGATTACTCGGACCAGTTAATTATCGTGACTTAGGTGTAACTGGAAAAAGTTCATAGTTGATTGACTTAAGATACGCACGACACATTTGTAAGGGAAGATTTCATTAAATGATTCAATAATTGTGCGTTTGAAAATTAACCCAATTAAATTGTAAATGCCACAATTATCGAAATGTAACTTATAATTTATATATCTTTGCGTTTCTTTGCACAGCTTTAAAAAAAAAAAAATAATAATGCTGTAGTCGAGTGATCGCGATTACGATATACCCTGAACCCAGTTGTTAAAAATATTCGAATTTTCATTTACCTTTAGAAGGTTTTGCATTCAGATATGAGCAGGCCAAGTTTCGAAGTCTCTTATAGGGGAAATACAGAAAATGCTTGCAGCTGTTGGTAGAAATTAGACCAATTTGAGAATATATTTTTGACTTGGTAAAATTTGGAGCATAAGCATATTATGTGTTAATAAGATTAAGCCTTCGAAATTGTGGAATTTATTGCTATCGGAAATCGAAACGTATTGATAATCGAGAAACGGAGGAAACTACCGATAAAATAAAGCAAAATTAATACTCTATATTCCAAATTTCAAGTCCCCAGCTCAGATAATCTCTGAGATTCGTGTGCAAACGGGCCGACGAACGGACGTACAGACGAACGTGGCTATATCGACCCGGTTGTTCATTTTGATCAAGAATATATATACTTTATGAAGTCGTACAAGCTTTTTATTTTTATTATTACTTTTATTTGTATATTATTATATTTTCACCAATTTTCGATTGGTTCAGGGTATAAAAATAAAAATATATATATATAAATACTTAAATTTAAATGTTAAAGTTTTTGGCACATTCTTTTTTTGGTATTACAGCATACTGGTTATTTTTACACTGAACGCTAATCTTGAAATTAAATACTAGTTTTTATTTCAGCCCTTTAAACATTAGGTGAGAATTTTTAATAGTTTTTCAGATAGATGATTTACTGGCTCCACTGGGTATCGCTTAATACCAGAAACTGTTTTCTTGTGTTTAAATGCATACAGGTATTCAGTGTTGTATAGCGTTATCAAAAATTTCTCCAAAGATTAGGAGAGAATTTTAAGTAGTTTTCCAGATAGATGATTTACTGGCTCCACTGGGTATCGCTTAATACCAGTAACTGTTTTTTTGTGTTCCAATGCATACAGGTATTCAGTGTTGTATAGCGTTATCAAAAATTGCTCCAGCTCTGTGTAGGATATCCAAAGGCGATTTGAAGTTGAGTGCGCTTTTCCTTATTCAAAGGTCTTCCTTTAGTTCAGTAGTTTGGCAATTTTACTGATTGCTTTAAGTAGCTTCTAGTTTGGTCACTGATAATCCCGCTTGATGTTTTCACTTTTATCTCACAATTGATTCTAAGTGGCAGTCAAATCAAACTGTAGCTTTTATAGTTTGACGATGTCTCTGCTGCATTGCCCATGGCACACGACGGCTCGTTGCCATTAATAATTGAAATGGAAATGGGAACCAGTCGGTGAGGGGCAATGCACTTGCTCGGAATTTTCCCAGCACACGTCTAGCGGTTGAAAAATAAAAAAATTCACCGAACCAAACCAATTGACGCCATAAGATTGATACTATATTAAGCACGAGCTAGTCTCTGAGTCATATGAGATCTTATTTAATCGTTCCACTGAAAGATGTACAAACTATCGTATAAGTTATCTAGCTAATTGTTATTAGGTCAACAACTATGAGAATTCCCACAGTATTTGCAACAGTGGTGGGTTGAGTACCAATTAATCGTCTTAAAAGACGTTAATGTATTGCAAGTGAATTTTAATCTGAGAACCTACATCTTTGTATGACGTCTTATGGTATGATACATTCAAGTTCTCCATAATCGATATGTGTGTGTGTGTGTGTGTGTGAATATACCATCTTAGCTATGCTTATTTTTAAAATATTTCACATATCTATTTTTTTTTGTATATTATTATTGCATTAAGAAATTGATAAATTTGATACCAAAAATAATTAAATGTATATTTTCACGTTGCTTTGTCGAAAAAACAGAAAAATGATTGATAATATTTAAAAATTTTGCAAAGAAATGCTCTTGAAAATATGCGCATGTGAAACACTTTGTTTGAAAATATTTTTGGAGAGGGGATATATATAATATGTATATTTAGAGAGCTATTTTTTTTTTATTTTTTTAACGTTTGGCAATTTTAGTTGTAATATAATTTATCAGTTTTACGCTTGGTTTTTAATGTCGTCAAATGATGAAAGCAAAGTAGACATTTAAATATTTTTAATTTTGTTGTCGTTTGTGTTATGCGAAAGAAACTCACGTGTATCCCCTCTTCAAAATTATTTATTTTCAGACAAATATAGAAAAGTGTTTTGCGCATCTTCTAACCAATCTCTGTAGACAAAAATCGAGCCACGGCTCCCAAAAATAAAGTAAAGAACAAAAATCAAAAGTAATAATTTCCGATAACGAACCAAACACACATCCACCATAACCAAAAAAAAGAGAAACAGCAATATATATATATATATATATATATATATATATGTATGTATATACATATATACTTGAATGATATAGAATAATCGCATAAGTGTGCTGTGCGCATAACAATCGACTACCTAACCAAAAAGCATCCACAGTGTGGGCTTTTCTGTACCGCTGTGCCGCGGCAGCGCCCGTAGCCACCAACATGGGCGCGAATGTCTCGCAACTGGAGCGGGAGATCGGCTCGGAAATGTTTCCGCCCAACGAGCATTACTTTGGGCTTGTCAACTTTGGGAATACCTGCTACAGCAATTCGGTGCTGCAGGCCCTCTATTTCTGTAAGCCCTTTCGCGAGAAGGTCCTCGAATATAAGGCGAAAAATAAGCGGCCCAAAGAGACACTGCTTTCGTGCCTGGCGGATCTATTCTATAGCATTGCGACGCAAAAGAAGAAAGTTGGCTCGATAGCGCCCAAGAAGTTTATAACGCGTCTGCGGAAAGAAAAGGAGGAGTTCGACAACTATATGCAACAGGATGCGCACGAATTTCTCAATTTCCTGATCAACCACATCAACGAGATCATTCTGGCGGAACGCAACAGTATGGGCAATCCGGGCAAGACAACTAATGGGAATAACGTTGCTGCTGCTGCTGCTGCTGCTGCTGCTGGTGGTGCATTAATTGGTGGCAGCAACACCGCCAGCACTGCCGCAAAGTTAACGACCAACTCCAATACAAACTCGAACTCGTCCAATTCGACAACAACCTCGACTTCGAACTCGACGACAACCAATGGCAATTGCAACAGCAATTCGACGGGTTCATTGAGCGCTGCTGCCACCACAAGTGTACTGGATGGTGGACTAACGGCAACCACTACACCGGTGGTGCAGACAAATGGCGCCAACACGGAGCCGACGTGGGTGCATGAGATCTTTCAGGGTATACTAACATCGGAGACACGTTGCCTCAACTGTGAGACGGTCAGCAGCAAGGATGAGAACTTTTTCGATCTACAGGTGGACGTCGATCAGAATACATCGATAACGCACTGTTTGCGCTGTTTCAGCAACACGGAGACCCTCTGCTCGGACAACAAGTTCAAGTGCGACAACTGTTGCAGCTACCAGGAGGCACAGAAACGTATGCGTGTGAAGAAGCTACCAATGATACTGGCGCTGCACTTGAAGCGTTTCAAGTATATGGAACAATTCAATCGTCACATCAAGGTCTCGCATCGTGTCGTCTTTCCGCTTGAGTTGCGGCTCTTCAACACCTCGGACGATGCGGTCAATCCGGATCGGCTATATGATCTAACGGCTGTCGTTATACATTGTGGTTCCGGACCAAATCGTGGCCATTACATCAGCATTGTTAAGAGTCACGGACTCTGGCTACTGTTCGACGATGACATGGTCGACAAGATTGAGGCATCGACCATCGAGGATTTCTATGGCCTCACCTCCGATATACACAAGTCCTCGGAGACTGGCTACATTCTGTTCTATCAATCGCGTGACTGCGCTGCATAAATCGAAACAACTTTTGTTTTAACCACCAAAATTCAAAATTATTTTATAAAATATTTGGCTTTATTGCATTCTAAGTTATAAGTTGAAAGTTAAAGCTTAAATACACTATTCTCATTATCAAAATCGAAACAAATGTTATATATATTAAGTGAAAAACATTTCTAAAAATATTATAATAAATCACATAAATAAAATAGTTTGTGTGTGTGTGTGTGTGTGTCTGACTGCGCAGAAGTGTGCAGTTAGCTATGATAGATATAGATATAGATACTATATAGATGCTTGCACTAGGTCAGTATATCGTACATATAGCGGGGGCTTGCCAACCGAGTCTCGAGTAGCAAACGATGATGACATATTAGCTTGTGATTTTCCCTGCTTGCCAGCTTGTTTGCAGCCAGCCAGCCAGCCAGACAGACTGCCAGACAGACAGACAGCCAGCCAATAGCCGCTATTAGCCATATAATTGGCGTGCTTTGCATTTCAATAGAAATTCTCGATGATGAGAGATGTAAGCAGGTGTTGTTGTTGCGGCTCTTAGCAGGTGGTCCACTCGGTCCGTTGAACTTGTCCAGTTGCTGTTGCATAAGTCTTGTGCCGAGCTTAGTCACAGTCGCAAAGCACGCGACTGTTGCAGAGACTAACGTCAATTTGTGCAAATTTATAAATCAACTGATCGACTGACGTGTCTAATACCAGCTAATGCAGTTAATCACATGGCCACATTTTGCATTATCTTATCAGCCATAAATCATTGCATCACGCTTATGCACAGTGCTCAACTTGTGATTTATCTCTCTCTCCCTCTCTCTCTCTCTTTGCATATTTCAATGAGTCACTCCATCTTTCGTAAGCCTAGGACTGAAATTTATATATGGGGCTTGTGGTAGGGCAAGCTCATGTAAAATCTGTTTTAGTTAGAAAAATATGGTTGATTCAGCAGCAAATACCAAAATGCTGACTATTTTATGCTGATTAATTTTAAATTTGATCAGTATAAACTATAGAGTCGCTATATAGATATATAGGATTGGTATATGAAGGGTTTAGAAATTCATATTTTATATAATTTATATATAATAAATCAACTGTATTTCTTATACACAAATGTATATTCATATTGAACTGTCAGCAGAAGGAAGCATTTTCTAAAGTATAAAGATTTTTGAGGGGGAAATCTCGCAAAAAAAATTGATTGGATATTTAAGAACTGTGCTCAGGGAGAGTGGTGCTACGATGTGACTTGGGTATTTACTTCCATTGTCACAAAATCTAGAGTTTTCGGTATTCAATATACTAATTTAGCTAGTTTAACTAGTTCACCTTTTAGTCTACAGTTTTACTAGACTATTACTTGCCTAAATTGTCTCGGCTTATAACTAGGAAGACTTGGCTTGTTTTAGACCAGGGTGTTCCTGCCCAGCCAAGATTTCCCGCAGATGTCTTGCTTCGTTGCCCAATTGTGCCCAGGGTTTTTCTCTGTTTCCATTTTCTTCGAATTAAAGTGAAGTTCAGCAGCTGATTATGCAAAAAGCATTTAATTTAATTGAATTGCTTAGGTTTGGTTTTCGATAAATCTTAATTAGCCATAAATGACAATAATATGCAGCCGCTGTTATTTTATTGTTCATTAATAATTTAGCTTTTATTGCAGCTTTTAGCGCCTTTGGGGGCCTTTCCATATATTCATTAGCTGGGGTGAAAACTGAGGACGGTGGCCAGCAACCGGTTAAAAGTCGATTGAATAACTGCATTTCTTGTTGTTGTTGGTTTTTTCACTATGATATTTGAAATCACTGCCCAAATTATATATACAAATTTGTTTACGATGCTTAAAAATGCGTATTTGTGTGTGTGTGTGTGTGTGTGTGTGTGTGTGTAGCTAAACGATAATCAATGTTGCAGTTGCGCACATTTGTTGCTGCGTCAAGTTTGTTTGTCGTCATTTCATGCCACTGACTGAGTCGTTTAGCTGCCTCGTCGTTGCCGTTGCATTGGTCCCCGCAGCGCCGCCGCACTGAAATGATTAGCCGGTTGAGTTGTGCATCTTGTATATGGATCGTGTAGACTATTCCGCATTTTATGGGCCCGGTTATTACGCACAGACTTTCACTCAATTTGATGGGTGGGGAAAAACTTTACGCAATTTTCACTGGATGCCATTGAAAAAATGGCATATTTGATTGGTATCTGAAGCATTTGTCGTATTTGGCTTGTCAATATGACAAATGCCTGCTAGTTGTTGATATATGACACATTTTCATTGTGTGTGTGTGTGTGTGTGTGTGTGTATGTGTGTGTGGAAAGTCTGCTGTGGCATGTCAAGACTTAGTAGCAACATGTGCCGCAGTCTGTGCCCCTGACAGATAAATCATCATCTCTGACATGCACATGCACAAATCGGTGGTTAAGTTTCAATATGTTGCAATTGAGGCGTGGCAGCTGTGGCCGACAAACTGCCAAGTATTGAATTTGGCTCGTATCGAATTTGTCAAGTATTCGAAACAAACAATGTAAATTTCGTAATAATCTGTTGCGTTTCTTCAAGTCATGTCTTTAATTAGCTTGTTACCACATGTGCTGCTCGCTGGTGGTGCAAATCATCCATCTCACCCTTCTCCTGGCGCGCCCCCCTTTCAGTTGGTATCGTCAGCACCGCCCATGGGATTTATTACTCTTTTGCGCTGAGATACTTACGATCCGCTACAAAATTGAGTATGTCATTAAATATTTTTCGACGGAATTCAATTTTGAAATATTCTAAATATTTCAACTTGTTCCAAACTAACAAATTTTATGGCAGACGGTTCATTTTGAGTTTTTGTTAAAATTTCCAATTTGATAGTTATCGATTTTCAAGTAGACAATCTTTAAAATTCATCATTTTATTCCATAGTCAAAGTTAAATAAATATTTCTTAATGACTTTGACCCGCTTAGTTATAAGTGACTGCCAAATTACATCACAATTTGATAAAGGTGACTATATAGTTGAGATATTCCAAAGGAGGGCACTAATTGAAACACTTGCTCGGATGAGCTCGACTACGAGATACCCTGCTATTCCCAAATTTAAGAAGCCTTTTGCATTTATATAAATTAATAATATTATTATTAATTTTTAACTGTAACTTGAGTGTTTTTTTTCTTTGTACATTAGATAAATAATATTTGAAGATATTTTTTGTTATAGATTTGTAGCTTTTATTGCTATTTGATAAGTTGATCAAATGAAATAAACTTCATTTGTGTGAATTATACAAGATTTTTTAATCCAAAATATAATCCTAGGCAGCAAGATTCTCGCTGATATGCAAATACAAATGGCTATGTCGACTCGGCTGTTAATCTTGATTGATATATAAATATACGCAAAATCATAATACCCGTTTAAAAACGTTTATGTTGACGCCGCAGTCAGAGTCGTAGAGCAAAGTGCAATATTTAAAGACCAACCGCAAGCCAATTGGGATTCAGAGCGATGCACAGTTTTTTTTTTTTTTTTATATTATTCTTTTATTGTTTTTTTCTTCCAACAAGTAAACAAATTATTTTTGTGCGATTAAAACTCTGCGCAAGTAGGAGGCCGACGAGCCGAGGGTGGTCGAACACAGTTCAAAGTTCTACGCTAATTTGCCTCTAGCTGACTTTTTGTCGCCAATTTAGTGGAGCAGTGGCAGTGGCAGTGGGAGCTGGAGGCGAAAATGAATTTGCCATAGATGACTTTGAAATGCACGCGATGAGTCATGCCGCAGTAAGTGGCAAAAAAAAAAACAAAATTCGATTATGAGTAAGTCAAGGCACCAAGTTGGTAAATTTATATGAAATACGCGAATACTGCAAATCGGCACGCCATGTTTGACATTTAAACATTTTCGATATATTTCAAACAAATTTAGATTGACATAATATTGCATTTATTGTTCTATTTAAGTGCCAGCTAAACGATTCCCATTAACTAATCTTTTGTCTTTTTGTACGGCACCTAAAAGAATGCTAGAATTATTTGAATTTGCTTCCACTCTCGCAATTTTTTTGACTTGCTAGTTTTCTCGATTCTGTAATTATCATAAATGCGGGCATCTGTTTTTTTCTGTGTAGCTCGTACATAATTCAGTTGGAGATTTATGAGTTTGACCTTACTCATTCGCTCTTAGATGCATATGTTTCCCTAAACTAATAATAAAAAAACACACATGTAAAACAAGAATTTAATATAATCAACATTTTGGCCTGATTAGTTAAGAATGTTTCAATATCTATGTTTTCTGTACTTGTTCTCTTTCTTTGTTTGTGCTATATCAAATATTATTTATCGCCCTAGTTCTTCCTATCAGCTGCTGACTAATGATTATTAGTGAAGAGTGTGTGGAATTAAATTAAATTGATTATTTTTTGTATATGTTCGTTTTTTAACAACTGTAGAAATTCCATTAAGTTCAAATAAGACAGAGAATTCTAATATTGATCTCATTACTATAAGCTGAAGTCAGCATTTTCTCTATGCATAAATAGGCATGCCTACAATAAATCAAGAATATATTCAACAGCTGTGATCCAGGGTACATCGTAGTCGAGCTCACTCGACTACAGTATACTTACTTGTTTGTTTCACATAAGAATTGTTAAAATCGAACACTGTGCGGTTAAAATTGTGATTTTTTTTTTTTGTGTTGTGCAGCAATTAATGTCTGTGGGGCATAGAGATAGAGATATGTGTGAGATACTTATTGTTCGTACGCTCTTCAAAAATTATTTCATTAATGATTTGTGTTGCTAAGAGAGCAAAGTAATGATTATTTTTTGAACGGTGTGCGGGGTGTGCGGGGTGCGCGGGGTGCGCTGTTGTGTGTATTTAAGCATTTCTCAATGACAGATAGAGAAATAAATATAAAAACAGATAGAATGTAATGTGTATTCAAGTATGCCATAATATTGTGCTGCCCTTATTGAATTTCTTTTAAATTTATGCGCATTTGTAATAGTTTTATTGGGTAATGTTTCCATCATTAATGAGCACTTGCACCCGCTGTTTGTAGTGGTTCCCTTCCTCTGCTTGCTTCCGTTCCGCTTACAGCACAGATGTTTTTATTATTGAGTCGAGGCACGCGCACATGCGCACTCTCCAATCACGATCCTCACAAAGTATATTTGTGCGTGTGTGTGTGTTGTGTCCTGTTTTAAGTGTGGAAAAAGAGGGTTAATTTTATCTCGGCTGAGCGCTTCATTTGTTTTCTTTGCCTCGAGTGCTCCACTCGAGCTGAGCAAATGGTTTATGGTCTGCCCCATTAGCCCCGGCATAAATCTAGATAAGTAAGTTTTATTAGATAGACACATATTTAAATATTTATTTCAAGTGTATTTGCCCAATTTCGTCGGCCGCTGATAATTTTCTCACTTGTTCCGCATTTGATGGGGTTAATTCGCTGCTGCACATTGTATAATCATTGGGAACTCTTTCGGCAAACTTCGTGTGCTTCTCATTCGTGTCACTTGCATATGCACATGGGGACACATATGCACTCACACACACACACCGGGATAGATGGCCACACAACGACAACGACAACATCGTCGTCGCTCGTCGTTCCTCGCTTTGTAGTTGTCCGCTAACTTTGCTTGTTGTTCTTGTTGTTGTCGTCGCCGTTCCATTCCATTCGGTTCGGTTCGGTTTGGCTCGGCTCGGCTCGGCTCGGCTCGCTCGCTCGTATTGTTTTTCTCTCAGTCAGTCAGTCTCCTTGGGCTTGTGCAACCGTGAAAATGTGCGTCGCGTCTCGTGTCTGTTGTGAAAGCGATTTTTTTTCTTTTTAATAATACATATATATTTATATATATATATACTACATATTAGCAAATATGTATATCTTTAGATAACATTTCAAAGATACGTTCTCGCAGATAATAATTAAACGTAATTGAATGGAGAGGCGAGAGTTAACAGCGGAGAAAAGCGCGTTAAATTCCAATGTGACGCATTAATACTACTACAAACAACACACACACTCACAGGCATATACATATGTCTCAGACACATTTGTATTTAAGAGGGTGCATCATTTAGTGAGTGTGTTTGTGTATGTGTGATTAACAAAAGAAGCTTTCAACGTTATCTGTTTTTGCTATCGTCGCCGCCGGTTAACAAACTTAAATGATTTTTCGTACGGTATTTTTGTGCTACACACTTGCTTAAATACATAAGTACTTACACACACACACACACACACACACACACACACACCTACATACAAACGCACATAGTGCGTTGGTCATATTAAAAAAATAATATAAATCGTCTGAGTTTTCTGCAGTCTGGAAAAATGAGATCATCCATTCAACGCGAAAATGCATTCCAGCTTTTTTTTTTTAATTTTTTTTTTTCTTTGCTGCAATTGGATTAGTCTTTATCGATGGGGCATCGAGAATGCAAATGTAAATGCGAAAAGAAACGCGAAAATCGACACATTGCTTGCAGCTGATTTGTTCCGCATTGCGAATGCTTGATTGCTTAATTGCAATCGTTTAGAAAATAGAATAGAATTTCAAGCAACAACAACAGCAACAACAACAATAATAGATAAATATACAGCTAAAGAAACAGCTAAAGATACAGCTACAGCTACAGATATAGATACTTTGATATACATTTATATCTGGCTGCCATTTGGCAATCTAAACTCCTCTGTAGAGGTAAAGCAGCAGCAACGAGCGGGTGGTGGGTGCATAGGGAGGGGTTGCACATTTTACTGCAACAATTGCAAGAACAGCAACTGGCAACTGCTGCAATGTAGGCCAACAAGTGCGTTGAACTAAAACGCATCAGGCCAGAAACATATATTCTACTCTCCATATCGACGTGCCCTGAAGCTGGCTGCCTGCTGCATCTATCCATATAATAATGCTTGCTATAGTTACTACAACTTTTTGGCCAGCTGGTGAAATTATCCAGCACATTAAATGATTTTAATTTTTTTTTTTCTTATGGTCCATATGTGGTTGAACGCTACACACACATGTGTGTGTGTGCGTTAAAGTTTTTCTAAATTTTTTAATTGCCAGCAGCAGCTAAATACCTTGAGGTAGCTGTACTTTTGTCTATTTCCAGAATGGGTGCCAAATGTGGCGGCAATGGCAACATTGAATGCATGCAACATGCCCAAGAACTCACTCTGGACCTGGGCCTGGGCTGTTTATGATTATTTCTTCGTTTATCGATTGAATGCAAGAGATGCTTCACGTTGTTTTCCTTCCTTCTTTTGGAACCAGGCAACCAGGCAACTGCCCCTCGTCCCTTCGCTCGCCCCGTCAAGTGTTGTACCACTTTGCCTGCCACTTGGCTGGCTGCCAGTTGGCTTAACCCCTCACCTCCCGCACTTGTTTCTCAAGGCAGCCATTTTGTGCTTGTGTAGTCTGCCTCCTTGTTGCAAGCTCTTTTTCTTGCGGTTGCACTGCTCCTGTTTACACTGACCGAAATCACGCAGTTCCTACTTCTACTTAAACTTTGTTCAATGTTATGTTTAATAAGTCACTTTGTTTTTGCTCAGTGTATTCACATTGCTTTCCTTGCCGTTTAGCGCACTTTCTCTTTTCTGAATCCCAATTGGTCTTTTGCGAATTCGAGTGTGGTGGGTGAACAACTTTTTCGAGTATCTCGAGAATTTTCCTTTCCGTCTTCGCAATTAACCACACCATCCCCTACCGAAATAAGCTGGGCGTGTCTATTGTGGCCAAGGCGCTTTTCCGTTGCAGACAATGCGTTAATGTCTTGGAATTTTTCCTTGAATATTACGCGAATTACACAAGGCAGCAAGTAAATAATAAAAATGCATAAATAAATGAAATAAATATTTGCTCAACAAATATATAAATTACTCTAAAATAATTAATTATTTCAAGAAATATTTTTGGATTTGATTGCATTTTTTTTATTTATTGATAAACATATTAAAAGTTTTCAGCTACAAGTCAAAAGTCTAGAAATTTTAGCTTTGCTTAAAGACTGACTTAAATATATACCTTAAAATACTAAATAGAAGAAAACATACTTAATTGTTAAATTAGATGTTTGTTTTATGTTGCATTGTGTAATTTGCAGTCTGCCCAACTATTCTAAGATAATGCTAGATCAAAGATATATATTATATGATTTTTAGTTCGTGCTTATGTCACTCATCAAAAATGTCAAAAGACACCTGGCAAAGGTTCTGTTTGTTTGTTGGCACGTCGACATTGAGTATACAGATTTATTTATTTTTTTTATTTATATATATTTAGAAAATGATTTTCTCGTTTTCCACTCTTTTTTTTTTTTTTTGCGATTGCGCTTTGTTGAATTTGGCGTGACAATTTATTGTTGTGAAATGTTTGCCATTTAGTTTGGCTTGTCAGCTTTTAAATGCTGTTTAAATTAAGCAGGCGCAGAAACTGAAGTTGTTGTTGCTGTTGCTGTTGCTGTTGCCGTTGCAAATGCCACAAAACAAGGCGAAAACAAGTGCAGCAAACAGTTCCATTTCCAATTCCATTTCCGTTTGGCAACTGCTTTTTGGGGCCAACCACATTTGCGGTCCGAAATGTATGCAACAAAAGTAGGCTTGTTGCACCCAACCCAAAAATGGATATGTTGTTCAAGTCTTGCAGTAGCAGTTGTAAATTGGAGTAGTTTTGGGGGATCAGCGCGCGGCAACTCTGTGGGGCAACAGCATTATTTATTGCAGCAGTTTATTTTCGGTTACTTAATTGCTGCGCGAAATAAAAGAAAGGAAAAATTCCCTTTACTGAAAAAAAAAACTTTAAGCGTTTTTTTTGGTTTTTTTTTCTCTTAAAACTGCTGCAGAAAACTCATAAATAACATTTATATGCAGTCGAAACGAACACAAAATATAAATACATATTTTTGTATGTAGCTGTGTATTTATAAAACTTTCTGACTGTACACAAAAACAACACACACACACACACACACACACACACACATGCACAGATGTGTCTTATAGAGAAACTTACGCATAAAGCAAAACAATATTTATAAATAGAAAAAAGTACGGCGAAGAAATCAAAATGAAAAGTGCAGCGTGTAAAGCAAACTAAAAAGCAAAGCAAAGAAAAGCAAAGAAAAGCAAAGCAAAGCAAAGCAAAGCAAAACGATCGACAAAAACTTAAACACACACACTCACACACAAAATGTGGAACCAATCAATGGAGAGTTGAACCCTTAACCAAAAAAAAAAAAAAAAAAAACAACAACAAAAAAACCATAGATCAAAGCTAAAAATAACAATTGCCAAAGGGCAAACCAGGAACTTGGCAACAAGTGAAAAGATCAAGAAACACAGAGCTGTGAGACTGCGTTGGTCTTAGCATACCAGCAAGACGCACACACACACACACACACAGTGAACTTACCAAAAATAAAGACAGCGGCAATATTTTGTGGCATCAACAACATTTGTTGCAGCGCGCTTTGTGCCGCATTCAATGTTGTTGCTTTTACTTGCGTTCATCATGCGATTCGTAGACATTTCCAAAATGCAACGGCGGCAACGTTGCACCGCCTGTGCCCAAGCTGGTATTGAATGCCCGCGCAACAACAACAGCAACAGCGACAGGAACAACACTGATGCCAACGGCAACACGAACTGCTGCTGGCAACATGTTGCCGACACAACTCGCCACGGCAGCAACAGCAACAGCACCAGCAGCAGCAGCAGCAGCAGCAGCAGCAGCGGCTGTGACAGCAACAGCTCCTCCAAGGAGAACTATTATGCGCCCCAGAGGGAGCAACAACAATACAACAACAGCGGCAACAGTTACATCAACAACAATGGTTTAACACCACAGCAACAACAACAAATACGCTACTATCAACATATGCAGCAACAACAATTGCAGCTGCTGCAGCAGCAACTATTGCAGCGACGTCGACTGCAGCAGCAGTTGCGAGAGCAGGGCGTGTTGCTGCCACAGAAAACAACAACAACAGCTGCTAGCATTACCTGTAATCAACAATATTTAATGCAGCAACGCATGCAACAACAACAACAACAAAACCAACAACTAAATGTGACAAACAACAATGAAAATGACTTATTAAACAACAACAGCAACAACAATGGCCACCAAAATATAAATATTAACAATAAACACAACTACAACAACAACCAATTTGTTGGCCTCAACGTTTTGGCTCAAGGTGCGCAGTATTTCTTGGCTTTTAGTGTTTTAAGTCAACTTTAATTAATTTGTTTGGCTTTGGGTTTTGAACTTGGCAAACATTTTTGCTGCGACAATATTATTTCTCATCCACTCTAAAGCAACTTCCCTCAGTCAACCGACAATTGAATAATAATAATAATATTTATGTACCTCATTTAAAATGCCTTCTTAGGTTGCCGCCAGCACATGATGTTGGCCGCCGTCGAAGAGACCTCCTCAAAATGTTTGCTGTTTACACAACTGGCTAATTATAAATATGTATTTTAACAATTACTCCAGCAGTCTCTCGAGCAGAATTCACCCAATATCGATGCAGCATTTTCCCTTTCTTTGTGCCACAAATCTTGGCAGTAACTGCCACAAAACATGCAAGCCAAACCCAACCAACAAAAAGACTGCAACACACTTTAACCTTTACCAGTCATTTTTAGTCGCTCTATTCTGTGTTCTTGGCATGTTGCATGTGCAACGCGACGTTGCCCGTGTCCTGTCAATGTCACAAAGAGAAGACAAAAAGAAGACAAAAAGACAAAAAACAACAACCTTCGGCATATTCTTGCCGCGCAAAACAAATTAAATAAATATTTAATTATTTCTTATAAACTTGAGTTGGCAGTCTGCAAGCGATTTGTTTATGCGGCATGCTTAAAATAGATTTTTTTTTTTTTTTCCTATTTTTCGCTGAAATCATTAAAAATGAACAACTCAAGAAATCCATTAGATATATTTCTTCCTGATCAGGCGATTCTCAAAATCTTCAATTGTATTTAAAAAATAGATACAACTTTTGTGTTAAATTAAATTTGAAATCACACGCAAATAAATCTTATTTTTGTCTTTAATATTTGGCTAATTCAATTTGAAATCAAAAACTCAAACGAAAACTGAGTTACAACAAAATCTTGTCTAGTACCCTCCGCGGGGATATATATCTATGGCTATGTCTGTGTATAGCGAGCGAGAGAGAAGTTTTTATGGGCTGATAGAGTCCGTGCCACGGCAGCGATGTCAGAGCAGATGAAGATGCCCCAAACTATTTGGGACTCTCTGAGTCGTAAAAATTCTCGGAGGCGTATAAAAATAATGCCTATAACTTTATTACGACTGGCTGACTTTGGCTGGCTTGTCGACATAAAAGCTAATTGAAACATATTGAGGCATGTGGCATGTGTGCGTGTGTTCGTACTCAGAGCGTGTGGCATGCTAATGCTTTTTAGTGGCAGCAAATGCATTTCATTTAATTGAGACAGCTTTACAACTGATTATTAGTTAATTGACACACGATTTTTACTATCTATCTCTGTTTGCAGGGCCAAAACTTCGACGTGGCATGACAGACTTCTCGACGTGCAACACCAACAACCACAACAGTATCAGCAACAACATCAACAGCCATCTCGAACAAACGAATCCCACATCGAACCATCATCACGAATCAGCAACACAATTTACCAAAACTAAACCCAATTCGCATAACTCCCCAAATATCCATATTCATCATCATCAGCCACAGATCAATTCACGCTTAGCAGCAGCAGCAGCAGCAACAACAGCAGCAGCAGCAACAGCAGCAACAGCAGCAACAGCAGCAGCAGCAGCACATCGGCAATCATTGCCCGTTGTTGGTGAGGGTAAGCAATACAACGGCAACACGGCTGCATATAGCACAAAACCATTGGCCAGCGTCAGCGGCCCAGGTGGATCAGTGCCACAATTGGCGCAGCAACAGCAACAGCAACATAAATATCGGATACCGTTAAACAGTCCAAACAATTCGCTGTTCACGTTGGGCAAACGCTATCAGCAGCAACAGCAGCAGCTGAACGATCGCCTGTTGCAGCAGCAACACTTGCAGTATTTGCAACAGCAACAGTTGTTGCAATCGATCGGCTCGAATGCCGATCAGTGCACCGCCGACGCTGCCGCCGACGCTGCCGCCGCCGCCTCCGCCGATGCTGTCGATGAACTGAGCGAGGAGAGCCTCAAGCAGAATGTTGCCATTGTCCTGAGCAATTTGGATCGCTATAACAGCGCGTTGCGTAGCATTATCCTGAATGAGCAGGTGAGCAACATAAGCCACGCCAGCAATAGTTTGCTGCTCTGCTCTGACGACGACGACGACGACGACGACGACGACGACGACGACGACGACAATAACAGTTGTTTCGGCAATCTCGGCGAGGCGGACAACAACAATTTTTT
Source organism: Drosophila demipolita (assembly GCA_035042405.1). Taxonomy (NCBI): domain Eukaryota; kingdom Metazoa; phylum Arthropoda; class Insecta; order Diptera; family Drosophilidae; genus Drosophila; species Drosophila demipolita. The sequence continues at coordinate 6,140,193 of JAWNLI010000485.1, forward strand.
GTTGCAACAGCGGCAGTGCAATAATAAGATGGCTGCCACAAATATGGCAGCAGCAGCAGCAGCAGCAGCAGCAGCAGTGGCAGTGGCAGTGGCAGCAACACCCGAATCGGACTACAACAGCAATGCAACAACGCCAAGTGCTGCAGCGGCACGCAGCCATGAGCAACATGGGGTAGGTGGCATGCTTTCTGTTGGTGGTGGTGGTGGTATTGGTGTTGGTAATAGTATTGGTGGTGGTGGTGGTGGTGGTGGTGTCAACAATCTCAACTGTTCGCTGGCCTCATCACAAGATTTTACTCACGACATTTCCGATTATCAGTGGTTTCTCGACTATGGCTGCGGTGGCATGCAACGCAGCGTGCTCAGCTCCCTATCGGCGTCGTACAATGCAATGGGCGATCTCATCTATTATGATGATCTGGCCAAGAATCTGGATGCCAATCTTGCCGAGGTCGACATGGAAAGCTTTCGGACGGAGGATATTCACTCGGTGCTGTCGCAATTGCCGGCCTACTGTAAAAGTCTTGGCGGCGCCAACAGTCGCTTGCAACAATCGTTTCTCTACCAGCAGCAACAACAACAACAGCAACAACAGCTGCTGCAACAGCAACAATTGCAACTGCAAATGCAGCACAGCAACAATATGTTGTTGTCAAACATGCAACAGCAACAACAACAACAACAACAACAACAACAAAATATGGCACACTACAACATGTCGCAGACATCGACGACATCAATCGACAACTCCTTCTGCAAATCAGAGTTGCTCTTCTCGCCCGTTAAGGAATCGCACATCTCTGTGGATTCGCTGGACATGGATGCCTATCCGGATGAGGGCGATATAATACTCACCTGCAACAAGGACAATTATACGATCGCTTTTGAGGGCAGTGTTCTCTACTCCGATGAGAGTTTCTATGGTAAGTATGCAAACAGTGCAATACTCGTACACTCAGCGAAATTATTGTGTAATTACTTCATACACAAATTTATGGCAAATTGAACGAATTTAACGAACAAATCGTAAGAATAAAATGAGAGCAATTCTTGAATTGAATAATGCCATATTTTCGCTGAGTGTACTCTCGCTAGTGTAAATAACAATGAAATATATTCTTGTGCCTTCGCCTCCATAGCTGAGCCGTGTGAGATCGCGGTGCGAAATAAACAGAACTGCATCAACCTGCATGGCAATCTGGAGGACATCGTGAAGCGAAACAAGGCCCTGGAGGTATCCATGTCTCGCTCGGCCCAATCCTTTCAGTTCCTGTGCAAGTCACCCAAGAACCACTCAACAAAAGCTCAACTACAGCGGTAAGTACAAATACCCAAATACACACACAACACACACAACACACACAACACACACACACTACACACACACACTTACAGTTTGGTTTTTGAGTGTCGAGTGAGTGTCCGCGCATGGCGGATGTGTGAATGTAACCCCCTCTTCTTGCCCCTTCTTCTGCTTGGTCTGAGGTCATTTCAATTTAGCTCAATTAAGCTTCATTTTGCGTGCCACATACAAAAATTAACGTTTCCCATTTTGAGCAGCGAATGCAAAATGTGAATTTGTCGAAATCAGCTTCAGAAATTTCCAGTGCGCTCGCCACAACTTTGCAGCTGCCACTCAGAAATGTGTGCAACACAAGATTAACTCAACTCGTTGAAATGTGGCATCATAAAGTATGCATGCCACAGATAACCTTTTCCCTTTTCCAACGTCAGGCGGGGGGAAAACTCGAGAAAAAAAATCGCACATCTGTTGCAAGCTGCGCTCTGAAAGTAATTTTCTACTAGAATTGTAAATTATTGTAATTATATTTGCAAATGCCTATTTTGTGGCTGCCACATAAATCTATAATTAGCTACAAATATTGATTAATTGTTCAATTATTGATACCATTCAAAAATGTTGCAAGCAAATTTGCATGCCACATTTTGAGCAGCTCTCAAAGTGCCCATTTTTTGAATGGGTATTTCAAGCAAAACCCAAATAAAGAAAAAACCCAAATATTATGCAAAACGCCTTCAGGTAGATGGATTTGGTCGGATCTGCTCGGGTCGGAGCGGGCGCCGGCCAAGGATTTGGCTTAATGGGATTTAGATATGTCAAAAACCAATAAATCTGTAAACAATTTTCCGCAAGACAAATGACAAATGTTGACTATAATTGTGCTGTTGCTGGGCTTGTAAAGACGCTCGCTTCTTTTTGTATCGCCCGCACGCAGGTATCCTTCGGGCAACAACAACAACAACAACAACAACAGTAACAACAGTAACAACAACAACATCAACATTAACAACACGGAGACAATTATCCTGACACGTCATTTGCCACAGTGCAGCGTCCGCAAGAGCAACAGTCTGCCCAATCTGCAGAGTGAGTTGAGCGCTGGATTGAGTTGTGTTGCAGCAACAGCAGCAGCAGGAGGAGCAGCAGCAGCAGCAGCAGCATCTGGACAAGAAGCGGCAAGCATCGAAATGTGCAATCAGAATCGGTCAGGACCATTGAATGTCTCGCAAGCGATCAGCACATCAACAATGGAATCCTGCTCCTCGCGCTCCAGAAATTTGCTGCCCATGTGCCAGATGCCCATCTCGATTAGTGTCTCGATTTCGGATCGCTTGCAACAGCAGCAGCAGCAGCAGACGGATGAGCCACACAAGGAGTCATCGTCGTCGACAACAACGCCACAGCAACAGCAGCAGCAGTCGCATCATAATCATCATCATCATCATCATAATCATCATTCACATCGCCATAAGCATCGCTGTGGCTGTGGACTCTCCTCGACGCAGGCAAGCCAAAACTTTTGTTCGGCACAGCACATCTCCGGCTCGGGTTCGGGCTCTGGCTCTGGCTCAGCCACGTCGGCCAACTCAAATCCGGCGGCTGCCTTCAATCTAGTCAAGCTCTTCATTAAACAAAAGAGCAACAGCAGCGGTGGCAGCGGCAGCGGCAGTGGCAGCAGTTGTGCCCACGATGAGGCACAAGCCGGTGCGCTCACCTGCATGGATGTCTCGTCGGGCTGCTGGCCATCGTCCAGTTGTGGCAGCAGTGGCTCCTTGGAGAAACGTTTGCGCAAGAAGAGCATGAATGACTCTGGCAAAGGATCGGCGGTTAGTCGCCACGATGAGGACGACGAAATCGATGACGACGATGCCGAGGCGACGGCGGCGACGGCAACGGCGGCGACGACGGCGACGACGACGACGACGACGACGACGACACCAAAGCGTACGCTACGCTCCCGTTGCGATGCCGTATTCCATGATGATGCCAATGCCAGCTCGAGTTCGACGGGTTCGACGGCGACCAATTCACCAGCTCATCGTCGTCGCAGTATGCCGCTGCGTAATCCGCAGCTCTATCAACTGGCAGCCAACACACACAGCTTGACTCAGGCCCAGGCCCAGACGCAGACGCAGACGCAGACCCAGACACAAAGTCAGCAATCGTCGGATGCGAGCAACTCGGAGCAACTGACTCAGGTGCCAATGGCTGGCAACGGGCAGCGTCAACGTCCGCTCTCGTATGCCTCCAGCTCGGAGATGATAACGCGCTCGATGCAAACCTCTTGCGGTTCGCTGAGCACCACGCACAGCAGCACTTTGAGTGAACGTTATCGTTGTGTGCCGCCTTCGTTCCTCGCCAAGCTGCACAATCTTGGGGAGCAATGCGAGGCGCCGATCTATGTCATCTATCCGAATTATGCGCTGCCCGATTTGGGCTTTGTGAAGACGAGCAGCAGCGGCAGTAGCAGCAACAACGACATCATCTTCCAACCCTTCAACTACAAGATGACCCTGGAGAGTGCCGGCACCGGCTGCTCCAGCACCCTGAAGAAGCAGCAGCGTGCCACGCAGAGTGCCAACGAGCATGAGCTCTTCAAGACGCTGGACTTCAAGCATATCGCGGACTGGCAATCGTTGGCGACGCTGCTGCCGGCTGAGTATCGACGTCGCTTGCAACACATTCCGGAGGTGCATCAGATAACCGGTCAGCTGGATACGGAACTTTCGCAGCGACCACTGTTCTGCATGTCGCCACCGATACGCAGAAATCGGACGCATGTCTGCGACTGTGCCAAGAACTTGCAGCTGCAACTGCAGCAGCAGCAGCAGCAGACACAGCTGGATGAGGCATCCAGTTCGGGGTCCAGTCAACCGCCCAGCTCCGGCTATCGTGGCTCGTCCACGCTGCTGACCGACTCGGAGGCGGATGCAGCCGATCCTCTGAAGCAGATGTATGTCTATCAATATGAACAGCAGCGCATGGATTCCGGCGCCGAGTCGAGCCCGGCCAGACGGCCACAGACGATGCCACGCAGCATTCTGCGCAAGGCGAAGCGCAACTCGATGATTGAGGCCAAGCAGACGCAGCAGTTGTCCAAGCTGGAGAAGCGACGCAGTCTGCAGGAGCCGCCATACAATTACGCGTTGGGCTCCACGGATGAGCTGGCCGAAGTCTTTGAGGAGGAGGAGCAGACAGTGCAGCCGACGGCGCCACCACCTGTCAAACAGCGGCTTTCACGCAAGGATATGGATGCACGGGCGCGTGCCGAGAATTTCTTGGCATCGCTGCCACGGTCGGAGCTCAAGCATTATGCCGAGATTGCCGCAATTCTCGAGTCTTCCGGCGAGCAGGTGCTGTACGATGCCGCCGCCCTCAAGAAGGAGGTGAGCCGAGTGCTCAGCCAGCAGAAGAAGGTGTCCTTCAATGATGCTGCTGCAGCTGCTGCCGCTGCAGCCGCAGCTGTTGTCGCTGAAACGGATCAGCGAGCGAAGCGTTTCTCAACGCCACCAAATTCACCAAACATTTCATCAATTGCGGCACTGCAGCGACGCGAAACACTCGATGTTCAGGAGCAGCGCAAGATTGAGAGCAATCGCTTCAAGCGACTGCAAATCCAGTGGGAGCTGATGAGCAAAGACTCGAGCATGCTCAAGGAGCTGGCCAACGAGCAGGCGACAAAGAGTGGCGGCTCAACGCCCACCTCCACAAATTCGGGCACATCCGCCAACTCGGCGCTAAAGTCACGCATACCGCGACCAGTCAGTTATCCAGCCGGCAGGTAAGAATCCGGATCAACATCAACATCAAATCTACACAAAATTGTTTCTTTTTTGGAATTTTCTGTTTTCTAAATTTTCGTTTTCTTTTTTGGCACAACAATTGTTGTTGTTGTTGTTCTTTTATATTTTGTATGATTTTGCATGACAATAATGACAGAAGTCCGAAGCCTAGTCCGAGCACGACAACTACAACAACAACTACAACCAAGACTGTCCCAAAATCATGTAGTAAACCGAGCACGCCTGCTAATCTTATCTCCCCACAAATCTGCAGAGTCAGCAACAATGGGCACGATGGTGGCAAGTGCAGCACCCGTTCCCCCAGTCGGATTGTGCAGCCCAAGCGATACAGTTTGGCCGGCACGCCCACAACGACGTCAGCAACGCCGACAGCTGGCCGAGCGCGCACTCCGACCAATCGAGCGGGATCAGCAACTGGGACGACGGCGACAAATACTCCGATTACACCCAAACGCCACAGTGCCGGCCCATCATCGTCCAGGTGAGTAGTTCTGTTCTTAATAATGTAATCCTTATTTTTGATATATTTACTTATGCTTTTTACAGACCGACTTCGCGAGTGCGTTAAAAATTCCCAACTAAACAGCGAGGAAAACAAAGCAAAACAAATTAGAAAAAAAAAAAACATATTAAACTCCAAACATATTAAACAAAGAACAATGAAACATTGTATAAAATATTGATTAAGGCTTCGCGCGGCTCTTCTGCTTAGATGGCTGACCAAAAGTGATACCGAACACTGTGTGGGACAGATCAGTTGCGATAAACAAAAAAAAAAAAAAACACAATTAGGATGAGGCATACAACAAAGGAGAGAGATTAGAAACACATTATGAAGAAACAGGCCAGTGGTCAGTCGCAAAGTGCTAGTATTTTTTGATTCGATTTAAGTTGCGGAGAGTAGCTAAATTTCTTTTTACAACTTTACAAAAAAAAAAAAAACCAAAATCAAACATAAATGCCAATATGCGTTTGCAAATTAAAAAAACAAATATTTTGATGTATATACACACGCATAATTAAGCGTTATTTCCATTAGCTAATCAAAGATACCGACAAGGTCAAATATGGCTAACAAACAAAAAAAAAAAAAACAAACAAATCAAGCTAAAGAAAAAGCAAAACAAAAAAAATCATTTACGACACCCAAATTTATACTATATACATCAATTATGTACGTATATACAAATTATACCCAAAATAATACATTTTTGTGAACTGCATACATACAGATGTAAAGCTCAAAAATATATATGATTGGCTAATGGTTTAGGCCGCGATTGCGATTGAGATTTTGGTTATATATATGCTTGATATGATTGATAGGAATTGGAAGATACAGACTACATAATGCCTTCATTGTTTTACTCAAGAGTGTGAGATTTAAAATGCTTAGCGATTTTATGTTTTGTTTTGGTTGCAAAAATTGTTGAGTGATTTTAATTTTGAGTTAATTGAGTTTTATGCTGAACCTTTTTGGTTACGTGTTTTTTTGTGTTATTTTTACCTGCTTTCGCTGCTTAGTGTCTAAGTTCAAAGTGATTTCAAATTGTACTATATATATATTATGCTAATATCTATCTCTATTACACCTAATATGATTTGTACTTTAAATCTACCTATCTATCTGTAAACGAACACAATTGCTCTTAATTACTGGAAGACATCATTTCTAGCTTAAGCTTAAATTTAACCACTTTTGTATCCTTAATTGTATAGACATTTTTATTGTATAACATATTTACAAGCAAAAAAACACACATATTGTATTTGTGGGGAGAATTGTATCACGGTATGGATATGCGGGAGAATAAATATATAAATAAATATATACTAAACACTAAAACAAAAAACTAAGCAAGAAAAAAATGTATAAAACACAAAATCAATAAAAATATTAATAAACAAAAAGTATTATCAATATCAATATTTCGATTTCATTCAATGCAGACAAGACACAAACATTTGGTTGATGTACTGACTAAATTCGGTAGGTGGCATACATTTAGGTTGTTGAACTGGCTAAGTTGCCAGTAAACACGTCGAATAAAAATACAGCATACTTTTTATTCTCTAACGTGGCCAAATCCTTGCCACATGTTAAGCTTCGCAAGGACCACCTCTGACAAATTGCATCTATTGATTATTTAATTTTAGGGCGAATATAATGTGTTGAAATCGCAAAATAAATGTTTTTTCCGGTTTAAATGTTCTTTGGTCAGTTGACAGGCCTGGTCAAAACATAATGAATTAGAATTCACATATGAGCCTGTGGCATAGTCCCGGTTAGTCCTTAAACTGCCCAAATTACAAATTTTTTATTTTATTATGTTATTAATTTTATATTAAAAAGTACATAAACATACCTTTTCTATTTAACTATTTTTAAAAGCTCTTAAGTTGAACAGTGCGTAAAATTAATATTAAGAAACTGCGAAGCATTGAATATGTTATTATAATATCTATAATTAATTAATATCTATGCTCAATTTTCAATGAAATGTCGATCAAAATTGATATGATATAACATATTTATATTTTTGCACATTCGTGAATTATTTATTATAGTTAGTAGGGCAAAAGGACTATGTCATACATAATTTAAGATCTTCATTCATGTCTATAAAGAAAGATCATTGGAAACTTTGCTCAATTGTTTCCGACATCTTGGTATTTATCTTATTAGTTAGTTTGTGACTGAATCATTTAGTGCCGATGAGAATAATACGTCTCTGCCTCAATCAACATACTATTATAATAGAAAACAAACTATAGATAATTGGCAGTTAGCTAATTTATTAGATGTGTTAATTTCTTATCTAATTATACAACAATTAAGAGAGCCTACATTTTTTTGCTGGCTGTTAACAATGTGCGAGTAGTAATGATATTCGAACGCTTTTCAATTCCGATATTGACCTCAATATAATGTTATATTCACAGCCGTCTGGTTGGCTGACTGACTGTTAACCTTTGCCAAACAGACAAATATTAATCAAGTCGTGCAAGCTGATTACATAATTACAGAGTCAAGAGCTCTTGACCATAAATGGCTTTGCTGCAGGCCTTTTGGAACCAGTTAATTACTAGCGATGTGTTCAAGCAGCCAATATGAAAGCAGGTAAGCCATAGCCTGACAAATTGATATCGAGTGTAGGAAACTTAAGTTACCAAAGATATTAAAGATATTAAATAAGAGGAGACTTGCAGTTCCGCCGGTGACAAGAGAGAGAGGTATAGGAGAGCTGTTTCTCAAAAGGAGAATACGAGAAAGACGAAAAAGACGCTGATGTGAAACATTATTTATTACGCTATATTATTGTGATAATATAAATAAAATGTATTAAAGTTGGCAAATATACCTTATCGAATAGTCTAAGAAGAAAATAAAAACAATGGATGTATGGTATCGGTTTTAAACGCTTGTTATTATTATTATTAATTTAATTTATTTAAAATTCAACAAAAGAAAATACCTCTGTTTTTCATTAATTATCGATATATATTAGACGAGCATTTCCTATAAATGTTTGTATTACATTACAAAAAGCTGATATTTATTTTTAGAATTTATAAAGAAATAGTCTAATAAGTAAAACTGCAGAACGATGGGAAATGCGTCGATATATTCAATACTTCTTTGTTTAGGAAACTGTAATAAAGATTTGGATGCTTGCTACAGGAGTTGTTGGAATCCCGAAGATATGGCCGACTTATGCGAAATTTTCTGTTATAAGAAAAATCAAATCAAATATAATGAAAAAATGCGCAAAAGGATTGAGCAATTTCTATTGTTGTTTGAATAAATTAACTTCACCAATAGCCCTTGGAAAAATAAATAAAAATAGAATAAATTAGAATAATTGTAAAAAAATAATAATAAATAAATACATATAATAATCAGGTAAGCAAGTATATATTTAATACACTTGATAACTTTAACTTAAACTTAATATTAAGTAAATAGTCAAATATCTCATAAAAAAACACATAAAATTGCAATTAATTTTGATAATTAAATTATTTACTGAATAATGCAGATCCAATAATGAATTTTTTCTTTTAAGTATTTAAATCTCGTAAAAAGAATTTTGAGCCATAATTAATTATATTAATTAGTTATAAATTCCTTAAATAGTTATAATATATATATAGTAGTTATAAATTCCTTAAATTGGAAACTGAAAATTAAAAAAATTGAATTAAATTGAATTTTTAAAAAAAATTATTCTCCCGTATGAAAATAAAAAGAATTTCTAACGATTAGCGCAAACTGCAAAGAATATGAAATTTCGAAAAAAAAAAAATTGATGAAATTGTACTTTGTTGTTGAAATGTGCCTAATTTGGAACACTTGTGCCTCGGCTAGGTAGTTAATTTTTCAAAATGAATGCCTTTAAAGTTTTACAGCCAACAATTAATATACATTGCCTCGATTGCCCATGTGTCCCACACGCTGGGAGTGTGGCATATTTACAATTAGAAGCCAAGTAGCCAAGCAAGGCAGCTTTATTAAACGCGGTTGTAATTACAACAACATGTGTTGTGTTACTTCCTGGCCGTGTATAAATATACATACATACATACATACATACATACATACATACATACATATGTGTATATATTATATAGGTTTTTATGTGGGTTTGCTGGGCCTGCATACATTTACCTAATTAAATAAAATAATGTAAACGCAAAAGTTGCACAGGGCGCGAGTATTCACAGCCGGCGGCTGTTGAGGAACTTGCCAGCTTCTTAGCTTTAGCCTCCAACTTGGAAAAGGCAACAGTGGCGAAGGCCTGACTAGAGACTATCCTGGCAAAGGATGTCGAAGTTAACAGAGTTTATACTAATTTTTAATCTTGCTAAAATTAAGCACAAATATTTAGTTGCTAATCAGCATTTAAATATTAAATCAATTCATTTATTATGTTCTCCGAGTTTTTAATAATAAATATATATTTATTTAATTAAGCTGATTAGTTTCAAGTTGCGGCTTAGAGTATAAAATGGGCTAACAAAATAAACCACAAACGAAACGGATTATGGGAAATTATTACGACAAACATTTCCGCTATAAAAATTGTTGACTATATAGAAAATGTACAGGGTACAACTAGGCATCAATATTTTCAAATATATTTTTTGAAAAGTGAAAAAATGTGTGTTGCCAGCAGCTTCTGTATGTGTCTGATAATTATCGTTTGCTTGAGCGAATTCTCAGCCCATTGCATTTACACATACAGTAGGGGGATAAAGCGTAGGGGGAAGCGGAGTTTGGCTAACTGTATTAAGGCTTTTGCCTTCTTGAAAAGTAAATATTTAGCTGTGAAAATTCAGTTTTGTACTTGTCGTATTCGTATTCGAATTTGTTGCCCATTAAGTTTGCTCATTTTTTTTTTTTTACTTTTTGGCGTTGAGTGCCAACATCAATTTGCATATATAAAATTGTTGTTGTTTTATTGTTGCCGCATTTGGCAAATATAATTTTAAATTTTTGTATTTAATTTGCGGCAATATAACTGTAACAGTCACAAGTAAATTGCGACCAGTTGGAAACCAAAAAACAAAAAAAAAAAACAAAATAGAATACAAAAAAGTCGGTCATACACATTTTGCTGTCAAACGAAAAGGAAAAGTGCATAAAGTATGCACATGATGCAGAATGAGGCTCTGCAATATTTGCATTGAAATATTTTTGCAAAAATAATTACATGCACATGGCCCACAAAGAAAGCAGGCAGGCAGGCAGGCAGTCAGCCAGGCAAGAACGGAACAACGCTGTTTATGACTGGTAACAGGAGACAGGAGACCATGGGACATGGAACATGGGACATGGGACTGGGTGACGACCGAGCTGCACGAGCTTTTCTGTGGTTTTTGGCAATGTCAGCGCACGACACGGCTCGACAAAAGCCAAATGTGCAAGAAAATTTCTCTTAATGTTGTCCTTGTTGTTGTTGTTGTTGTGGAAAGTGCCATCTGCTGCTTGGCCTGCGGACACGCGATGTTGCCGCTGGCAGAAAAAAAGAAAATGCAAAATAAAAAAGGCACAAATACAACAAAACAAAACAAAACAATAAATGGCTCATACTATAATAAAATGCAATTGATATTCAAAAGGGAGAATGCACAAAACAATCGTACATCGAACAACCACAACAACAGCAACAACAACAACAACAACAGCGACAACAACAATTCTGTGGCTGATAACACGCTAGAGCGAATTGCCCCGAGGCGAAATCGCCGCAGGGGCCCCATTTTGCGGAAAGTTCGACAAAGCGAAGCGCATGCTCTGTGCATCCGCAAACCAGGAGGTGTTAAAGGGCGACAGCTGCCAAAGCTACAGCTACAGCAACTGCTACTGCTGCTCCTGCTCCTGCTGCTGCTGCTGCTCTTGCTCCTGCTCCTGCTGCTGCTCTTGCTCCTGCTCCTGCTCTTGCTGCGCCTGCTCCTGCTGCTGTTGCGGCGAATTTCACACGGACGGAATGTTAAAAGCCTGACCTAGTTCAACATGTTTGCAGGTTGATTTTGGCTACGTCGCATCGGCTCCAGCTCCGCCTGTTATCCCTTGCCCCTTTTTTTGCTGTTCCTCCGTTTATTTGTGCAACGACTTTGCCTACGCTTCTGTTGCACCTCTGGCAGCTTTTATGGTTATTGTTGTCGGCATCGCTGTGCACGTTGTTTTCTATTTGTTTCGTCCTTTGTCGTGGTTTCACATTTCAATATGCATATATGCGTCCCTGCCTAGCAGCATTATTATTATTACAGTCGAACTTCCCTAAACCAAACCATCAACATCAAAAACAATTAGGAATATTGTCCCTATTCAAGTTTAATTGCAAACTATCGCAGTTATTGGGAACGAAAAAACACGAAAATTCTTGGATTTTTGGATTACAGCTTAGGTTTTTCTTATCCGATCGATTTATACAAAATACCAAAAAATTAATCTGTAAATCTTTAGTCTTTGAGACGGAAAAAATAGACACGGAAAATATATCCATCTATTGATCTGTTGATTTTGTTCATGAAAATATATATATTTAATTTGTGCCTATGACAGACGTAGACGAAGTTTAGCGTATTATATTAAAATTGGAAGTTTTGGACTACTACCTATTAGATCTATTCAGCTTATAGCTCCTCCATCAACCCCAGTTCCCGCACATTCTGTTGGGACTCCTCCTCACATTCACAAAACCTACACTGATTGTTGATTGTTTGGATAGGTGACTTCTTAGTCTACAATGTCCTGTCAATAGATTGACAAGTATTCTCAGCCTGTTCCTACCCATGGATGCAACTTGCTTAAATCGTTTTTGATTATAGCGACCCAAAAAACAATTGGCCTGTCGGAGTCCTGGCGTCTCTTCCCAGTTCCGTAGTCTCCTTTGTCTTTCTTCGTTGCTGAGTTGCAGCCGTATTGTTTGCCTTGCTATGCCACAAAACGGTTCTGGCCCTGTTAGGGGCCATTCTGCACCGATTTTAGCCTGCCCATCTGCCCGTTCGTTCCCGGAACCCATCTTAGGGTAATACTATTGTGAGCCCCGAGTTGGTCAAGCTTGGATCGCACTTCATGAACTACTTTTGAAGTTAGTTTTAAAATTTACAATTTACAAATTATCTGAAAATTATTATTTTTTTTTTAACTTTAATATGTTTGTACTGGATTGAGGACAAGTTTTTTATTTTTTTAATATTTTTGACAGACTTGATCAATTAAAGTCAATATTAAAAGTAAACTCATAAAGTTGGTATAAATTCGTTTTTTTATGTTTAAAATGTATAAAAAGCAAACAGTTTTAGTTCAAAATTGAATTCACGTAGTAAACGAAGCAATTTTTAGTTTATGTAGAGCAAAACTGAGCTGAGTTCCAATTATGGAGACAAGATTAAATGGAATTCGGTTTTTTGTGAAATTTTGTCTTGCTGACAAGCGCACATTTTCACATTTGATGAGCTCAGTGCTCAATGCTCAACTTTGATTTCACACTAATGGACCCCCAGGTGGATGCAGTGCTGCAGTCCCAAAATGTAGACAACGCCATTGAAGCTGCAGAGTTTATAAAGCTGCATGCTGTTTTCAATTTTGACCGGATTCGAATCGCGTTGAAACACATGTACACAAAACACAACTCCCACTTTACACCCCCCCCCCCACACACACACACGTTCACAGCACGGGGGGTGCACACACACAAAATATGCAAGCAATTTTCAATTAAAAATCAATTTTATGCTTCAACTGCAGCTAAGTGCAAAAATAGTTGTTGTCTAAAACTGAGGTGGGCCACGAAAAGCGAAAATATTAAGCCAAGTTAATAGCCAACTCACAGTGGCAACTTTAAGGGCCTCTTCACTGTGTAAAGTGTGCTCTTTTCTACTCTCTCGCTTCTTTCTCTATCCTCTATCCTCTTCCCACTTTCTCTCACTCCATCTTTAATAAACGCTGAAATTGTATTTAAAAATTGAAAATTTCTAAAGTTTTGGGCGAAAAAGTTTGCAAGTGTCGAAAGACTTAATGCAGGAATTTGCATTTCGTTTACTTGCATACACTTGACGAAAATATTGACAAACTATATTGTTATCGATATATATAAAATATATATTTGCAATCATTGTCGTATGCTAAAAATTGGTTGGTTTTAAGAACTAAACTGACTGGAATTAATCAACATAATCAACATCTGGTAGTAAAAAAATTATCAAAATACATTTTTGATGTCACTTAATCTTAAATTAATTCTCATTCTGAGAGATATTCCTCTTTTAAATATAAATATATATATAATATTTTTCTTTACATATTTACTCCTTCTTTCCGACTTTTGAACGTTTTACTTTCCATATTTAAAAGCTACTAAAGATTAACAAATTTTTTATCCACTATGTTTATTATGCGCTTTCCATTATATATATTTTAATACCCCACATTTATTTAATAATATTTCTTAATTTTGTGTAACTTTCTTTTAATTTTATTTTAGATTTTTTATTTTAGTTTTAAGTTTCAAGCGCAACTTGTAATTTAGTTAATTAGCTGCACGCTTTTAGTTCAACCAAAATATATAAAATAGAATTGAAAAATGATCAATTCAAGGTTCGCTTCATTTTGCTGAGTGTAGAAATATTGTTGCTTAAGTGGGGGTTACTTGAGTGGGGGGGTTCTCTGAAGCAAAACAGCTGCAGCTGTTGCATTTGCCAAAAAAGCGGAAGCCATCTGACCAGCATCTTGACATGTAGCCCAAAGTTGAAGCGGAAAACCGAGAAAAGTGCCGCCCTCCACTCCACTCTAAGCTGAGTGTGGTATTATTGTGGCAATTAGATGCAGCAATCAAAGTGTAAAGGGGGTGGGGGCAAGGGGGACAATTGTGAATGACAAGCTGACACTTGATGCCACATTGTTACAGGCTACAAGGCACTTGGCGAACAGAAAAGAAACACGCTTAAAGACACTCCACAAAATGCCCTCCTTTCCACACTTTTGCCGCTTTTCCATGCATTACATGCACTCAACTTCAAGTCGAGTAATTGGCAAATTGATGGGCCAGTTAACGCCCCCCCCCCCCACACACAATATAAAAAGGAGTAAACGGGGGGGTTGCTTAGAGACCGCGGCGCGTTTAGAAATTTTCATAAAACTTTTTATGGTTGGCATTTTGTGGCGCGCTACAATTGTTGCCAATTTCCACCCGAGCAGACGTGTGGCTTAGCCCTACTCATCTTATCCTGGGCTGCATGTGAGTGTGTGTGTGTGTGTTTGTGTGTGGTCATGTGCTGCAAGCGGGAGCAATCGAAAAGTTCTGCCAACCAAAAGTCAGAGAGCCACATATCCAATTACGTTTATAGATATGGCGAGCATTGCGCCAAAAAATACGCACAATATAGCCATAAAAAATGTACATGGAATGCTTAAATAAAGCTTAACTAGTCCATTCGACAAGCAGTGCTAAATTTGAACTTTAACTTTAGCTGAGCTCAAATTGTCGTGGGGTGTTTGCCAAAAGTTTTTGCACTAGTTCAGCGAGTCGCTTTTCCTCAGATCATTGTCAGTTGTAGTGATTACGCTTTGAGCCATTTTCAAAACTATTGATTTAATTTCGGTTCTTAAACTAAGCTTCAAATTTCGTACCTTAACAGAGCAAAGAGTTGGGGCAGTTTAAGTATTTTTGGCATTGTTTAAAGCCAACTTACTACCAAAAAAAAAAGAGAGAAATTCAAATTGCCCTGTTAATGTCCGCAGCAGTTGCATAAATTATAAATCAATTATGCATTGCCTGAAAGTTCAGAATATACGAACAAAATTGCTGGCAAATAACACACACTCAGCTTGTGGGCAAAGGGGGGCAGAGAGCAGCGGGAAACTGGCGGTTGTCCAGCTAATAAGGCAGGTTGCTCTAATGGTAAGGTTAGCCCCATTTATGTCTCCAAACCTCCAAGGAAAGTGCACTGTCCTTTATAAAATCGCTCTTCATAGTTTATAGCTGCTACACAGCTAGAAATGTGTTGTGGCAAAGTAAAGTTTGAGTTATTTCAACTCAAGTATTTAGTTTTATGCGCTGAGCCCAAAAAAGTGATAAATCTACGACTGCATTCGGTATATATATTATTTTTTCTGACACGGATCTACAGCCTACTCAATCAATCAATCAATCAATCACAAAGACTATTAGAAATAGAGTCTTATAAATTTTAAATTAATATTTTAAAATAATCTGAGCAGATCAAGTTTTGCTAATAATATTTAATATTGTATATATTGAATTATGAAAATAAAAAAGCACCAATTCTAAAAGCAGAAGCTTTTCGTTTATATTTATTAAAATATTTGTATTGGAGACAATTTATTTTCTTCGTGTGCAATTTTTACACTGAGAGACAAGAACAATAAATATATATTAAATTGAAACGACAATGCATTTGAAAGTACAACTTATGCAGAAGTTGGGATAAAATTTGCTTGCTTTCAGCAAGTATTATTTTGTTGTTTAGTTTTGAACAATAAGTTTGTGGCGTGCTTCATGCCGAGAGATGCAAAAGAAGTTGCACGGGGCGTATACTTAATTTTGCGCGTGTTTATTATCTGTCGTGGTCGCGGTTACACAAACAGCATGATCGTAAATTAAAATGACACGCTTTGCATATTTATATATACGTACATGCAAAGGACAACCGCACACACCTACACACACACACCTACACTCATACATTGCAGCTTGGGCAATAAAAATGGTTAATTATTCAATTAAATTACACTCGAAGGCGTTGCAGATGTCGCATTCGGCAAATGGCAAATGGCAAATGGCTGACGACCCATAAAACTGACACGGCGAACTCGCACGGCAAAAGAAGGCAGGACAGGACAGGACAGGACAGGACGTAAAGGACTCGGACTGTCGGACGGACGGACTGTCGGAGTCGGTCGACAGGAGTCTCGTCCGCTGACAGTGCACACACCGAAATCATATAAAATCATGTTTATTTAATTTGCATTATAAAACGAACAGCGAGCGGCTGCTCGTTAAAATTCACTTGCCACGTTCGCATTTTAAAAAACAATAAAAAAAAACAAACACACACACACACTTTAATGATTGACAAAATATGCCTGAAATAGCCGCACAATGTGATTGTGCCCCGTACAATGTGCGGCATAAGCGTTGGGCGCGTTTGCCTCATAGAGGCACGTCAAAATTACGCCCCCATTCGAGTCAACTGCAGCACGGCAGCACGGCATCACGCAACCCCCAACGGTCTCCAGGGCGGCGGGGGTGCGGTGCTGGTAGGTGGTAGGTGGTAAGCATGTTAATGAGCTTGGGCTCTGTTGAAACCAACTGGAAGGAAGGGTTTCGCCGTCTGTCCGTTCGCAGGGGTCCTCCAAAACTCAACTAAACTCAACTCAACTACTTCTCTCCGTTAACCGGGCCCAAACCGAAGTACACGCTTCCAAAAAAACAATTATTCTCAGCTTTAGAAAATCGCTCAGAAGTTAACTTAATTTATTTTTAATAACTATATTTACATAATAAATTAAACCAGTGTTTTTTCCCAGAAAAAATTTCTCTAAAATTTTAAAAAATAAATCTGTTTGATTTTTAATGTATTTCCAAGTCAGACAACAGCTAAGATTATTTTCTTAATATCAAGAGGAACTTTTTTTTAGGAATCTTAGTTAGCTTCTTCTATATTCGAAAAATATTTGTATATTTAAGTAATAAATAAAAAAATTATATTTCCTTTTATTTAGAAATTGTTTCTTTAATTTAGAAAAATTAAGTATATTATTTACTTGAAAAAATAAATTAAACCAGTTTTTTTTGACAGAATAACTTTTTTTTAAAATTTAAAAAAATGTATATAATTAATTTTTAAAGTATTTTTTAGTCAGACGACCGCAAAGATTATTTTCTTAATATCACAAGGCATTTTCTCTAGAAATCTTAGTTAGCTCTATAATTATTTTTAAAAAATATTTTTAAATTTAAGAAACAAAATAATAAAATATTTTCCTAATATTGAGAAAAGGTTTCTTTGATTTAGAAATTATTTAAAAAAAAAATAGAACAAGCAATAATTTTTTTAATTTTTGGGTTGAGCATATTTTCTTTCAGTGTGGGCAGTAAATGTAAGTTGAGTTCGGGCAAGCGGTTTATGCGTGACCGTTTTATTCTTGCGATATGCTTGCTGTACTTGGTCACTGTAGTTGTTGTTGTAGTTGTTGTTGTTGTTGTTGTTGTTGTTGCTGAGCTTGTTGTGTGATTAATTCGCGCAAAGAGTTGTGCGCTTCCGTTTCCGGTTGTTGTTGTTCTTGTTGTTGTGGTGCTTTTATGCTTCACATTTCACAGGAGGCTGAATCGTGCTGTGCTCGCATATGTGTGTGTCTCTGTGTGTCAGAGTGTGTGTGTGTGTGTCTGAGTGTGTGTGTGTGTGTGTGTGTGTGGGCGTGGCGCAAAATTAATTGTTTTGTACCCAACGAGGCTTAAAAACACATGCTCATGTAAGCCACGTCCGCTTGAAAAGCATGCTGCCTGTTTTGCTTCATGTTTGCCCGTTACGCCCCTCCACACACTCACACACACACACACACACAGACGCACCTACTACTCGTAATACACGCAGCCACACACACATTGGTCACCAGGCAACGTTTGACGATTTGCTTTACTCCGGAGTATTTTAGATAAGAGCAGCGCAACGGGTTCCGTTTCTGTGCAATTAATATGAAAATCAGGCACACTTATCTTAATTAGTTAGTCGCTTATGAAAGGCGAACTAAAACTTCTACATCTCCACACAACACAGAGGGCAACTCGACACTAATACCAATGGCCAAACAAAAAACTATGTGTGTGTGGCTGTGTGTGGCTGTGTGTGGCTGTGTGTGTGTGTGTGTTAACTCATACTTGTGCTTATTATGACACTTCACATATAATGTGCATAGTGAATTTTATACTACAAGTGGCGCATTTAGTTCGTTTCCTACCACTGCCACGCCCCTTGCCACACTCTAAAGCTTCATGTACTAATTCGCGCTAAATGCGTATTCGTCATGTGGGGCAAAATGCTTGTATGCAAATAAGTCTATATATATATATATATATAAATATACATATACATAATATTTGTGTAGTACTGCGGTATTTTTGATGTTTTCTTTCGCTGACTCTCTGCTCTGACTCGGCAATTCTAGGAGTATATTGACCAAAACGAAACTGGAGTTTCCCAATTATAATTCAAAATCATAATCAGTATCTTTATAGTGGATCCAGTTTGTTCTTTGCATATGCCTGTGCTGGCATATTATGTTAGCTTACATTCCCAATTTGAAATCGCCAGCTTAATACAAATCTTTTTCCAGCATCCTTTTGAAACTAAAGAATTATCTCTTAAAATACATATTCATCAGTGTTTAAGACAAAGTGTTGACTATGAAATCGATTAAATTGATCATCGCAAATCGATAAAAGCAATTCGACAATTGAGTACATTGAGTACATCGTCTGTCTGTTGATCTGAATCCGCTGCCACACATTCTTCACGGACTCTGTTCCCTGGATGATTCTTTCTAAGCTGTTCTCTCGTGCCCCGGTCTGCCCGGACAAATATTCAAAATTGATATGTTTCTCCATTTTCGATCAATTTTGATTTCAGATTGCAAAAAATGCCACAATTTTGAACATATTTGATCGAAAAAAGCATTTTTGCGGCCCACTTCCAAGATATCCCTCAAAAATCTCAAAAAACCCTTTTCTCCCGCAAATATTGAACTATAGCCACCACCAATCGTATATGAATTACTATTAAGTTCCTCCAAAGTTTTCCATTCCACAAAAATCTCAACAAAAAAATCACTAAAATTGTAAGATAAATTACTGGGAACTTTCTTCACTGATCGTTAAAAAAAATATTTGGATAGTCAAACCCGTCCTGCACTGATAGTACTGGTATCAGTGTATTGCACAGTCGGCTATGCCTGAATAGAAACAATTTCACTTTGTTCCAGTTTTGTTTTTATTTAATATTTGCCTGCTTGCCTCGCTTTGTGCTCGTCTGCATTTGTTGCGTACAAATTTACAATTGCTTTTCAGTATTTACGATAAACAACCGCGGCAAAATATGAATGCATAGAAACAAATGCAAATGCAAATGGCCAAAACTCTGGTCGTTTGGCATTTTTATTCAGATCCATTGAAATGTGCAGCATTGAACAAAAATACGTGTGACAAAAATATTGTACAGAATTTTACACATAAAATGTTTGAAAATGGCTTAAAGGCAATGCCAAAAAACAGTCAATAAAACATTTTTATTTCCATTTGTATATTGATATATATTTTATATATATATATATATTTTATATGTATACGGTAGCTTAGCAATTTCTCTTGTGTATTGAAAAACACTCAATTGTCAAGTGGGGAACTTGTGGTTGAAAAACCGGAAATCGACACAAGTCAGACAAAAATGACATTTAATAATATGATATACAAGTTTTGTGCTTTAGGCCCTAAACATGACCTCGATTGCATAAGTCTAGTGCAGTTTTGCGTTTTGTGTCCATTAAATTGCACAACCGCTCGGCCATTCGAAAGAAATCATGTAATTGTAATTGTAATTGAAATGAAGTAAGCGTAAATTGCGATATAAAAAAATAAAAGTCATCAGCAAACCTATAAAAAAAAAAAGAAAAGAAAAGAAATGAAAAAAGAAAGAGAAAGAGTAGAAAGAAGGAAAGAAAGAAAAAATACTTGGGCAACGAGGCGAGCGAGGCCACCAAAAAATGTTTGTTTCCTTTCAAATCAGTACACTTCCTTTGGCCAGGGCCGACGCCGTTCACCTTCGCCTTCGTCGCTCGAAGCGCAGCTCTGGGGCCGGGGCGGGAGCAATGAAAATGAGTGGAAATCACTTGAAAATACTAACGAGCTGTTACGCTTGGCAAGAAAAATATAATCAGCAGCATCATGTCTGCAGGTGCACTTAAAAGGCGTTCACTTTTTTTTTTGTGGCTTTTGGCTGTTTTTTTTTTGCCTCAAAAACCGATTCAAATTCAGCTTTTAAACATAAACTTAACAATGGCCTAAGCTCAGTTAAATCTTTGGGCAATTAAAATTAAACTTTTGGGGCATTCAGACATGGACATGCACCAACAATACTAAAGGTGAAGGCGAGTTCCAAAAAACAATGAAAAGTTTCAAGTTGCATTTTTTTTTTGCACAATTCAAGTCAAATCTTACGCAAATCACAGCAGCCAGCTTTTGTCAGTTTGGATCAAGTGCGCTCTGCTTGGAGCCGTTCAGCAGCTTTCTGTCTCTTCTCGCCTATTATGCTTCCGCTGGCTTTTATCTCTCTTATGCCTCTCTCGCTCTCATGCACCAACTATAGAAAAGGTGAAGGCGTCTCTCAGCAAACAATGAAAATGAACATTTCAAAAATTTTAAGTTGCATTTTTCTTTGGTACAAGTAAAGTCAAATCTGAGGCAAATCACAGCGGCCAGCTTGTGTCAGCTTGGATCAAGTGCGCTCTACTTGGAGCTGTTCAGCAGCTTTCAGTCTCTTCTCGCCTATTATGCTTTCGCTGGCTTTCCTCTCGCTCTCTCTCTCTCTTGCCACTCTCGCTCTTTCGCCTGATGCATGCCTGATGACGACTTTGAATGAGTGCAAGTTTGTTTTTTCCTATGAAGGCCACGATACGCGCAGTCGGACAAATCGTGATCATGCAAAAGACATCAACTGTGGAAGTGGTTGCTCTGTTCATCATTATGAAGTTTGGCGCGTGCCGGATTTTGAGTTTATTCGTCGTCGTCGTCGTTCATTTGCCGTGGCAAATGGAAAATGACTTTGAACTTAATGTCTTGGCCATTGTGTTTGTATACGCTTCCAGAGCGGCATTATAAATTGGTCGTGCAACGTGTAACAAAAAAATACATCCTAAATTAACGTTTATGTAGTAAATTAAAAATTCAAATTAAAGTTTCCAATTACATACACATAAAAGTGGTGAAATTAGTTCAGAAATTTTAAATAACTGCATAAATAAAGTAAAGTAAATAATAAATAAATGTTAAATGGAGCAATATTTATTGAAATGATAAGGTAAGAAATAAACTTTAATTTCATTATTATATGTCAATAATTTTTTGATTTATTCAAATTTTTCTAAGAGTATCCAGTTTTAAAATTGTATTTTTAGTTTAATCATGCATTGAACATTTTAGTACACATCATTTTGAAACAAAGTTTAAAGCGTAATTATTCAAAGAGGTTTTTTTTTTTTTTTTAAAAAAAGTGTTCATAAAAAACCCAGCTCAGATGGAGGAAGAGTTATTTTCATTGCAAGTTAAGCACAAATTGCCAATGGCATGCATACAATTAAAATTTTAATATTACATTTTACTTGCATATCTGTTGGCATCAGTTTCATACCCTATATAACCATGTGTAAAATGGGTATATTCACGTTGCCAGAAAGCGTTTAGTGGTGCTATGTCTTGACTTATGTTGACTGAGCCAGGGAAGGTGCTGGGAAAAAGGTGGCACTTTAATCCCCACATAAGAACTTGGCATGGACAAGGAGAGCAATTAAATTTTGTAGAAATTTGTCCAAATTGCATACTCCTCCCAATATTATGATTATTGAAAACTACACATAATTAAAAATCGCTCTGAGAACTGGAAAGTTTTTTTTATTTAGAAATATACTTTCTAAACACATCTAAAACATATTGTGATAACATTCCTTGCAAGTGTCATTTTCTATTTTTGGGAAATGTATTTCATAATAATTAAAAAATATCTCAAAGAAAAATACAGGATTGCGCCAAAATAGATGAAGAATTTCTCATATTCAGAGAAATTGAATTATCTTAAAATTTAGCTTTTTATATTAATAAATAATAAATATATTCGATTTGCAAGGGTATTTTATTATTGGTAAACTTTTATAGTTTTTTTTGTACAGCTGGTTTTTCAATTGCACTTGGGTTGAGACGGAACAGGGTTATGATTCAAATTGATCGCGTAACTTAATTCATAAATGCGCAGCAAGAAAGGCAAGTGAGAGAGAGAGAGAGAGAGAGAGAGAGAGTGGGAGAGAGAGAGTGAGAGAGAGAGAAATGGGTGCGAAATGTGAATAGCAGCAGGCAGCTCCAGCTTATGACTCCTAAAAGTTAGTCGCAGAAGGAGAGAAAGAAATAAAAATACAACTAAAAATCAACACAAATGTGGCCAAAGACGAGAGGGTCAAAACAATGCAACACAATCTCTTTGGCTCTTTGGCACTGACTGCTGCTGCACGACGACAGGCCGCCTTCTATAAACAAAAAAAAAAAATAAAAACAAATAAAAAAAAAACACAAAAGGAGAAAAGAAAAAAAATGAAATTGCAGCGAATTGTGTAATAGGAAAAAATATTTGCTGTTTGTCCTACTGCGATGGGAAAAGTGCAGTATAAAAAAGGCGGGCAAAATGCAAACGGCAAACATTTCCATTGCAACCGCACAGCCAGCAACAGGGTCTGTTGGGCCAAAACTCATTGGATAGAAAACCGCCGAATAACCAAGCCAAATGGCCAACTCCAATCTGGTGAGTGTGGCGTTCTGAGGCCGAGTCCGAGGATGGCCAGCTAAGTATTGTAGATAATAATTGTTCGCAGCTTGGCGTTTATTAAAAATGCATTCGCTCAAAAGCAGAGAGCGAAACGCTGCAGACGCGGATTTTACCTTTTAAAATAATAATTTGCATGGCATTTTCATATAACCCCCCCCCCCCAACCCACACCCGTTCAGCAGATGCCGCTCATTGTGGCTGTGGCAATTGTCTGCATTGTCGTGCCGCTGAAAGCTTCATCAATGCCAGGACTGGCAACGAGGACGGCGACGACGACGGCGACGTCGACGAGGACGAGCACGAATGACGGCCTTCAGACAACGTTATATGGCGGCAGTTATGGCCACTACGATAATCGTTGGCTGCCATTGGGAGAGCCGAGCACGTCCGTGTTGCACAGACCATTGCAGCGCTACGCCTTAAAGCATGATGCGGCAACAGCATCAACAGCAGCAGAGGGGGGACCAGCAGACGGAGGTGTAGCGCGTCGCAGCTATAGAAGCAATTCCTTTGGTGGCCATGGCGGCGGACTGGGAGCGATGCTTAATGGGCTCACAAATCTCTCGGGCATGGGACACATTAGCAACGGCTACGCCTCAGTGGCGCCCACGCATACCGAGGCACTGTCAAAACAAGAGATACCAATTTATGAGGAGCAGCACGAGGATGCTGACGCAATCGCAGCGGTGGCGGCAAGTGCCAACGATTATGCTGATGCGGCAGCGGGACGTGGCAACGGTTACGCCGGAGACGAGCAACACCAGCAACAACAGCAGCAGCAGCAATATTACAATTATCCAGCTGAGGGGGATTACTCGCCCGCCTATCTGCCATCTTTTAGCGGCATCGACCAGTCTCAACATCAACATCCACATCAGCAGGCGGGTAATCATTATGCCTACGATAAAATCTCTGTGGGAAATTATCTACATTCCGGCTATGAGGCATTGCAGCAGCATCATGATGAGGAGCAGCAGCATCAACAGCAGCAACAGCATCAGCAACAGCAGGAGCGGGAGCAATTGGAGCACGCGTCCTACTTTGCACCTTCACACGAGGGGGGAGCAGGTGATGGGGAGGAGCAGAGTTCCAATTTTCTAGCCGAATCCAATGGCAACGAGGATTCACATCAGCAAACGCAGAGTCATCATCATCATCATGTGGATATCATCAACTATGTGCCCGTGAAGCATGTGAAGAAGCAACATGTGCCCGTCGAGAAGCCCGTCAAAATACCCATTTCGCATGCAGTCATCATTCCCATTAGGAAACCGGTGCCGATTCATATACCCATCACCAAGCAGGTGCAGGTGGCCATTGAGAAGGAATTGAAAGTGCCAGTGGAGCGCATTGTGCCCTATCCAGTGGAGAAGCACATACCGGTGCCGGTAGAGAAACGTGTCCCATACACCGTCATCAAATATTTACCCATAAAGGTGCCCAAGCCATTCCCCGTCAAGGTGCCCGTATTCAAGACAGTCCTGCATAAGGTCAAAAGCTGGTGGTAGACCCAGCTGCTGGAGTAGGACGCAGGTGCACTCCACTCCAATCCACTCCAATCCACTCCACGTTAATCTAGCATTAAGTTTATTAAATCACAAATGTCCTGTGAAAAAAAATAATAATAAAACCGCTTCAAAGCGTTTTACAAAAGTTTTCGTGCAATTTCCATTTGTCGAGTCCCTAAATGAATTTGGCTTAAACCAAAAGCTTGTTTTGTGTTTACCAATTTTGTGACTCATTTAACATTACATCAATTTGCATTCGTTTGGTTGCAGAAAAAAAATGTGCTTACATATGAAATACATATGAAACCAGCGCATTAACCCATTTGCAGAAATCGTCATTTGGAGTTGAGGTTTATTTGGTTTTTTTTATGTATATCCTGTAGCCTGGAATTGTTTCAAATTGGGTATCTTTGTTCAGCATTTTGAAATTTTCAGCAAAGTAAAATATAAATATAAATTTAACTTGCATGTTTCTCACGAATACTTCATTATTTTGAAACCTACAAGCTAAAAAAAAAAATTTAAACCAAAGTATTTTCGATTTAAAAAAAAAAAAAAAAATACAATTTTTTTAAGGCAAATTTATTACAAATTGCCACTGACAGACATAATTAAATGGAAATTAAAATTACCTGATGCAGATCAAAACTATTTTTTATATTTTATTATATTATAAGCTACATTTGTGCATATGAATTGTTCAAATACAAAGCTTTATTAATAATATAATTAATAACAAAGTTAATGAAAGTGTTTTGTACACATAACAAAATTTTGATAATGTGAGAAATTAATCCAAGTCCTGCTAAAATCAATATATAAACTTTTCGATGTCCAAAAAAATCAAAATAAATAAAAAATAAATAAATAAAAAATAAAAAAAAATAAATATAAAATAAAATCGGTTCAGTAAAGAATAGAAAAAAACCACTGTTTTTTGAAGGCGACAGCTAATTGTCTTGGGAAAATTCAAAGCGATTTTATTGATGAGTATCTTGTTAGTCTAGCACACCCTACCAGACATTAAGCTGTGATTTTATGCTGCATTTATTATGTACTCAGTCGCACCTCTGCGCCCTGCCCCCTTTCTGCTTTCCCCTGCCGGCTGCCTGCTGCCTGCCGCCTCCTGTTTGCTGCCACCTGCCGCAGCCAGTTTATATTTATTTAAGTTGTATTCACATTAAGCGCACCAAATGAAATTGTGTTAAATTAAATAAAATGTGTCTAGGCGGATGTTTTTGTTGTTGTTGCTTATAAACTGTCAAATGCTATTTTCAGACCATTACATCCACAGTGGAACGTTTGAGGCAGCACCCCAATCCCTGTGTCCGCGTCGCAATTTCAGCAATTTCGACATTGGCTTTTGGAGTGGCAACGGTCGGAGCTGAGCTGAGCTGAGCTGTGCGGTGATGTGCTGTGCTGTGCCACACCAACACGCAAACTCTAATTAAATTAAGAGCACACCTTAATGCATAGCTCCCCTCCCTCCCCCCTAGATATCATTGCCTTGACCTGCCCTCAACCTGAGTGTCTTCCATTAAGCAGTGCTTTGCTTCAATGAATTTTGTGCATTTGCTTAAAGTTTACTTAATTATAAAGGCTTATTAATTGTCATTAAATTATTGTAATTTATGCTCATCAGACAGATAGACAAGTGGAGCTCTTCATTCTCATTCTCATTCTCGTCCTCTCGTCATTCATCATTCATCATTCATCATACTTCGCTGCTTATTCTGCTCATCTGCCAAGTCGTGACAAAATAAGACTCAATTTTGCTCTCTTGCCACAATTTTGTACAATTCGCACGCACAGTTTGCCTCTGCCATTTGCCATTTGCCATTTGTGTCCTTTGTCCTGGATACTTTAATCCGCCAACTGTTTTGTCATACTCAGGTCTGTGTTGGTTGTGGTACACACCCTGCCCCCCCTTCACATCATCCTCTTGCCTTTGCTTTTGACTTTGCCAGCCGCTTGTCAGTCATGTGGCGGCTGTCTGTGGCTCCTCTTTTTTGTCGTCCTCATCTTTGTCACAGCATACATGTCCTTGGCACTTTCCACTCTCTTTCTCTCTCCACACGCTCCATTTACTGTGTATTTTTGATGTCTAAATTGCATTTTATTATGTTGCCTGCAACAACAAAGCAACGAGCGACGGGCAGACGGCAGAAAAAAACTCCTTTTGCTCGCAACATTTGCTGGCCAGCCAGCCCCGCACCATTCCCCTTCCCATCCTCTTCATATCATTGACGACTTTGCATGTCGCTGTGTTGGATGTTGGATGTTGGATGTTAGATGTCGCTGCTCTTGTTGTTGCGGTTATAAATTTTATTTATCATTTAACATTTTTTACGCTCTTTATGCCGGTCGGGAAATGTTATTGCGACAAACACACTTTAAGTGACTTTTCAAGCACTTTATTTTCCATACTAAGTATTTTTTCCTCTCTGCCTGTGTGTGTGTGTATATGTGTGTGTGTGTGTGTGTGTGTGTGGGTGAATGTGTATGGAGCTTATACTCTTGTACACAAGTGTAGCTTGGTTGGGTATTGGAGTATTGCTCCCTCTTTGCACATCTGCTCATCAATGTTCTTAAGCGTTATCCAATAAATATGTTACGATTATATTCAAGAAAACTCTTCAAATAGTTGGTATCAAAATTAATGTTTTTTTTACATTTATTTTCAGCTGATTTTACAATCGCTTCTGCAATTGCTTTTATTATTAATATAGAAGTAATATCAGTTTTAAGTCACTCTTCAACTTTCAAGTTGATTTTACAATCGCTTTTGCTATAAAGTCACCAATTTATTTTAGAGAATAATCTCTTTAAAAACTTGGTATTAAAATTAATATTTTTGTGTTTATTTCAAGTTGATTTAACATTCGCTTTTATCAATAAAGTCAACAATTTATTTATAAGAATAATATCAGCTTTAAGTAAACTCTTTAAATAGTTGGAATTAAAATTAATATTTTTGTGTTTATTTCAAGCTGATTTAACAATCGCTTTTATCAATAAAGTCAACAATTTATTTATAAGAATAATAGCAGTTTTAAGTAAAATAAATAGTTGGAATTAAAATTAATATTTTTTGTGTTTATCTTAAGCTGATTTAACAATCGCTTTTATCAGTTTTAAGTAAACTCTTTAAATAGTTTTGTATTAAAATTAATATTTTTTGTTTATTTGAAGCGGATTTTACAATCGCTTTTATCTATTAAGACTCAAATTATTTTGTTATTTATTTAAGAATAACATCTTAACAAACTCTTAAAATATTTAAACTTTGATTTATATTATTGAAAGGATATTTAATTTTTGACAAACACTGAAATAATTTGCATATACATTGGAGAAAAAAACACATTCTAATTAAATCTCATTCACTGGATTCAATTTGAGGGTGAGAGAAAATATTGATTTTGGGTAGATTTTAGATTTTATTTTGTGAAGCGCAATGATGAATTGAATTTCTATGAATTTTCATGTAATTGTGTTGTCGAGAAAATAAAAATACAGCCATGCAAAATGAACAAATAAAATAAATTAATTTAAATGAAAAACTGACAAAACTGAAACTAAATTAAATGCTCCAAACATAATTGCAAGTTGATGCAGTTGCCGACAAAGCAGTTGATTTTAATAATGGCTACTCGACCATGCCCTTTTGTGTGTGTGTGTGTGGTGTGCCTCTGCCATTTTGTAGCCACTATGTTTGTATTTTTATTAAAAAACTTTTCCACATTGAAAGTTGAATGCCTGCACTCCAAATTGTAGTCACAGTATATTGCCAAAAAAAAAAAAAAGAATAAAAATAGAATGTTTTTTTCAGCGTGTTATTTATATGTATAAACATTTTTGTGCATAAGTTTTGGCCGAAAAAATATGATATATATTTCATAATCATATTGCTTCGTTTTTCCTTAAAAGTGCATTTCAAAATTTGAATTCATCTTATCTAATTCACGTTTTATTGAGTGCGAAACATAAAAAAAAAAACATATTTCACCATCAGTTGGGACTCTTCTCAAGCTACTTATGTGAATACTTTTATCCCCAAAACACATACTTCTTGACGTCCACACAGTTCAGTGGCTTTTCTTATTTTTTTTTTTTTTTTTGTTATATATATATTTTTATATTTGCTGCAGCTGCCTCAGGTTTTGGCCATGTGGTTGGATTTTTAAGGATTTGGCCCATCCAAACTCCGTCACAGAGCACGCGGCACGTGATAAAGCAAAAGGCGCCGACAGGCTCCAGGACACGGATGGGACATGCTTATTTAAGTATATATGTGAAGGGGATTCCATATCTGCTGTTAGATAAAATGATTTACGTATTGTAGAGTACAGTGCAAAGTGTATACCGGCGCCCCTCCCCCACCCGCGCCGCACCCCATGCCATATAAATGGCTTAAATAAGTTGCCAATTACCAGATGGCTGCCAGCGCACAATTTCATATGTGGCTGTGGCAACCGAAATGCGCATACAAATGGCCTTAACTACACTTTGTTTTCGCAAATGGCACACTGAGAAAAATTCAAAGATATAGGAAAAAAAGAAACATATTTTACAAATGCTACATATAAATATTTTTAGAATTTTATACGTTTATAAACATGGTATTCTTAAATTTAATTGCGCATAACTAATTGAATTTTTCTCTCTGTGCATAGCGTAGCAGGCGCATAGCATGTGTTATTGGAATTAAGGTGCCGTTATTGAAGTTTTTTTTCTAGGACTTTTGACATTTTAGAATTTGTACACGAGCTGAACTCATTTTAATGACTATGCCACAAACTGATGTACTGGAAAAAGTATGGTTTCCATCATAGAATTTAATACGGATATTCTTGAAGCCGGCGTTTACTTTTCCGATTTCTATGTTTTCTCTGCGAAAATTCATATTCAAATATTTATATGCATGCAGATTTTAATTGGTGCTTTTTCTGGCAATCGACAAGTCTCCGTGTGCATCTCATAGATTGTTTCGTATATCTGGCTGTTAGTTGGCCATTGTTGTCTTGCAACTTGTGTGGGAGTCTCTCTGGCTGCCCGGTTAAGGCGTGGCAAATTGTTAACTAATTTATTGCAAGAGGATGCAGCCAGAGATATGGCTTCTGTCTAACCAATAAATAATATTTTGTTGGCATGTTAATGGAAGTGCAGCGAAGTTGTTGTTTTCATCTGTGCCACATACTCAACTTGTTCATCGAATTTATCGTATTCAAAGTTATCGATTTCTGAATCAGTTTCAGCAATTTTTACTAATTATGCGTTGTGTAACACGAGTCGTGGTCACAGTTTGAAATGTGGGTCAAAACTGTATCTGCAGTTTTATGAACGAACGACGGATTTCAAAACTGCAGTTGATATCCCTTTGTGTGTGTGTGTGTGTGTGTGTGTGGAGTGTGCAGATAATCAGAGTTATGAACCTGCAACATTTTTTAATTAGAATTTGTTGCATGAAATCGGAGCGCATGTCATCCATTTTTTTTTTTCTTCCATTAGGGGACATACCAGCTGACAGGCTGGAGTAGAAAATAGCTGATAATTTCTAGATAATGTGTATAATTACATAAAGAAGAATAGCTGAAAGAGTGGCTCAAACTTTGCAACTATTCGAGGCATCAACTTTAATGCAACCCACAGCTTTAGCTATGCAAAGTGGCAGCAACTCGTTGCACCTGTATTTTGTGGACTCTCTGATTTCTACAGCTTACAAAAACCACTCAAAGTTGGCAAAGCAATTGAATGGGTTACGTTTCAGTCAGTTGACAAAAAGGTTTTTATGATTTCTTCGGGGTCTGCCTATATTCATCTGGCCGAGCATTAAACTTGCAAGCAATTTTTAGTGCTGTGCACTGAAGATTATTAAAGGAGTGTGTAAATAGTTTATGGTAATCACAAAATATAACACTGGCTGCACTTTACTTTTACGATGCATACACACACACACACACACACACATGTATATATAGGTATGTGCACAGGTCTATGCTAAGAAGCATCCCATAAATTTCATACAAGAAATATCACTCATACGCCGGTTTGGCATCAGGAAAAGCGAACACTTTTCATAGCAATAAACTGTGAAAAACTTCTACCAAATACACTGTTACTCAGGCTTACACTCAGCCAAAAAGTGGTATTAATAAAAATATTATAATCGATACATATAAGCGATTTTCAGCTAACTACTTATTTTAGCTACAAAATAATTATCGATAGCAGAAAAATGTGACTTTCGTTGAGTTAAATTATTCAACATTTTAGATATTATATTGTTTGCTGTTAACCAGGTTTTTTTTGTGTGTGTGTTTGTGTGTGTGTGTGTGTGTGTGTGTAGCTGTAGCTGGCTCTTAGTCAGGCTGAACTTTTGGCCAGCATAAAACCAATTAAAGCTGATATAAAACAACCCGGAAAGTGTGTTAACACTAAGTAAAGCAGCGCTGGATGAACATCAAAAATTACATCCACCTGAGTCCCAATTTTATGTCGCACATAAATTTCCAAAACCAAAAATGGCTGCTGGCCAAGCCAACTCAAAAAGGGCTTCGCGTGTCCCACGAACTGGTTGAAAAGTTTTTGGTAGCTGCGGTCCAGGATGTTGTGCAATTGTTTTGTGTGTGTGTTGTGTGTGTGGTGTGTGGTGTGTGGTGTGTGTGTGTGTGTGTGTGTGTGTGTGTGTGTAACTTGACTGTCATTTTCTCGAAAAACGGTTCCATCTCTCGCCCCATTGCCTGGCATTGTACACCCACCACTTAACCCTTTCAACTTGTTGTTGTTTGTTGCGCAGAAATTATGAAAAGTTTTTTGAGGTAAAAGTGCTGATTAATTTTTAATGTTTATGCTTAGGATACCCGAGCAGCCAGCAGCCAGCAGACGCTTCCTTAACTTGGCCAACAAACCAAAAAGTGCGCCATCATTTGCTAAAATTATAAAATCATTTTCATCCCCCAAAACGCCAAGAAGCCTCCACATTCACACTTGTCACACTGGCTGGGATCGCTGCTGCTGCTGCTGCTGCTGCTGCTGCTGCTGCTGCTCCTGCTGCTGCTCTTCCAAAATTAGGCATCTTGCCACATCTAAGCCAAATGACCTCGCTCGTGATATATGACACTTGACTCGTGATTCGTGTGGCATGCGAGTGATAAATTAATTGTACGCAATCACGGATAACCACAGAGGGTCGGATTGCATTGAATATGCGTAACACCAATCGACAGGTAGAACCTGCCACCCACAACAACAACAAAAACAACAACAACAACGACACTGCAACTGCCACTACAACGGTTCATATCAACTGTTTAACCAGCGTCATCAGGCGGATCGTGGTTGCCAATTTGACCGCGTGCATGTTCATTGCGATTTGCGGCTTTCGTAGTTGCACCGCTCGCAGTTCTCTCCCAGCTGCAAGTTTGCGGGGCACCGTGCCCAGGCACACTGTGTGAGGGGGGGGGAGGGGGGCAGGCAGTTGTTAAACTAGCCACAGAATTCTTAACGAAGTGGTTTTGCGGGTGCTGCAATTATGAATTTATGTTCACTGTCCTCTATCACATTGTAAAATATTTATTCACAGCAGACACAAACATCATTTTTGATGCACTGAAAAAATAAAATCTGTATTAGTTTTAGATATTTTTTTGCCTTAAAAAATACATGTTAGTTTTTAAAATAATTTCAATTTTCTTTTTGCCTTAAATTACATACATTTTAATGTTATAAATAATTATTGCTTTTATGTGTTTAGAATTAAATATAATAAAAATTCTTAAAACGGTTAAAATTAATTTTTAAATATGTATATTTTTTTCTAATGCTTATGTTAAAAAAAAGGATGAAAATTTGTTGATGACAACAGTATTATGAATTGCGAGAATTCGCAACAATATCATTAAAAAATTTAAACGTGAATATATATATATATATATAAAATAAATAATATAAAATGTGAGCATTTGCTTACTTTCACTTTGCCAAATAAATTTCTTAAAAGCGTCAAAACAAATTGCTTTGGGCAATGTCGAAGATGGGCTAAAAATGTTTCGGCTTTTTAATTTGCTTGCTAAAGTCGTTATTAAAGTTAAGTTTTAAAATAATATTTATGTTTATTGTGAAAATATGACTTTATATAAAGAGAATGGAAACTTAGTGTACTTTTTCGCTAAGTGTGTGTAGAAATTAAAGGCAAACCGCACAATAGTTCATTTGTTAGACGGACTGATCATTTGGTCCAATGAATTCTAATTTCGCGTTACCACAATATTGTAGCAAATATTAGCCAGAGGTGACGTAAGCCTTTGATTTGGTCAGAGCCTCGTCCCACTTTTATCGATGCGTTTTGGCCGTTTATCATTAATAGATGCGATTTGTTTTGGGTATTTTGTTTTGCGTCTGGCCAACAATGCACGAGTCAAATGCATAATGAATAAGGACCAACAAAATGCGCTGGCCTAGGACAACCGAGTCAATTAGCCTTAATTTCATTAGTTGGCATTAACTTGCAACAATTCCATCAGCAACATTCTGCTGCAAGCTAACAACTGGCTGAGTCAAGAATTTACTTTTTGGCTAATTTTGTTTCTGTTTCGCGTTGAAGTTGAACGTCTCGTTTATTTTGTGTAGTATTGTTGTTCTTAGGAGTAGTTGTTGTTGTTGTTATTGTTGTTGTTGCTGTTGTTGTTGTTGTTGTTGGAGTTACATTTAGCAATTAGCAGTTGCATTGGCTTGCATCTGCCCACCCATATTCCCCGCCATGCCGCACTTCAATACATATTTATTAGCCGCATTTGTTGGATCTTAGCTCAATTAAAAAGTTTTACTTGGCTACTTTTCTTCATTTGGAGGTTGCCCTGTGACTCCACCGACACCGACTTAAATGTCTTCGTTTCGGCCATGCTGCTCAACTCAGCTCTGCTGGGGGCCAAAAACTTTGCCAGTTGCATTGTAGTTGCAACTCCTTTTATTTTTTGGTGGGCACTAATTGCAATTATTTCGCTTTTGACGCCGACGGGTTTAAAACGCGTCGAGTAAGAAGCATTCCAAATGTTGACTCATGACTGCAATATTTACTTTAACATTTTCAAGTTTTTCAATTAATGATGTGCATGAATAATCTCGTCATAATTTTTTTTTTAACATTTATCAGAGATTAAAAAAGATTTAACTTATAAATTGGAATCAAAAATGATGAGTATGTGTTACAAAAAAATACCATAAGTATATATTAAATCAGGAAATATCATAATATATTATTAATATTTATCAGAGATTAAATAAGATTTATTATTATAATTTTTTTATACAAATGAACTAACAAATATAAATTTTGAGTATGTATTCCAAAAAAAAAAACCATACAAATTAATTAAATCAGGAAATATTATATAATATTATTAATATTTATCGGAGAATAAACAAGATCTAAAATTAAAAGTAATTTAATTTTTTTTTATTCAATAAACCATAAAAATTAATTAAATCAGGAAATATTATAATATATTTAAATATATATTATTATCTGGACGGAAACGGTAGACTGTTCAGATCGAATAGTGCCACATTTTGATGCCGATCGCATTTCCAGTTGAAATACTTGCAGAATCTACAAATTATTTGATTTAAATAAATTCACCAAAAATTTGCAGATTGTGAAAGGAGAAAAATCGAACTAGAAACCGTTTTTGAAACTTTGTTTATCCCAGCAAATGATTGCCAGAATTCCAATTGGCTCCATAAGAGCCCATTCCGAGGGTGGGAATTCCGTATTGTGGGCGCTGCTTGTGCACCACTGTGCGTACCACGGGCACTTTGACCGGATAGGGATAGTAGAAGGGTTGAGCCACTGCCTTCTCCACCCGATACGGCACTCGTCGCTCCACCACAAATGGTATCGGCTGCTCCACAGCGAAGGGCTTTACTTTTTCGACTGGTATTTTGACTTCTTGCAGTTGGGGCACTGCCACCATGCGGGGCACGGGTATTTTGATTGCAATCGGCTTGGGAATGGCTGTGATAACGGGTCGAGGAACGCGCACCTCAATCGGCTGCTTGAAGGGCACAAGTTGCTTCTGATAATGCGTTACCGGCACATGCTTGGTGATCTCCACGTGCTTCGACAGTGGCAGTCCAGCAATCGCCTTACTGCTCGTCGCTGTGTGTTGCACACTGGTCGTAATCGGTGGCAGCGAATTGTGCAGTTGGCCCACCGGTAAATTGGCAATGTGACTTTGTGAATGGGAGTAGAGCAATTGCTGATCCTCTGCCTGAGCCGGCGGATGGGCTAGCTGATATTGAGCCCTTTGTTGTCGCTTCACAGGAAAGATAAATTCGGGTCGCTGCTCTCTAAAAACTTGTACACTTTCAACGTTCAATGGCAACCGCTCCTGCTCCCTGCCGGCACCCAATCTGGCTGCATGCTGATAATTGGAAAATTGCTCAATATGATAATCGCGCAGAGGCAGGGCATGTCGCGGTGGCGCCCCCGGCTGATATGTGTAGACATCAGTCGGATGTTGTTCGTGCTGCTGCTGCTGATGAAGCTGCTCCTGCTGCTCCTGCTCCTGCTGCTGGTGCTGATGTTGCTGCTGTTCTGTCTCTTCGTTGACATCGAGTTCATAATTTGGTGTATTAATGACAAAATCGATTTTACCCTCTGACTGCAATCTGTTGTTATAGTTGTTGTGCAGCTCTGCTGTGGTTGTCGTTGGCACAAAGCCGCTGGCCTTGCTACCAGGAGCACCACCACTGACGGCTTTTGGCTGATAATTTGCATATGGTGCCGCTGCCAAGTCACCCATGAGGCTGCCAACGTCCCCACCTCCGTTATAATCATCGAGGAACAACGCCTGGCCGTCGGCAGGGCCACCATAATAATGTCGTGTACTCGAATATCCTGCTAATCCGGCAAAGGGCTCCCTGTTCGGGTCGTGGTAATTGCTTCTGGCATGTGGCTGATGGGGCGTGGTGTGGTGTGGTGTGGCAAAGTCCTCCAGTTGTGGCAATCGTGCCATTATCGCTGCCGTCGGCCTCATTGTTATGGATAACATTAGCAACAACAGCAACAGCAATTGCGACAATAAACTGGGTCTCCGTAATTCATTGATCATTAATGGAATTTTGGTGTGTTGGTCATTTCGCTGGCCATCGCGGCTAGCCGGTCTCATGTTGAGAGTAGTTGAGAGTACCTGTGTTCCACTGCTTAACCAGCTAATCCTTTGACTTGCTCTCTTCCTTCGTTCCTTCTTCCTACTTCCTGGGCACCCACGCACTGCTCTGCCAGCTTTCAAGTGTGTGGTTGCCCAGATGCTTTGCTGTATTTATAGCTCCCTCTCCATTGAGATGTCACATGGAATCGGTGTAATTCGATATTTTGCCCATGGGCCAGCATCAAGTTCATTGCCTCGTTTCGGTTTTGTCTTAGTCTTAGGCAGCATTTACTTTCACCCCGAACACTTTAACTGGCACTCAGAAAAATAAAAAAAAATTATTGCATTCAATTGAAATGAGTATTAATTATTATAATTATTAATAGTTTAATTATTACCTCTTAAAAAATAAACATTTCCTTCAAGAATTTAAAAATCTTTGCCACTCAAATAAAAAAGAAAATGATTGCATTCAATGGACATTAATATTTATTATTATAATTATTAATAGTTTAATTATTACCTGTTAAAAAATAAACAATTCCTTCAAGAAAAGAAAAATCTTTGGCACTCAGCAAAATAGAAAAAATTATTGCATTCCATGTAAATGAGTATTTATTATTATAATTATTAATAATTTAATTATTAACTGTTAAAAAAAAACAATTCCTTCACGAAGGGAAAATCTAGCAAATAAAAAAGAAAATAATTGCATTCAATAGAAATTAATATTTATTATTATAATTATTAATAATTTAATTATTACCTGTTAAAAAATAAACACTTTCTTCACGAAAAGAAAAATCTTTGTTGTTCAATTCCATTTTGCATGTTCCATTTTCCTTCCAGTTTTTAATTTTTATTTGAATGGTTGTTTGCCAAGCAAAAGTATTCGATTTCAAAATTTAGAATGATTTATGCGATTATTTAATAAATAAAAAGTAATTTTGAAATATATTCTTTGAATTTATAACAACGCTTTTCTCTGAGTGTGCCTGGGGGTCGCCTAACGCCTTAGATCAATCGACCCGAAGGCACCGTAATTTTAGCTGCATCACATTTCACACACGCACACATACACACACACGCACACTCACACACACACACGCACACACACACACACACACACACACGCACACACACTCTTAAGCAGAGCTTCTCATTTGTGGTCGGATGGCGTAACTAACTTGATATTTGCACTTGCGGTTTGCATCCATTGTCTTGGCATGTCTTTGGCCATGTCTTTGGCCATGTCATATGATAGCAATTTCCGTTATTATGCCAACGCACTTTCAATTTCAATGTTGTGCTACGATTGACAGTTTGTTGCCGTCGCCGCTCTTTCAAATTGCTTGCTTGCATCATTTATAGATGACACGTCCAAACACGTGCAACAAAAAACAAAACTGTTCGCGTTGTGGCGCAAATCAAAAATAATTTCTCTCAACATTTTCGATGGAAATTCGAAATTCTTTTGCTTTTCGCTTGAGAGCATTTGGAGTGGTGGCTGCCACCTGCCACCT
The DNA here is from genome assembly GCA_035042405.1 of Drosophila demipolita. Lineage (NCBI taxonomy): Eukaryota > Metazoa > Arthropoda > Insecta > Diptera > Drosophilidae > Drosophila > Drosophila demipolita. Next base: position 6,177,594 of record JAWNLI010000485.1, read on the forward strand.
GCAACTCATTCATCATTCTTGGTTGCATTTAACTTGAAAAGTTCGCTGGCACCTCGACCCGTGCCCCTCCACACCGTTACCTGTACCCGACGAGATACTCCACAGTCTCTCTCTCTCTTTCGCTCTCGCTCTCTCTCTCTCTCTCTCTCTCTCTCTCTCTCCATCTCTTTGACCCTGTGTCGACCACTTACCAAACTCCTTCTGCTGGGGCACAAAGTATTTGCACAATTGCTGCTCGAGTTGCGCCCCAAAATGACAGCGCAAAGTGTACGTAAAGTGTATTTTCCCATTGAACGAGGTTAAGCTTCGTTAAATTTTGCTCAACGTTGCGACGGCTATCAAAGTCCAGCACCCACCCCACACACCCCACCCTTTCCATTGATACCCTGTATTTGGTATAGAATCAGCAGTTTCCCTGTCTACGCAATATTTGCTTTATTAATAATACCATTTTAAGGGTACATTTTCCAAGATCCAAACAAATGTAATTATTCGTTTTTTTTTTTTAAACGAAATTATTAACTAATTTATTAACATTAATAAGTACAAAATACAACTTAAGCTAATAATAAATAACGTTTTATTCATTATAATAATTATAATAAAAAAACGATGTGGAAATTAAATCTTTTTTTAATTAATAAAACAGTGGATTTATAAAAAAGCAAAATATATTTTTATATTGTGTATAATTATTATATTTATTCAGAGTAAACTTAATTACCGTATGTGGCGTGATGGGTACAATTATTTCTTCATTTTTTCAAGTGTAATGAGTGTCGTCTAGTTGAGCTTGTTTTTTACCAACAGCTATTTCTATTTGATGCTTCTAATTGCTTTAAATGCTTTTAAGTTTCGTGAAGCATATTTAAGCAAGGATTCATGGAAAAAGCAGTCGCCGGCCAGTTTTGGCTGCTTGTCTTTGGAAAATCAACGAAACGTGGCTAAAGTAAAACATAACGCTCATAATCACACCATATACATTATTTAAATAAAAAAAAAGAAGAAAAGTTGTTTTTTATTTCTTTTTTTTTTTTTTTTGAACCTTAACATTAACTGGCGACTTTTTCGTTTCCTTTTCGGCTGGCACTGAAAAGTTCATTAAGTTGCGTTAAAATGTGAAAACCTTAAAATGGGGAAAATGTCAAGAAAAAAAAGGAACATCCAGAAATGCCATAGTTTGGTTTTTTGTTGGTTTTTGTTTTGTTTTTTTTTTTTTCATTTTTTTGTGGACTTGACTGACCCAGCTTCGACCTGCGTCCAGTGATTGTCGGCTGGGGTTGCATGCGAATTTAATCAAGTCATGCAATAAAATTTACGGCTTGCCGACCACATTTTGACTTGTTCTTGTTCTTGTTCCAAATCTGCTCTACAGTTCTTGGGCCAGTTGAGTTCTGGCCATCAAATCGCTGGCCAAATTGCAGCCAGGTAGGGAATGTCTAGGCGCTCATGGCTCGTATTTTTACAGCCACTAATATTTGATTTTATTCGCGAGTCTGGCTTACAAACAATTTGAGGTCCTTGGCCAAGGCTTTCTACTTCTGCTTTATTTGTTTTGTTGTTGTTTTTTTTTTTTTTGTTTTTTCATTCTGTTTTGATTTAAGGAAGTTTTTAAGATTCTTGGCGATTGAATTCAGGCTTTTTATGCACTCTTTTCTGATTTCTTTACAGTTTAGTTTTCTTTGGTTAGTTTTTGTTAGACGGCGAATGCATATGCCTTTATATGCAGCTCTAATATCCTTAGAAATTAGCATGAGGCTTTGTTGAGGACGCGAACGAATTTCTTTATATTATGGGTTCCCTTTGGGTTTTCAAATTCGCAATCAAAATTCCACGACGCGGCGCTTAATTGTTTTTTTTTTTTTGTTCCAGCTAGGTGTGAGTCGAAGCCATAGTTGGCTCTTTTTGCTTGTCTTGGCTGGGCAAAGTTCAGCTTTTTTTTTTAAAGCTTTTTAGCATTTGTTTTTTTTTTTTTTTTGTGTGCAAGCCTCATAGAAATGCAAATTTCAATTACGCGTATAGCTGGCGAAATTGAAATGCTTTCTGAAATATTTTCATTCCGTCGCTCATAAGAAATGCAGCCGGCATCAGCTCAACTTTGCGCACTTCAAATTCAACTTCAACTTGAAATTCAACTTCCACTACAAATCCAAATTCAAATTCAACTTCGAATTCAACTTGGCTCCCAGTTTGCTTGTCAACAATCGCGCGCATTTCATTTGCATTTGGAATGCGTGAAAACTTTCACAGAGTTCCACGAAAATGTATTTTTGGGCGAATTCTGTAACATGTGTCCAGTTTGGGGCAAGTCGAAAACTTTTCACTTCAAAACTTGGCTGCTTGACAAAATCACTTTGGTCTCTTCGGTTAATGAAAATTTCATTCAGCAATATACCAGAAAAGTTTCGTTTGTCAGTTTGGTTTTCTGCTTTCGGTTTGCTGTTTTCTGTTTTCTGCCAGCGGCTCATTGGTCGCATTGGGCCATTTTGTGGTTGAGCCTGATGCCTGATGCTGATGCTACGAATTATTTCATTTAATTGCCGTTGAAATATTTAATATTAATTGATGGGCTTTAATTGCTTCTGCGGTGGCGGGTTGGCGAGTAGCTGGCGATTTTTGTTGTCGCCCAACTCATTAAAAACACATCAACTTGGCTATCTGGTTGGTGGCCAACTCGCCAACAGCTCGTCAGCAGCTCTCGAGTTGTGATAGCCATAATATTAATCTTAATAATCACCACATATTGCCCCCAAGAATTCCACTAAACAATGCTCAAGTTGGCCATGACAAAAGGACGCAACTTTCACGTGCAACGCGTTTCTATACAATTTATTGTTTTCCCTTATTTTCATCTAGCCATCTTCTCATTTTTGGCATAGTTGTTGCCTGGCTTTGATGAATTATTCTGAGTAATTGCATTTTTTTTAGCTTAGACAAATATTGCAGTAAAATTATAATCATTTAATTTTAGAATTCAATATTTTTCCCATTTTTATAGCAGTAATTGCAATAATGAGTAAATTTCTAATTATGTTTTTTTTTGTGCAAATTAAAAATTAATGTTTTTTATTTAGCTATCATTTATGTACGAATTAAAATTTAACTACTATATTCGATGTGTATAATAAAAGTGAAAATATTGAGTTTTAACTTATGAAAAACCACAAATTAGGTGGACAACATTTTTTTTTTTTTTTTATTGATTTTGGTTGCACGAATATTATGCGGTTTGTTAGTTTTATTGACCCTCGTGTGGCACGTTGCAGTCTATTTAACCCAGTTAGGATTATAACAAAAAAAAAAAAAAATGCAACCGTTTTAGTTACAATCCACTCTCATTCAACTGACAATTTAAATTGACGTTAGGTATTTCCATTCGCTCGTCCAATTTGAGCATAGTCCTCCTACTCAGCATGCCTGCTGCCAATAAGGAGATGGATATGGACGGAAGGAGAGAGCTCGACTGACGAGGACATCACAGCGGACTGACATATCGGAGATGAGAGACAGTCTCTTTGACTGACTGACTGACTGACAAACTGTAACTGTAACTGTAACTGTGACTGCATATCGCTTTTCAGACGCATTGCCAACTGTCAAATATTTTGATGGACTGCATTTCATTTAACTAATACAGTTACACTTGGAGCTCCATTCAAATTAGTATCGAGTTGCAGATGCCTCAGTTGTTGCAATGCAACTGCAAAGTGTATTTATCAGTTGACATTAAATATATGCACATAACTACCAAAATGAAAGCAAGGCAAGCAGTGCAATAAAATGGCTTTTGAATCGAAAAGTTTCGTTGTTTGCTAAAATTTATATAGGTTTTTGTGTGTGCCACACAAACACACACACACACACACACACACATACATACACTTTCAAATTTCACACCACATACCGCACATCTACACACACACACACACACACACATTTACAACCGCAGGTTGGCCGCAATTCGTTTTTCCGCTCTAAAATTTTGTATATTATTGAGTTGTGTTGATGGTTATATAATAAAGTGCGATTCCATTTTGAAACCCGATTCGGGGGCCAGAGATTTATTGAAGGCACGACCACTGCGAATGGATGCAAACACAGCCAAATTGGCAGCGGAGTGGTTGCTGCAGCATATTAAGTATACGCCACGGTTTGTTTTTCACTTAAAATGGATTTAAATTTGGAATTGTTTTTTTTTTGTTTTTGAAAATGTTTTATAGCTATTTTTAAATTAATTATGATTTCGGTTGACATTTATCCGTTCACTACTTCAGTTCTGCGGGCATATTTTAATTAGACTTAATCAATTTGCCACCGTTTTTCGCTTGTGGCAATTAGGAGTCTGCTTCTTTTTTGCCGTTAGCCGTGCTGCTATTAAGTTTCCCAACGACAACTCAACTCAAAAACTTGTTTGGCCAATTAATTTTATGGCTGCCGTAGAAAAAGGTGCGTTAATTGCAGAACAAGTCCTTTAATTAGCGTATGCGCCAAGTTGCCACCTCATTTTGTCGCCCACTTTAGTTGCTGCATGTGCAATGCCCAATTATGAGGCATTAAAGTCTTGAGCAAAGAGTCAGCGAAACATTTAGCTACCGTTTTCATGGTGCAACAATTTTAATTGACAAAAAATGACTGCACTGCAAATTGACGTCAAAGTGAGTGTTTTTTTTTTTGTACTTTCGTAAATAGCAGTCAGTCATTTTCTCTGAATGTATTCATGATTTTTTATCCCTTTCGCATTGATATCACTATTAAAAAATAGTCCATAGATTCATAGTTTTTACTAAGTATCAAAAAAGACACAAAAAATATCCGAAATTTAGCAGCAGCTAAATATTTTTTTTTTAAATGATATTTTGTATTTTAAATTCTTAATTTGTATATTTATATTTAAATAATACACGAAATATCCACAATTTAACAGCAGTTAAAAAGGTTTTTTTAAATTAATTTTTTGTTTTTTAATTCATAATTATTTTCAAGAGGATAAAACTCATTCAGCTTGAGAAAAATGCAATTGGCTTAAGTATAGCAATTAGTGATTTTCTCTAAATGAATTCATGATTTTTTAACCCTTTTTACTAACAAAAATAAACATTATTACTATTTTCAAAAATACAAGAAATATCCACAATTTGGCAGCAGCTAAAAATGTTTTTAAAAGTGTATACATTTTTTTTATTTAATTTACACTTTTTATATTTAAAAATGTTTTTTTAAATTGATATATTTTTTGTTAATTTATAATTATTTTTATGAGGAAAAAAACTCATTTATCTTGAGGAAATGCAATTGGCTTAAATAAATTTGCCTTCCTTTGCGCTAATATTTGTTGTGGTGGAAGTGGTTCCATTTTTGCACCGTATGCAGCCAATTTGAAATCACTTATTAAGCTCTAAATGCCCTTAGTTTGATATCGTTTGGTTTCTGATTGTGTAATTGGCGCAAAAGTGGAAAACACTGCACGGTGCACAAACAAGCGAATTTTCATGAGTTATCCTTGACACGCATACGGCTTGTGGCAGAGCGAGCCAGGCCAGGCCGGGCTGTTGCCACCAGCTGCTGAGGTGTAAGCATTTGCCGCTCGAATGAAGTGCGCAATGAGGCGACACCGACGAGTGCATAAAGCATAAAGCATATAGCATACAACTCACACAGACGTGCCACACACACGTGGCACACACACGGGTTAACCCCAAAACAAATATTGAATGAGATGTCAGCAGAGGCAGCAGCGATTGCAGCTGAACTGGCATTCGTAGCCCCTTACCAGATAATAGCTGCAACAATATTGTGGCAATAATATCTATTAAGACAAGATATGTTTGGTTTCCTCAATTTACAGCCAGGCCGTGCATTCCCATTATGCACAGGTGCAACCAATAAGTTGATGTCCTTTGTAGTTGCGTTCAGTCAGAACGTCAAGAGCCACAACAATGGGAAACTCTCATCCAAGCTGAGGTGCAGTTCCTATGCAACGCGTTAAACAAGGCGTCCATTCTCGAGCACTCCTATTTTCCGATTCATTTATCAGAGCAAGATCCATGCAGCATGTGCAGCATGCAGCACCCACAGGCGTCTGCAACAGCTACACTCCGCAAAAAAAACTTGTGCTAAAAAATAAATAATAAATAAATAAATAATAATAATAATAAATAAAAATACAGCACAAATGTAAATTAAATGAAAAATTGTGCAACATTCTTTTTTTTTTATTTATTTACCATAAAATAATATCAATTAAATAAATACAAATAACAATTTAATTTTCTTAGCATAACAAACAAAAATGTAAAATGGTAAACAGAAATGAAATAATCAATTAAGGAGTTTTGCGAATAGAAAATCGAGCAGCTTAGAAAATCAGCTATTGAAGAAAAAGCTAAGCTGGATTTGGAATTTTTGAAATTCCATTCCATTTTTTTTTTTTTTGAGTGCTCCACGCTGCGAAAGCAGCAAAGATGCTTGCTGCCGACAAAGCAGCAGTCTATGGCCCATAATGGCCATGTATGAGGTGTGTTTGTGTGTGGTGTGTATGTGAAGTTTGAGCCAGTTAACGGAAAAATGCAATAAATGCAGCAAATGTGTTGCTTTGTGCTGTTGCTGCTGTTAAACGCATTTTATAGAAATTTCTTTCATGCAACGCAGCCAACGCCCATTTGTATTCAATATTTTTTATTTTTTTTTTTTTTTGCACTTTGTGTGAATGGCTTTTATTATAATCGCTTGCTCGCCGATGCAGCTGCAACACCAAGACTATTTGCCGCAAATTTCCATCACAAAACGGGCCAATTAGCGAGCGCTCAGCGCCAGCGAACCTGATGGCACCATAATCCTCATCATTGAGGACATTTTAGGATCTGAAGCCAGATGACGCAACTAAGTAGATTGTGCTAAAATGAAAGGGACAGGCAGAGAAAAAGACAGAGAGAGAGAGAGAGAGAGAGAGAGACAGAGAGAGATAGACTGAAAGGTAATCATAAAGTGACGAATCTTAGCCAAAGAGACTCCTCCAGCTAACCGTTCTCCTCTGTCCTGTTCATACTAGCTCATTTATTATATTTTATATATATTTTATATATATTATATATGTTTTATATATAGCCAACAAGTGAATAGTTAGAATTATTTAGAATTTATTATTATGTTTATTTTAGATTGCTAGAGAAATGAAATGCTTTTGCAAACTATATTTGAGTATGAATAAATATACAATAATGAAACCTCAAACTAGCTGTTAAATATAATTTTCTAGTTTTCTTTTATAATGCCATCAACTAAATAAACAATAATGTAACCTCAACCTAACTGTTGAATATATTTTTCTACTTGTTTTTTATTTTATATTTTATATCTCTAATTGTTATAATCTCTTAAAAGTTCAGATGGATAGACAAGTCTGCAAATATTGATTCTGCTGTTGATCATTTTTTGATTGAATGATGACAATTGTTTTTTTTCTGGCTGATACATAATTTTCGTTATACTAAATTAATATTTTATTGAATAAATTCATTTAATTTCTTTGATAGTTTCGTTAATTTCGACAATAAAAAAAAATTGTTTGAAGTTTCAGTCTCGCATTAAGTGTCTTTTTTATGCATGTTTTTATGATATTCTTTGGGGCACCAAAAACCTAATTTACTGGCTACACCCATTTATGCATATGTACATATATATATATATAGAAGTGTAAGCCGTGGGGACTGTAACCCATATTGGGGCAATAATAGTGGCATGCACACATTTGTGGGTCCCCCGAGTTGGGTTAAAATAGTTCACCGTTAGCCATTAGCCATTAGCTTAGCCAGCTGGCAAACACAAAGTGGCGGATTAGTTGACACGCACAGAAAGAGAGAGAGAGACAGAGAGAGAGAGAGAGAGAGAGAGGGGGGGAACGTCCCTTAAGGAATGGGAGGAACGAGAGCAGTTTGCTGAGCGAATGCATAAATATTAGAAGAGTGGCAAGTTAAAGTCACATCTGAGCTGAATTGCAGCGCCTCATTGAGGAAGGAGCAGCACAAAGCAATTTACATGCAATCGCAATGAGGGCCATAAATTTAAGCATATTGCATAGCAGTGCTTTTGCCACATTCAAGGCTGACCGCATTCAAAAATTCTTCTTTTTCCTTTTTTCCAATTTTTCTTCATTTTTTTTTTTTTTTTTTTTTTTTGGTTGGGGCAGCTACACAAATCCGCGCTGAATGGCTTTTGCAGCAAAAGATATTTGTTGTAAAGAACCAACAACTGGAACAGTAGTTCATTGAAAATGTCTCGGCTTTCAGATACCTTATGGCCAGAAGTAAATGCACAAGCCAAGTGGAGGGCCAGGCTCGCGTTTTACATTTAACGCAGAGGGTAAGGAAACGCTGAATTGTTCCAAGGGTTAACATTTGCAACAGCCGCAACAATTTCTACAGCTATGTGCAACTTAATTTCAACATAAATAAATAAAATTCATACAACGCTGTTTATATTTTTTTTTTTTTTGTTTTTCTCTTTCTTTTTGTGTGTTTTTTGTTTTATTTATTTTATTTGCTTTTTTTTTGCCTCCTGTTCAACATCAGGTTTCGCGGCGTTGCCAAGCAAGGATCTGGAATCTCTGGCTGAAAGAGCTGCCCCTGTGTTAAATTGGTGGACCCCTTGACTCTGCCACTACCTCCCCCCCCCACCCAACCGTCATTTGCCAAAAAACAAGTACTTTAAAAATGTTGTATTCAGCAGACATGGCTTTCGAGAGCATGTTGCTGGAACAAAAAGGCAACTTGCCGCTTGCAGTCGCAAAAGCCACGCAAAATTAAGATAAATTCAATTTGCTTGACTCAAGCAGAAGAAAGAAAAAAAAAAGAAAAAACACAGACACACACACACACTCGAACACACAAAAATAATCGCATTTACCGTACTTATTGGCGCCACACATCCGGTCAACAAGTTGTTGGTTGGTTGTCTTGCCTCAACACAAGATTCTCGCCCCTTATCATTGCCACATTGAAGTGACTTTGCGGACAGGCATATATATATATATATAGATAGATAGATATATACAGACAAATCTGTAAGTAAGGAGGAGAGAGCGTATATACTTACTGCAAAGACTGTGGTTACACCGAGCATAGCTGTCATTGAAATTCAATAAGGACAACTGTCCTGGCTTACATTGTACTGCTGCCTGGACGACAAAAGCCGTCTACTCCCAGCCAATAACTTCTGCTCCATTCTCTCAGTGCTCAGTGCCCAACTGTCCTGGCAGTGTCCTGCAGCGACGATGTACATGTTGATATGGATGTAGATGTTTCTATTTGTGTGTTGTGCGTTGTGCGTTGTGTGTTCTGTGCTATGATTTTCATTTCTATGAAATTGATTTCCGCTTATGGCACTTTGGTGTTCCTTACATGTTGCGTCTGCTGCAAACACAAAGAGGCATCCACTTGCACACAATGAATGCATTTTTGCGCACATCTTCATCAACATGTTGTCGAAGTCATCCACAGATGCTGCTGCGGATCCGCTAAAAAGCCCTGCTGAACTGATTAAGATAAGGAACACATTGCCTTACGCATTTGGCAGCAGTTCATGTGTAATCCAATAACCACATCAACGACTTTTTTGCTTAACCAAACGAAGTTAGTTAACAGAAAATAAAAAAATTGAGACAGACATGGCTAACAGGGGGAATCTTAAAAAAAAAACTTTGAAGTTGGGTGTAAAACAAAAGGAAATTCAAATAGAGCTCATCTCAAAATGAATGAATGCCAATTTGACGCAATTTAAAAAGTGATACTTCGATTTGGAATCATATTTTGATATACCAAAAGGTAAGTTATGGTGAAATTTTCAAATTCACAGCTAGGATTATTTGCATATGAAGATATATAGATATATCAGATATTGCCATTCGTGACTTGTGCCAAGTTCAGTTTGCATGTTGTCAGAATTTTTACAACTCATCAATTTTAGCCAAGCGCCAAACAATGCTAAATTTGACAAATAGCTGAGCAACGTTCCCAACGATTTTCGCAACGTTCAATTTGACGTTCAAATACCAGACCCCATCCTTCCCCTCCCCCATCCATCAGCATCTACACCACTTTCACACTCACGCCAACATACGTGTGGAATGAAGTTTTTGGGCGTTATTTTGCTATTTTGCATTATGACCTGGCTGCATCTGTTACCAGCAACCAGCAACCAGCTAACAGCTAGTCAAGTTATGCCAGCCAAGGTGCATGGCTTTCGACGGGGTATTAGTCTGGCATCTGGCATCTGACAGGATATATGTAGATTCATTTGAAGTTTTGCAGCTCTTTTGCCAGTTGATAAACGATTCAAAATTAACTTTTGTGCGCCGGCTTTTTCCGCAGCTCGGAAAAGTTGATTCAGCGTGTGGCTTAAATTAATCAATTGGCTGTGTCAGCTCAATATGTGAGTGAAAGTGCATCACTTTTTGGCTGTTTGTTTGTGTTTGGCTAACTAAGTAGGCGGGGAATATATATATATATATATATATATATATGGTATAAAATTGATGGAGCACGTGCAGTGTCAGACAGTCGCTGCCTCCTCGCAGCAGCAAAAATTATCAATATTTTTTTTTGGAGTTATGCAGCAACTTTTGTTTGCTTCTTCTTCTTTTTTTTTTGGCCAACAGATGTGAGAAAAACATACAATTTTGCGTAATATAGCTCGACTTGTGGGTGTATTTGTGGCACACGCACTTCATTTTATGGTAATAAAAAATTCGAGGGATAAACTTTTAGATTTAAGTTTGTGCAGTTCATGTGACGGCTGCTGGTAACTTACGTAATATACCATATATATATATATATATATATGTATATATTATATTACAGCTGAGGTAACTTTACAGTTTCGTTTATTAAGCGGCGGAGTCCGCAAATTGTCAAATTTTGCGGCGCTAAAAAAGTTTTTAACCACTGTCAAACTGCCGTTCGAAATATTCAAGGTTTGTTTTTTTGACTCTCTTTCTCTCTATTTTCATTGTGTTTAGTTTTTTGATGGAGGAAGTGGAGTGGGGTTGTTGTTGTTTTTTTTTTTGTAGCTGTAATTTTTTTTTATTGTCTGCTCAAAATTGTCATCAATAATAATAAAAGTGCGGCAGAGTGGCCAGATGAAGTTGGAGCAGCCGGAGCCAACAATGGACATCGGGGCCATCATTGGGATACAGTTGGCCACTTGTGATACAATAAATGTTGCCAAGGCAGCGATTGCCTCTTCGCCCAGTGCGTGTGTGTGTGGTGGGTGTGTGTGTGTGTAGATGTGTACGTGTGAGAGTGGCTGTATTAATGTGTGTTGTTCATGAAATACACTTTGCTATTCATTCGACCGCAACTAAAAATGTTGACCATAAAGTTTCCCGTTGCTGTTTTATTATTTTCCTTATTTATGTATTCGTCTCTCTTTTTTGCTTTGTATTGCTCTTTTCTTCTTGCTGTGCTGTGTGTGTGGTGTGTATTTGCTTCGCTGTTGATTTTGTAGCTGTTGTCATTTCTTGTTCGCAATCCTGCACTGTGTTCGGCCAATTCAGGATTAACACATGGCTGCCGTTTGTCACGTATTCGCCATACGATTGTCAATGATAATCGCGCCAAGTCATTCGCCAAGTTCAACAGCAAATTGCGTACAAATTTCATTTTATTCAAGTTTTATTAGCGTTGAATTAAATTGAGCGGAGCAGCAGCGCCTCCTCAAGAGGAGTCTCACAGTGTTTACTTTGACTGGCTTTGATGGAAATTGCTAATGAAATAAGTTCTTAGATCCTAAGATCTTTTATGTATTTTCTTTTAACAAAAAGTATGCATTTACTTCGATTGGCCTTCGGATTCCTGATAATGGCTCAATACCTGAAACTTGAATCATTAGTTTACACAGCAACTGAGTGGAAAGTTTGAAAAGTTAAGAAAACATAACGAAAGGACGAATCAGTAATTTGAATAGATATATATATATATATATATAAATATATCTATATTTATATCGATATCTAAATCTAAATCCATAGTTATATCTATATCGAAATTTGCGTTTTATGTATAATCAAACACTTTTCATGTATATTAAACAGAACAAAAAATATTACGCATAAACCTAAAAATTGAACGACGAAAACAAGAAAGGAGCCAAAAACATTTCTATTAATGTGTTCAGTTGAACGTAAAAAATAAAGTGTCAAGCGAGGATAATGAAAAAATCAGTATTTAAATTTCTTTGCAATAATATTTACCTAAAATTCCCGCTTTGGCACCTAACATCCTAACTTCCTTCCGCACGACCAACAATGCGCGCCGCCCTGGACACGAGTGATAAGCATGGGTGGATGATGGGGACGGAAACGTTTGCAAGGAACGCAAGGGGAGCAAATGGGGGGAGGGCTCCAACTGACATTCACTTCCGTGTGAACTAATTCCCATGCACTACTATTTTTTTCATTGGTTTTTTTGTTCTTTTTTTTTGTTTTTTTTTTTTGTTTTTTTTTGTTTATTATACAACGCGCTTTCTTGAACTTTAACGACTTGTCCGTGTCCGTCCTGTACTCCCCTGCCCCCGCTTCCCCCTCTTCCCACTCGGGCACATTTTATTGTTATTGTTTGTAATTGAAATGGTGCAAACGTACAAGCGATAAAATGTAAAACCAAACTGTGGAATTGGGAGTGGGCGTGGCGCATTGGGCGGGGGGGGGGGGGGGGGGGGGGTTGGGGGGTCGCACATCAGGGCCAAACGCGATTCATCGATTGCTCCATTTAACAAATTTCGATTTCCGCTTCAGATTTGCACCCCATGGCGATTTCCTGCTGAAAGTTTTCGCCTCCGCTTTTATTGCTGATCCCAAAGCGATTTTCGCCTTAATTTTAATTATTCCGTTTTGCTGTAATCTCAACACCTTTGGGGCAAATTTCTTATGCGCCACTTAACCAAGTAGCCTCACCCCAATCTGCACTTGGACATGTAAATGCAGTTGTAGATCTGCACAATATCGGTTGATTGCAATGCAAATCATTCATCATTTAGTGTCCAGCTGCAGTGGCTGCAGTTTACACAATGGTAAATCGGAACCGCACTTAAGTGCACCCTGCACCTCTGCAGTTGTTTGGAATTTTAAATGTGCTCTCCTCCATGCCACAACATCTGTATACAAAATGTTTGTCTAAGAGCAGAACTGATTTCTGTACTTTTTGTGGCAGTGGCAGAGGCGGCAGAACTGGATGGCAATTTGAAAGTTATGATGTACCAAAAATCAGACGTGCTATAAACACGTACACTCGCCAAAATACTCGACACAGTTGAAATATTAATCACAAAATGAATAATAATAATTATTGTGGTTGTTGAGTCAAAATCAGACATTTTATAAGACGCACACTCTGAGAAATTCGCGACAGCTTAAAAAATATATATTTAAGTTAAGAGTCAAAATTATTGTTTAAAATAGAAATTGCCCTAAATTAAATTAATTTAATTATTTATTTTGGCACTTCATTTACTAAAATTGTATGTATATTTTTTTCTCAGTGTATTGAAAGATATTGAAAAGAAGTCCCGTCTCTCGTTTATAGATTTTGCATTGAACAAACTAGCAGAAGTTGTACAAAAGCTGTGCGTGCTATTTGTATTAACTTTTTTTTTTTTTTTTTTTTTGGTATTTTGACCAAAATTTGTTTGCTGGCAAAACAGGAGAAGCAGCCACAAGTGAAAATAGTGGCACAGGCATTTGCCTCGGGTGGTTGCCGGGTGGTTGGTTGCGTAGCTGATTTGGGCTTCTTTTTTTTTTTAGGGTTGGTTGTTGCCACGGCAAGCAACTTTTTAATTTGTCCTATGAAAATATTTGCGCACAACTTGCAGCTACAGATGTAATTGAATTAAAATCTGGTGTACGGCCAACGGCTGTGAATTTACTTCAAGCCAAGCCAAGCCAAGTCAAGCCAATCTGGTCTGTGGGCGTCTGTCCGCCGTCTGCCGGGCCCAAAAAACTGGCCTCGAGCAATAAACACAGTCGCAGTGGCATTCTCAGAGAGCTGAGCTGAAAGTGAAAGTTCCACCATGTCAGCGGGCACATCGGATGCGTGTGCCTTGCAGGAGGAGCGTGTCCATATGGAATTAAAACGTATTTTCAGCTTAGTGGGATTCATCAGGAAAGCATACCAAAAAAAACGCGCTCGCCGCCCGCAGCAGATCAGCATTTTGCACTTTGTTGTTGTTGTTGTTGTTGTTGTTGTTGCTTGTGGCTCAGCGAATCTTCAAAGTTAAGCACAACATGAGGAGGAGCACGAGAAGGATGAAGTGCAACAAACTCTGTACTAAGTAGCTTAGCCGGCACAGTCTGGCTCAGTCTGGCAGAGGGGCGCAATTGAAACCCATTTTGGATTTGAATTTAATGCTGGCAATAGTTTTAGATTTTAATTATTTGATTAAATTGTTGAGCACGCGCACGGGCTTATCAAATTTAATTATTCAATTTGTATTTGATTCCAAACAGCCAACTTAATTCAATTATAAAATTATGCCGGCAACGGTGATAAAAGTCAAACAACACAACAAAAAAAAAAAAAAAAAAGAAGCAGTTTCGCCATTAAAAAATTTGCATAAAATTGATAAACAATAGCAGCAAAACAATGGTTATGTCAGACTGCTCCGGCACAGGATTAAGCTGTTTTGGAGCGAAATGATGAAAGTTGGCCAAGTGTAGCAAATACAGTGGCTAATATGAATATGCAATCTAAATGCAAAGCAGAGCACATAAAACAGCTCTGTTCGTTGCACAGCGAGTTGAGAGATCAAAGTGACATTAAATATTCTCTTGCAAACACATATGAACATTTATATATGTATATATATATATATATGTATGCAACCCCCAAAAAGATACTGGTAAAATCGGATTTGGCACTTTGGTCTAACTGCATTATCTTAAATTATTTGAAGCTTGCAACTAAATAAGTTATGAGAATTTATGAAGTCGAGCAGGTCACACTGCCTGTGCATTTTGCAACCAGAAAAATACATATTTATATATGTATGTATGTATGTCTGCACTTACCTTTGGGACTGTCCATTTGTGGCACAGAGAAGACAAAACATATTGTGCAGATTTAATGAGAGTGCCAAAGTATGCAGGACCTACTGAAAGTGACCATAAAATACATCACACTCGAGTTGAATACATACATTGTGGAATGAATGAATGAATGAAAATATATGAAAAATATGGCCAGTGGCAGGAAGCCAACCGGAGCAGATCTGAATCCATGGCATCAATCTGAAATGCTGACAATTGACAGCAAAGGCGAGGAAAATTGTGCATGTGGCAGGGCAAAAAAAAAAAAAAAAAAAAACACTAAGAAAGGAATTTAAAAATATACAAAAAAAAAAAAAAAAAACAGACACACACACATACACAAAATACATCTGCATGTATGTATTTATTCAAATGACGTTCAGTTTGTTTTTGGTGGCAAATGCAACAAGCCCGTTGCTGCTTCTTCGTTTGTTGGGGGGGAGGACGGGGGTTCGGCCGTGAGGCAAAAATAATTTCGAGGGATTTACATAAATACATAAGTTAAATGCACATTTAGCATTTTGAATTTGTAATATTTTTGCAGTTTAGTTGTCGACCATGTGTTGCAGCGAGGGGACGGAGCGGAAATGAATTGTTGTATGTGAGTGTGAACCGCATACCCCTTGCTCTATTACCCTGCACAAATGCAAAAAGTGTCAACTGACTTTTTCACATAGTTTGCAATTTTTTATAAAACTGTTTTGTGCATAAGTTGAGAATCTTTTTTGGGTACAGAGTATTAGACAGTCGGGCACTTTGACCTGCATTTGATTGCCATTAATTCTTAACGGTTCGTTTCATGGTTTTGTAGCGGGTTTTAGGTAGCTGTTCCTGGTTACTTTTAGCCAGACTTGAATGATGTGCAAATAAATGCCACATAAATTGTGCAATTGTTTCAGAGCTGTTGCAAAATATGCTGTGTTATGTTTGTGTGTGTGTGTGTGTGAGTCCTTCATTGTAGTTGTCGTTTTTAGTATTTTTTTTTGTTGCTTTGCATTTCCCTTTTTTCATCGGGCCACAGCCCAAAAGTGATTTGACCGTACAACATGGCGTATGAATTTTAATATTTAGCTTAAGCCTTGTGGCCAACAGCAGAGAGCAGAGCAGAGCAGAGCTGCTTAGGTAGCTTTGCATTTGATATGTACATACATACATACATACACACACACATACATACATAGACACTTCAATATGGCATAACATTTTCATTTTTGCCTTTTGCTTACACTCAAACTCTCTCGGCTTATCCTTGACTGTATTTTATTATGTGCCGAGGCTATTTGGCGCTTACTTTGTTTCGTCCTGCCTTACATTTTTCTGTATTGTCATCAACAACGAAACTATTTGTCTATTCACTGTTCTGGTCTGGTCTGTTCTGGTCCATCCTCATCCCCGCTGTTATTATTTAAAAGGCTCAGCTCAGAATCTCTGGCTGTGGCATCCACATTCAGAGTGGATCGCTCGTGCTTGCTTGCTTGCCGCACAGAGAAACTGCTGCGACTGCAACTCCATAATGGGGCTGAGCTTAGCCTTCACCTTTTGTGAGCTGACCAGCTGAGTTATTAATATTTATCTTTTCTCTGGCCGTCAGCATAAGCAATGAAATGATTTGCAAAAACTCTTGTTCAAAATTTCATTTCAATTGTCGGTTCGGGCTTAGTCTTTACTCTGTTTGTGTCCTTCTCCCATATATACATATATATATATGTATATATAGTGCATAAAAGGCAACTTTTCTGCTACCCTCAATTCAAGTTGCACTTTTCCAACGCTAATTGATGTCGCAATGTTTATCTATCAATCAGTATTAACGCTCGACGAGACTAAACTAAAACTGGCATGTCAGAAACACAATCATTTCAAATACCCTGTACCCATAAGGTCGCAATGATAGGGTATACACAATGTGAAATTATTAAAGAATTATTTGGCATTTTGAATGTTAGTCTTGAATCTATTTTAATCATACTTATAATATCATTTTTGTACGTTTATTATTAAATGTAAGTTTCCATATTTATTTCTTAGTTTTGTCTGTTAAATATTCCAGTTTTAGCAAACTGTTCAAATATTGTATTACTATATTTTACAGCCTCAAAATTCAAGATTATTTAAAAATGTTTTACTTTATACTATTTATGTGTTATATTTGACAAAACTGGAGATTATTCAAAGTGAAAGTAATTTAAAATTTCCACAAATTGCGAGCAAAATCAGCTTTACTCATGTCAAATCTTGTTGAGCATAACAAGCAGACAAACAATTTTCGCACAGTGTACAACATATATCCGCAAACTTTGCCGCCTGAAGCAATCTGAAGCTTTCAATCAGTTTCACATGTGGCATCCACCAACTGTGCGTAGTTTAAAGATAGACAAACGGCAAATTCGTGTGTCCTGCAGCTGAGAGGCAACCATTAATGGGCTGAAGAGTTTCCCAGCACTTGTCTTTATGTGTTTCATACGTTTATTAGTCTGTTATGGGTGTTATGGGATATCTGTGCCCCAGTGTATGTGTGTGTGTGTGTGTGTGTGTGTGTGTGTGTGCTCTTCACAGCCTCTGCAGCTGCAGTGTGCCTAATGAGTTGGGGGCAAGGCGGGATTTATGTGGTCAGTTTCTACTTCAACTTAAGCATGTGTCTATGTGTGTGTCTGTGTGTGTGTCTGTGTGTGTGTTAAAGCAAATATTAGTCGAGTAATTTGTTGTGCCAGCTAGAGAGAGAGAGCTGTGGCACATAGACGTATGCTCTTCAGATCCGCTCAAGTATGCTAAGTAAATTTCCCCGGAACATTTAAGTATTTGTAAGAGTTTTCATCCGAATTGAGGACGTTTGTTTGTTATTTTTTGCTTTGCTATTTTGGGATTCTCTCTCTCTCTCTCTCTCTCTCTCTCTGGTGAACATCAACAGCAATTATCATAAATGTTCCCTTTTGTGTGTGTATGTTATAATCCTTGCCTGGATTGCAGGATGTCTTGTTTGCCATGGTGCCTGTTGCCTTGTGCCTTGTGCCTTGTGCCTTGTGCCTGGTGCCAGGTGGCAGTTGCATACACAAATTTGTATGCACCCTTTGCTGTCGCTTTGAATTTTGGATTGGCATCCGTTTACAACTGAATGCAAAACACTTAGTGTACAAGTTACTCGTTCTACAAATTACCTAACTGCCGACATTCAAAGGGATTATTAAATTTTGCGTATAAATCGATGCAATATATTTGCCACAAAACTTTGCAGTTTACAGTTTGCATTTGATTAGATTGCCGTGGCCAATTTGTGAATTTTGCATTCGCCGGATATTTGGTTGCCGCACGCACTTCGATTACTTTTAGGTAGTTATTCAATTGACTCCGTGAAAATTGCAGCCGCACTCAAATTTCAATTGCCTTTACCAATATAAACTCAAAACCGCAAAAACACATTCGCCTTCCGTCATTCTCTCTCTTTTTATCTCCATTCAATTCTCATTTGCTCTATGCACTTAGAGGAAAAATCTGCCATAAATGCAACTAGTAAATCAATATTTTCTTTTCAATAAGATTTAATGTAATAAAAAATTAAAAAAGAAAAGTTCATTAATCATACTAAATAAATAAAAATAAATTAAATCGTATTTGGATTTACTTAAGATTATATCCGAATTGATTGAACAAGTAAAAGTTGTTATTTATTACTTTAAGTAATAAAGATTTCGATCTAATAAATTTAATAAAAATATATTCTTTTTAAATTATAAATTTCAAGCTATTTAACTTTTTCTAGAGTGTACATTCGATTTGAAAATTACAAATTGGATTTGCTCAACTTTAGCAAAGATAAGAAATAAAATCAAGATTTCGTTATAATACATTTTTCATATTTATATTATTTTTAAATTATAAATTTCGAGCTATTTAATATTTTCTAGAGTGTAGAATCGATTTGAAAATTACAAATTGGATTTGCTCAACTTTAGCAAAGATAAGAAATAAAATCAAGATTTCGTTATAATACATTTTTAATATTTATATTATTTTTAAATTATAAATTTCGAGCTATTTAATATTTTCTAGAGTGTAGAATCGATTTGAAAATTACAAATTGGATTTACTCAACTTTAGCAAAGATAAGAAATAAAATCAAGATTTCGTTATAACACATTTTTCAAATTTATATTATTTTTAAATTATAAATTTCGAGCTATTTAATTTTTTCTAGAGTGTAGAATCGATTTGAAAATTACAAATTGGATTTGCTCAACTTTAGCAAAGATAAGAACCAAATTTGGCGAAGCAAAACCACAAAATTCGCGTCGAAATATTACGCAAAGTTGCCAACTAATTACAGTAAAAAAGAAAAAGGAAAAAAAAGGCAGCACAGACAGACAGAGAGGAATTTTACATATTTAAAATGTTTAAATGGGATTGAGGACGAACGAGTGTTTGCAATCATTAACAATCATTTATCGGGGCTGACCGTCCGACGGTGTCAATAAACTGTCAATTTGAGTGCCAACCCATAAACGAGCAATCAATATCAACTCTATCACGAAAAAGCAGCAGTTGTGCAAATGATTTTGTGGTTATTGTCGAATGGTTGAATGTCTGGCAATGGTCGGTTTTGTTATGCGGTTATTTAATCTCGTTAATTTTTAATTAATATGCAAATTTTGTTAATGTGTGCTCATAAATGTGCCACTACCGAATGTCAAACAAGCGAACAAACAAACATGCTGGCAAACAAACAACAAACTGCGAACATTTGTACATTTCACTTCGATTGATTTCAGTTTTTACAATAGCCACCGAAATATGGGAAATACTGAAAGGACTTGTCAACCACAACAGGCTAGAGTGCCCAAATAAACATTTGGTTTATGTCGTTCAATCAAATCTGAATAATTAAACAATTTCCTTTAACATTAACTACAAATATTTGACCAATCAGAAATATATATTTCGTAGATTCGCTGTTAGATTTTAGCGGTAAGTATAACTGTTCAGATTTTAAAATTCTGCATTCTCAAATCCATTTCAAATATTTATTAAATCATCTACTTGATAACTGTGACTTTCTATGGTTCCAATGACTTTATCCTGTGAGTTCAAAATTACAGCATTATTTAAAAAACAAAAGAATCAAATTTATGATTGAAATTAACTATTTATTCTAAAATACCTACTTTTTATGACATTCTGCAGACCCTCGGAAATATCAGAATCAGGTTTTTATTTATCTAGATCGATTTCATAGTTAATAAATTAAGTTTCTACGAACGGTAGAGTATTGTTTGGAATACTTTGATATTTGAATAGTTTCGTTTAAAATATGAAAAATGTAACCTCATATTTTATGTGGCGTTCCTTTGGTGGTTGCGATGGATAGCCTTTGAGGAGGAGCGGAAATGCATTCATTAACAAAATACGTGTATTTCGCAGAAATTATATATGTGCGTTGGCCGGGTTCGTTGCAATGACCACAAAATTACGTGCCACGTTGGTGCACTGACGCACATACACTCGCAATTAAGTGATAAGCGGCGTGGGCTTGGGCTGGTCTGGTCGTGTTTGCGGAGGCGTACAGTAAATTAAATCTGGGCAATAGCTGGCCATGCAAACGATGTTTACTTAAGTGAGTGGAATGAATGTATACATATATATATATGAATAAATATAAAATTGATTTACGACATGTCCGGTGTAAAATGAAGATAGGCAGCAGTTTGCCCCAAAAACCGAAAATATGCTCTCAATTTTCTTTACAACAAGTACAGAAAATTGAGACGACTGTTGGCGATGTTGCCACAGCAACATGGAGATCATGTCAAAGGCAGCAAACTGCCACCGGCTATTTGCCGTGAAATGATTTTATTTAATCAGAAAAGTGCAAAAAAAAATACCTGCCACAGCAGCATGCCACATGCATCATATGAAAATTGTGCATAACCAGTAAGAAAAGCTATCTTCGTTTATTCATGGGATTCAATACCCTTAATGAAATTCTTTGGTCAGCATGCGAAAATTGTGTAATTAAAAAGCAAACCAAACAAATTGAGTGTGATTAAGTTTTCTTTAAATTAAATTCACAGCGAATCAATATGCCGTGAAATAAATCAACTTTAAATAATAAAATCGCACATTTCGTTCGAAAATCAAGTTGATACCTTTTACAAATGGAAACTGGACAGAGAAGCGTGAATTCAGAGACAGTGTCAGAGACACGCGCAGATTGCGAAATATTTGTCATAATACTTTTAAGTTCATGTCAATCAGAGATTATGGCTCCGCTCTCTGATTGACATGTGCCAGTCAACCATTCTTTATTCATTCGCTTGCCTCCAAAAAAAAAAAACGAAAAAAACGAAAAAAAACGTAAAAAAAAATTCGGATGCCTACGCGAATTCAGTCAGTGGCTTTATTTATTGTATTCGTAGTTTGCCTTCCATTTTTCATATGCTATATGTGACTAACATAGGACACATATATGAAAGGCTGTTCACTGCGTCATTGGGTTCTGTTTTTTATACCCCGAACCCATTGAAAACGGGTAAAGCGGGTATAAACGTTTTCTGCAAATGTATGTAGCATCTCTGACCCCATAACTGATATATATTCTTAATCAGGATCAACAGACAAGTCGATATAGCTATGTGTGTCTGTCTGTATCTCAGAGATTTTTAATATAGCTTCTCGTATAACCAAGTTTGTTTTATCCAAAGTATGGTCAAAAATATATTCTCATATTGATCTCATTTCTACCAGCAGCCGCAAGCATAATCTGTATGCATAAATATGCGAGTGCATGTGTGAGAAGGAGATGGCATAATACTCGACGCGAGCGTAAATAATATGTGTGTATTCTGAAGAGCCCCGTTACGTACAATTGCGTGTAGATATTATGTATGCGTGTATATGCATGCATTTCTAGCCAGCCAATTAGGGATCAGTTCGGGCTTGTGAACAGCGCTATGCGCTGCATTTGTTTTTTTTTTTTTACCCCTTTTCCCTTTCTTCATATCTGGTTGCAAAGCTTTCGAAAGGGAAATTGGGCAACAAAGTTAAAATATCGCTAACAACTGGGTTCAGGGTATATTAAAGTCGAGTTTACTTGATTGATTTTCATTTTTTTTTCTACCCAATTTGGGGTCAGTCAAATCAAAAAGCAAGCTGGCATAGGTAAATGGCAAAAAAATGTGTGAGTTGAATGCACGGCGTTTGAGCATTATTATCACATATCCCATATCACGTGTTGCCGTTTGCCAATACAGCTTGATTTCGATTTCACTGTGTGTCCTACATCGTATAAAGTTATATATTTATATATGTGTATATGTATATCTATGTGCACACATACATATATATGTGCGACAGACTGGGCAGCTAGCGTATTTGATAAATGATTGCTGTTAATAAAATGCGTTACAAGCAATTCCAACTTTAATCGCTTGACACATTTTATATTTCCTCAACATTAATCATTCGCTGCGATCATCGTTTGTTTTATAAGTTTGCGTTGTTGAAATAATCATTTTTTTTTACCATTTTTGTGTAGTCAAGTAATTGTTTCTGAAAAAAGTTTCCGGGTCTGAATTTGTAAGTCTTCAATATGAATTATGTATTAAAAAACGGATACTAACAAATAGCAGCGTCAATTTTGTTTGCATTGAATTCGTTTGGGCTTCATTAAAATTGTATGCAATTTTGGTTTGATTGCGGAATTAATTTGTGTAAGTATATAAGCATTGTGGTCAATTTTGATTGAATCACTTTTTGATTATCACAACGGGGGACTTAACGTTTTCAAAGAGAAGTGAGAATTGGCAAATAACTAAAATTTATTTATTCAGCAGATAGAACAACTATGTTAATAACATTTCGACCTGTCGATTTAAAATCCGTAAGTGAAAATAAATTGCAAATTATTTTTCCAGCGCCGATTAAAATGTGTAAGATTTATATAGATTATATTGGTTGATATTTCTTACCAATCGAACGTTAGCATGGTTATGTATGAAATTGAGATATTTACAATATGTTTTCTATCTTATCATAATAAAAATTACTAAACAATTTATTCAGTGGACAATACAGTGCATTTTAGATATATAATAAATTTGCCTTGGACATTTTACATATATTTTAAATACTTGCATCAAATTAGTTAAATAAAAAAAAATAAATTGTAGTTAATTTGGTTTACTTATTTGAGTAGAATTAAACCAGCTAACATAAATAACATAAAAAAAGTATAATAAAAAAAATATGGTTATAACATACCAGTTACACTAACTTAATTAAGCTAAAACTTTAATAGGTTAATTAATCTCATAATCAGATATTAAAAGCAATGTTGTAAAATGCAATTATTTAATTATTGTTGTTAAAATTAAATATGCATTTGAATCAGGGCATTCATTCTTGATAGTGCATAATTAACAAAACCAGATGAAGGTGGCTTTATTTTATTGTCAATGGGAATGGGAAGAAATTTACCTTTTTTAAAACCAAATTTTCCTTTAAAGGGCTTTACATCAATTGGACTGCTAATTGTGGCTTTAATGCGTGCTATCGATATATATCGATATTCGCGAAACGAGGCTGTTGTTAATAGACACATCGAAAATCACTTTTCAAATTTTATAATTTCTGAAATCCGCGTACTGCTACAGATATGCATAGATATTTTTTACTACTTGCTAGTTGAACCTGATCAAGAATATATATAATTAATGGGTTCCTATTACATAGTTCTGTTTTTTTTACCTATTTTGAGCTCATTTTACTGCACAGACTATTTCCCATTTGTTTTTTAGACTGAGATTTGGCTTGTGCCAACTTGACATAAGCACTTAGAATTGTAGGCACGTTTGATGACGGGGAATAAAGGAGACCACAGTACATGTTTGGGGGCACCATCCGTAGGACTACTTCCCTTCCGTCCGTATGCGATTAAATATTTACTCTACAGTTTTGCAAATAGCTGCCTCAACAGATGACGCTCGGCTTCAAGGGGAAACCCAAATAACAAAGCTAACCATTTGTTTAAGACAACGCAGCGGAGCATGCGGCAGATGTGGCAGATGAGGCAAAGACTGATGCTGGGACATTTGACAAAAGTTTGCTCAAGCAATCCCAATAATCTCCATGATGCATCCTCGCAAATATATATATATATATATATATGTAAATCTAATGTATTTCAAATGCTTAGCTTTTGCAGCTCGCGCAACTGAGAATTTTAATTGAGCGAACATAATACAAAGAGCAGATTGTCAGCCATTCCAAGGGATTCTCTCAGGTACCAGTCAACGCTCAAGACTCGGATGGAAGCCACTATAATGGAATTAGCCTTCACAGACTTAATTGCCCGTTGTAACGATTCAAGAAAATGTATTTTCGTCATGCTAAATTAAGGTCGATGTTTTATGTGTGGATGTTGAAGAAAATGCTTTGATAATAAATAAAATTTGCAGGTACTTAAATCTTTGCAAACTTTGTTGGGGCTGGCATCCACACACCCCTTCCATGCAGTACAGTTACAGTATGGTCATACACACACACACACACACACACACACACACAGATAGGCACACACATATTCGCATGTACATACGATAAGCACCTGCATATTCATAACTCAGATAAGGCCTGTGGCTGTGTGGCCAACTTTCGGGCTTGATATCCTGCCTAGTACCCCCAAAGACCCCGGGCTCTGCACCCCTGCTGTCAGGCGTTACATTTTCGGCAACCTAAATTCATGTAAATGATGTTAAGGTGCACAGCCCTCCAAGTCAACAAAATGGGTGTGGCAAGTGTGGGATTGCGGAACACGAGTATTAACTGTGCAAATGCATGAAAATATGCTTGGCCATAGACGTGTGTAAAATAATATTTTTGCACATTCTACGCCTCAAAGGCATAAAATTTCATAATTTATAAATTTGAATATCTCACACGCAAATACACACACTCACACAAAAAAATGTGGCCCACGTGTGTGAGTGTTGTGTGTGTGTGTGTGTTGCACGAGTGTGTGTGAAGAAATTGTGCACTTTGTACGGTTGAATTGCAGCTTTATCGTTTTGACCAAAAACCAGTTGAAACCCAATTTGGTCAAGAGAAAAATTGCATTTGAAATTCAACTTGAAATAGGCTTATAACTACAACGAGTAAATGGTACAAAGTATTTGTGGTTAAATATTTTTTGCCATGGTCAGTTCGATTTCATAGTAAGTTTTTAAGTTCGTCTATCACATTTATGGGGAAATCCCATTGACATTTGATGCACATTTGAGGAGACATCAGCCACAAAATTCACTCAGTGCACAAGCAAAAATATATTCAATAATAAAAATGGCCAACATGAAATTCCAGTTTGTTCGAGCAATGAATAAAAACAAAAATTGCTCTTTTTACCAAAATCGTTGCATTTGCAAAAGATATGTATTTTTCAAAGAACAATTCTCGTTCTTACTTTTCCCTATTGTGCATAGCGATTTTAATTGATTTACAATTTTTGCAATTTGATTCTATTTTGTGGTTGTGCTTTTGCTGCATGACAAAAATGCTCTAAGAAATATGATATAAAAAACTTTACTCTTAAAAATGAACAAAATAATGCCAGTTTAATTTTAAATAAATGGAAATGTTTTTTTTTTTTGTTAACGTATTACAAAACTTAAGCTTTAAGAATGTATTGGAAAATACAAAAAAAGATTGTAATTTTTTAAAAAAATAAGAGTTTTGGTAAACTCGATGATTATTAAGATTATTAAGATTATAATTTTTATGATTCACAATTTAAAATTACACTTAAATGCGAAACATGAATTTCACTTAGAATTTTTGTAAAAATATTCTTTCATTAAACCGCAAAAACAAACCATCAAATCCAACTTAAAATGCATCCATTTAAAAATAATCAATTTAGCAATTTACTCGGCCAGCCGGAAGAGTAAGAGTTGTATTTGTGGTCGGAAGTGTTTTACACATGTTGTGGCAACATTACAATACTCAATGCTGCAATATGCTTGCTTCATGGCCGAATTATGAGGCGACCCAAAAGTGCGCAAAGTCACAGGAATTTAATACTATTCGGCAAAGCGTTATGGCTAAAACCATAAAACGTTAGCACTCGCAAAAGTGTGTGTATTATGTGGACTAAGTGCGCACCAAACTGTCTTGATGACATTTGTCTGGAGAATGCTCCCAGTTAGACATATATATATATATATACATATATATATATATATAGTAAAGTAGATATACATATATATTTATATATATATATATATAGACAGCTCATACTTACGCCACTTTAGAGGTGGAACAACGGAATAGAGTTTTCTTTTATCATCTTTTTTTTTTTTTTTTTTTTTGAACTTGCCTCAATGTGTGGGCGGTAAAAGATTTGAAGTTGAAAGCAAACAAACTGCGCTTTTACGCGTTCCGCGATTCCGGTTGCACGTATATGCTGATGTGCGTGTGTGTGTGTGTGTGTGTGTGTATTTTGTGGTTGTGCTCAGCCTGTGCCGGTTAGTAATGGTAGTTCACCTGGCTTTCTATTACGACTTTTCGTTCGTGATGTCTTTGCGCTGAAAGCGTTTATCCTCAAAGGAGTTAAATGGAGACACAAAAATGCATCAAATCAGTGCTTGGCAGTGCGAGGAGCTGCCGCTTCCAGCTTTGCAGTATTTGCGGTATTCCAGTTTTGAGGGCATCCAGCTTGAGTAACAAATTGCATCCTGCAGCGGTATCAATTTATTTCGTCTCAAATGTCTCGCCAAGCTGAGGTTTAAATTTTATATATTTTACGATAAAATTTTTTGTTTTGCACAATTTAATAATAAGCCACAAAGAGTGGACAGCATTGTGGGACTTCATTTGCGATGTTGCAGCATTTCGATGGAGATATAATTTTTTTTTTTATATATAACAAGAAAAGTAGATTTTATTGACAACATGGCCAACAATTAGAGAAAATTACCATGGAAATATGCTTGAACTTCCAACTTGAGGCGCAAGACTTTAGCCAGATAGATTCTGAATAAAATTTAAGAATGCCATAATCTAATCCATTTCGGCATTGTAGAGTACCATAAACTCATCTAATACGTATCCACAGATGTGATTCCACGGCCATAAAATAATATAAACTCATCGACATCTAAATTTTATGTGCGGATTCCATGGGAAGCCAATCCTTTGGCCATTCCACTGGCCACGAAAAATGACGTTGGCAAGTTATGGAATTTTCTGTGCTTTTTGATTAACGTTTTTTATACGTGTTTTATCCACTGACATTCGATTAGAGCAATCAGCAGCTCAAATGTTTGAATACTCCTTGCCTGTCGCCATCGGAGACCCCTGGGAAATTTACAAAGAGCGAAATGCTCGGAAATCGACCAAAGCTGGACAGAGGCATTATTCGATTGGATTTGTTAACTTTCCCATTGAACTTCTATGCATTTATCGGCATTTATATGAGCACCAATTGATGGCCGCAGATTGTTCCGAGTGTTTGGCCATGTTGCCGAGTGTTTCGGCAATAAGCACACTTCACTTTTTTTTTTATGACATTTAACCCTTAAATGGCAGTTGAAAATTGGAGCACAATAAAGTTGTAGAAACGTTTGATCACGGAATAAATTTTAAGCTATCTGTCAATAGATGAGCCATCCCAGCCATATATGGAAAATAATCACACAAATTGCTAAAACACACGTTTGGTCTAAATAATATAGTTTTGTTTATTTATGCTGTTGTTCCGAACTCTAAATTGAAAATAGAACTATTCACATTTTCACTTTAAGTGCTGCTTAAAATAATAATGAAGACAGAAATGTTTTCTATTAAAAAAAGCAATTTAAACTTGAGTTTCAACTCATTTGAACTATATTTGATCTGATTGCTTAAATCGATGCTTAACGCATTTAATGGTTACTTAATGAAAATCTGTGCATAATTATTTAAAAAAAAAAATAAATGAAATTCTCGTATGCAAATATTGTGTGATTAATCAGGTGACACACACATTCGCACTTAAGTAGACATGTTTGTTTATTTGATTAAACACCACTTGTGTGCTTCAAGCTGTGTCTGTTGTCCTGCGGGGGGAGTGCTGGGTGCGGGGTTGCTGGGGGTAAGGATGCAGTGCTCGACAGTGGCTTAGTCGAAAATTAATCAAGTACAAAAGAGGCTGATTTGCATATGCAAATTTGTGCACACAACAAGCGCATTATCTTTGAGGACACACAAGATTAGATGAGAGATGGAACTGTCACCTGCAGCAGCAGCAGCAGCAGCAGCAGCAGCAGCTCGAGTGTTGGCAAATGTGATTGCAAAAATAATCAGAGTTTGTGTTTGCCCAAAACCGAATCCAAAATCTTGATTAACTCCTTTTCAGATGTCTCACCGAGCAACCAATCTATTAGCCTTGTTATTTTCCAATTTTGATTGAACATTATTATGAAACTGGTCAATTTTAATCTGGCCTGGTTCATAGGTTAGTATTAACGAACTTTCTCTATTTATTTATTTCATCTTATTATTTCAAGCAGTTTTGCTGTAGGAATAATTTTGAATTGCACTGTCTGCAGCAGCTTCAAAAAAAATATTCAAAGCAATTTAATCCTTGCCAGTCAAATAATCATTTTTCATATTTTAGAAAAGTTCGATTATGTGTGTGTGTGTGTGTAAGTATGTGTGTGTGTGTGTGTGTGTGATTGATGCCTCCTTTGTAGTCTTGCCTGGGTCTGCTCCCATTGTCGTCAGCTTAAGATTTTGATAAGCTATTGAAAATTGTGTCTAGAAGCACTCAAACTTTCAAGTGGCAGCTTTGTTTGCGTTAACTAAAATGGCTCAATAGATTTTTATACTTGAATTTTTTTCTAGCCAGAGTTGACACACACACACAGCTAGGCTGTGACGCTGTCTGCAATTCCCACTTGACTTGATTTTTGCCCACATGCTGCTCTGTTCTATAATTTGTTTGGATGTTAATGCTAAGAGTGAATTATTGAAATTTGAGTGGACTTCAAAGGACCCCAAGCCGATTGCGAAAATTGAATTAAAAGACAATGCGAAGAAGCGCGAATGCTTCCGGCATCCCTTCTCCCCCCCTCCCATAATGACAACGACATGGAAGCACCAAGCGTGATTTATGTGTCTTATGTGCTGACTTAGCCCAGTCCAGCGGCAAGCAGCTTGTTTGCAAAATACTCGAAAATTTACTTAAGATTTATCTAAAAATCAACCCCAAACAGCCAAAGCCTTGAATAATGCGCGAAATATATACAAAAAAAAAAAAAAATATATCGTTTGTTAAATGCGTTGCAAAATATGTTTATCCTAGCTGAATGCGAATCCAAAAACTGTTTTGGGGTGGATAGCAACCCTATCGACAGATTGCAAAAAATGTATTGTTATGGTTTGGGTATATTATATATTTTTTTTATATATCTGATATAAAAATAGTTTTAAAACTAAGTTTGCTTTGTTTTTTTATTATATCTAATTTGTTGCTATTTTTTTACAGTGTATTTGGCAGTCGACTAAAGTTGCGATTATTTTTTTTTCTTTAGAATAAACACTTTTGCTTATCTTTCATGTGCAAATTTGTTGCTTCGGTGGACACGCAGCCGACTCCAGAGTCTGTTGCACCAAAAAACTCTCGTTTTTTGTCTGGTAATAATTCTAGATTTATGAAAATTGTTTTCCCGTTAATGTTTGCTATGTTTTCGACATTTTTATTGTTGTTGGCCCGGCCAACAACGGTTATTGAACGCACCAAGCCTAAAACAGGCCATCTGAAATTGAAATTTTGCCCCAGCAATTCCAAAAAAAAATGTGTACAGTACTTGCATATGCATATATCTATATATATATATGTATATGTATATACATATGTAAGCTTCAGGCGAGTAACATAGAAATTCGGAAAATCTTGCCTTATTTGAACTACACACACACATATATATATATATATATAATATAAGTGCACACGGACGTTGGCTGGAATTCCAGGGCGTGGAATGTGTTATCAGCATTTTGGCCATTTCTGTTGCGGTAATATGAAACTTTTGCCTAGCCACCATACCACCACCACCCCACCACCACCCCACTACACCCCACAATTCTAAATTGCAACTTTGATTTTTGTTTCTTGCAAAAGGGTTGCGATATTTGATTAAATTTCTTCGTTGCTTGCATAAATCTTGGCCCAAATCGGGGTTCAGTTTATGGCGCGTGTGCAGTTAAAACCAAACAAGCTCAACCATTGGCTTTAATGACACGCCTCTACACCAAATGCAGATGGAACCCAGAATACCTATTGATGAATGAGTAGGCCCTGTTCCTGCATATGGCTGCTGCCATTCATAATCGGCGAGAAGAGCCAACACGAACATGAATAGTGGCAGTTAATGGAGGCGAATGGCTCGCTAAGTTGGATTACGCAATAAATCAATTAGCCAACATCTGCAGGTAATGCCACACAGACAACCTACACATTTCCATGTGAATCTTGTCTTGGTTCAATTTCAAAATCTTCAAGCAAACTTCTCAGAATGCAGGCCAAAATAATCAATTGAGGTACAAAATTTAAACACGCTTTTTAATCCTGCAAATCAAGCAAATTAATTATGGCTAAAAGATGTTTTTTGCTTTTTTTTTATTTATTTCAAATAACACATTTTTACTCAGCAAATAAAATTAAAAAAAAAATCAATTTAAAATATATTTTTCAATACATATTTTGGTTTATTTGAAATTTAAGCCAATCACATTTAAAGGTGTATTTTTTTTTTTTGCAGTGGACTGGTTTTGTCGTGGCTTTAATAAATTCTTTCAAATGGTGAAGTTCAGGCCAAGATACGACCACAATCTGTTTGCAGTGTCAATTGGAAAAGTGAATCTATTCTGGTCGGGAAGGACGGACTCGTTGCTCGATTGCATGGACAAATGCAAATGAAACTTGCAGGATTTGCATACATCGAAGCATTCAAGCAGGCATTGTCTCCATTTACACACAGCCTGCCCAGAGTCTATATACAAATCGATGTATATATATATATATATAGAACTGTGTGTATGTGTGTCTGTCTGTCTGTCTGGCTGTGAATTTCCACAAACTCAGCTCAGATTGCTACTCAAACAAGGCGGATATAAGCATATTGATCCATTTTTTTCACTTCCGTTTCCGTTGTTTGCATAAATTGTAAGATTATTTCAGTGCGGCCCAAGTTGACTTTATTTAATTCAATTTATAATTATTTAATGCACTTGCCGGAAGCAAGGCACATGAATGAATACCGCAAGTGTTGGCTTGGAAAACTCATTCAAATTGGACTTCAGCAAGTTTTTGGCCTGGTTTTGCGGTTTGCCAAGGCAAAAGTTGAATTTACTTTAAGGTTCAATTTATGAAACACTATCTCAACAATTTTTTGTATTTACCTTGAGCACACATTTGCAGCTGGCAAATCAGATAAATAGTTCGTTCCTCCCCTCATTTGCCTTATCTGTGCTATTTGTAAGCCAAATGCAAATTATTGGGGATTGCTTAAATTTTTCTCATAGCCAACGCGCTGATAACTTGACTCGTTGTAAGGGTGGGGGAGGGGGGGAGGGGGAAGGGGGCACTCAACCCTGCTTGCAACATCTTTGTCGTCATTTCAAAGAATATCCTTGTACGAGTTGGCTTCCACCAGCTCCTTCCGTTGCCGCTCGTTGCACGTTCCCATGTTGCGTTTATATTTATGCAGTTTACGTGTCAGCCTGGATCAGGTCTGCACATTTTTTTTTTTTTTTTTTTCTGTGGCAACTGCAACTGCCACTGTTACTGCGAGTAAAAAAGGGCTGCAACAACATTTGTCATATTTGGCATGACGGTAACTACTTCCGTGTGTTGTGCACAACTCAACTTAACTCGTCTCAACTCGATGCGATGCGATGCGATGCGATGCGATGCGACTCAACTCGCAGTGCATTTTCTTCGATTGTGCACGTCGCCCCAGAAAAAGTTGATTTCTTGCGACCTGAAAAACAGACTGTCGCCTCGTCTTACCTGCTAGTTGTTGGTGGGTTGTGCGGGGGGGGGCAGTACGAGGCAAATTAAATTTAAACAGCTGAAACGTGCACTGGTGTTTGACTGCAGCAGCAGCATTTGGCAACGCTGTGAAATTGGCCAGAAAGTTCACACAGCTTAAATTCGCCAATAGACCAGGCCCAGAATCCATCCACACATTTTACAATAATATTTAATAGATTCCATCATCCAAAACAGACATCACAAAATTAGTGGCTCGAATGCATCTCGTTGAGCCATAAATTTTAGTTAGTGTCTGCACTTTTTAGAAAAACATAAATATATTTTAGTGCCATCACATTGTAGGCAAGGCGGATGCACTGCATCTAAGGTGTCTTAGCCACATCAAATATACATTTAGTGGCCTGCACTTGAGAGCAGTTTAAATTTTGCCGTGGGTTGACGAACCAGTTTGGTGTTTTTTTTTTTTTTTGGCTCTGCCAACTTGGTCGACAGTTTCAGCTTGCACATTTTTGTGGCAATCCCTAGAATTTATGTCTACACTTGACGGATATAAATTTGAATTTACAATGCTGCAGCAGCTGTTGTCAACGGATCTAAGTAAATAAATTAAAGTCATTAATTTATTACTGACATTTTGTGCAATAATTGCATATTTAAAAAGAGAACTAATTAATTTTAACGTACTTATTTAAATTAAAAACTACATTTAACTTGATGAACTTTTGCCCAAGTTTTGTGTGGCTGTCAAAAATGTGTGATTTCTTAATTATAATATTTAAAATATTAATATATATTCATTTGGTATTTGGGGCCTGCAGGCACTTAAGTAATTGATTGAAGTTTTTAATTAATTTTTGGAATACTGTATTTATGTGGTTGCCCTTTCGAATTTAGTTGGCACAGTTGGCTGCCAATTGGTTTTCGCTCAATACAAATAAAATCACAATTTCATTGTCGATGCATTATTTATTTAGCGGTTTATTTCGCTGTGGTCAACGTCAAATGCTATAAAAGGCTTATGCAGCAGCAACACGCACACAGACACACACAGACAAACTCCATTTAAACTAATAATCATTATGACATAGCCACAAGCACCAATGTCATAAAACAGGGACAGGTTTTTGGGTATTTGCTTTTGGTTTGTTTGTCGATCAATCAAAAAAGCCAGCGGGCTGCAATGGTTTTCAAAATTCTTTTAATTAAATTTGGACACTCACGTTTCCAAAAAACAAACCAAAAACAAAAAGGCAAAAAAGTAAAGCAAAAAAGTCAAGCAAAAAAGTAAAGCAAAAAAGTAATGCAAAAATAGAGAGAAGCAATATTTTTCAGCTGGCTAATTGCATTTGAAATGCATTGAGGACTCTGAGTGAGTGCAAACGGAAATTCTCAATTAGTGGCAAGTTAACTGAGGCGTTTTTGGAGGCACCGGACACCTGGCAGCAGCAACAAAAAAAAAAAAAAAACACAACTCATCGTTGCAGCACATTCTACAACAAGCCAAAGAGTGGAGGAGCACCGAGTGGAGTGGCCTCTCCACATCTGGCATAGTTTGCAAGTTGTAGCAGCTGCTTTCTGAATTTGGGTGTTTAGCTTTTAGCGCCTAAAACTATGCTTTAGTGGTCAAGTGGAACAAACAATGGCAGCAACAGCAGCAGGAGCAGCAGGAGCAGCAGCAGGACATGGCCAACATACGCCCGCAGCAGCAGCAACCACAACTGGCAAAATCCTGTTTTATATAATGCTGATCAACTTTTTGGGTACTCACAAGCCGAATTGGCATGTGTATATAGAGAAAATATTATCATATTTAAGTCTGTCCAACATTCTCCACTGTCGCCAAGTAATTGTAACAAATGGCAATCATTTTGTGCACTGAATATTTAATCTGTAATTGTCAATCGTCATTTGTTTGGCTGGCTTAATGATTACATATATATATATATATATATATACAACAAGTATTCATGGAGTTAAATATCAGACAGATCAGAGACAAAAACATTCATTGTACAGGGTATAACAACCGCATTTAACTACAACAAAAATTGTTCTTGCGCAGGCTTCAAAAATGAGGCAACAAACAAGGCTCGTTTGGCCCGCATCGACCCAGGCCGTTTACTGGGTTAGCGAAAGAGCTGATAGTTTTTGGGGGAGGGATGTGACAATAGTGCGGGGAAGATGTGTGTCGGGGGAGGGGGGTTTGGTCAGTTGTCGGTCAGGCAGGCTAATGGAGGCCTCACGTCTGGTCATTTGCGACATGGTTTATGTGCCGGACAATGCTTTTTGCACTCAATGAGGAACGCATATGTGTAAGTGTATGTGTGTGTGTGTGTGTGTGTGTGTGTGAATGAGCATAAGTGTGAGTTTAGTGTGTTTGTGTTGGTGTCGTTACCAGATTGCCAGTCGCCAGCCAAAGCGCTTTAATATTAAATAAATAAATAACAAGATTTAAAAAAAGTAAGAAAAATAAATTTTAAAATACACAATGAAGAAATGGAGAACTGCGTTTGAGTAGTGCCTTAAATAATATGCTTTAAATTTGAATTTGGAACATGCAAATTCCATTCGAATGTATAATCGCGTAAATATTAAACTTTGTGAACTTTGTGAACTTTGCCTCATTGTTGCCCCAAAGCGGACAAGTGAATTGGGCATGAAAATGCAAATAAAAAAGATACAAGATAAAAGATTGAAAAAAATATTCCGATAGAGGCAAGTGTAGAAAGAAATGCATTTCGCGACAAAAGAAGAAATGTTTATCTTTTTCGCTTTTTTTTCTTTTCTATTTTTTGTTTGTTGCCAATGGCCAGTGAAAACTAGTGAAAAACAGTGGTCAAAGCTGCTGACTATCAAATGCCCTGCAAAGTGTATCAAATGAATGCTCAACTAAATTAGAAAAAATAAGTTTTCTGATTAATAGAATAGATAAAACCGTAGTTGAATAAAAATAATATTTTATTTAGTGGTAGTTAATAAAAATAATATTTTAAAGTTTAAACTGATTGTATTTAAATTAGTTAAGCTATACGTTAGATGGTTTTTTTTAAGTCGGAGTAGCTCAAAGAAGTGCATTTTTTTATGGAAATAGTGAAGTGAATTTTTTTTTTCTGTTTAGTCTTTGTCTCTCAACTTAAATGCTACTTTAAATGGTCTGTTTAAAATCACATAAAATAAAGTAATTTTGGGTTGACTAAAAAAAAAAACGAATAGGGCTGCTCAATTGAGTCTCTTCAGCTTCACTCGTAAAAACTTAATTTGGAATTAAATTGACTTTGGGCCCTCAGACATATAATTTGCGGAGCATAGTCAAACAAAAAAAAAAAAAAACACACACACACACACACACACAAAAATGGAGCAAAGTCAAAGCCTACGAAAAATGCAGGAGGGCCAATTTTGAAAGCCATATGAGCCACATGAGCCACATGAGTTGGCCATCATTGGCCAGCAGCTTTCCATTTCCGCTCTGTCTGCTGGCGTGTTAATTGCATTTGCGTGTTGCAGACGCTTCTGTGTGTGGCAGGAGAGAGTTTTGTTTTTGGGGGTCAGCTGGCAAACAACATTTGTGAAAGCCAATTCAGTTCTAGCCAAAAACGACAGGCACTGACTGAAGTGACTTCCGCTTATTTGGCCACTGATAGAGGGGAATGGCAGTGGCATTGGGCCTGTGCTGTGCTGTCTGTCAACATGCAACCAGTCGTCCAATGTTCTTCTCGATTTGGTTGCGCCTCTGATTGTACTTTGCCATGCTCAGCTGGGCTTATTGCATTTGGATTTGTGCAATGCTCCTTTCACTACTTGATGCCAACTCAGTGTGTCTGAGTGTTGTTCAACGCTCCCCCCCCTTTGCCACCTTTTCCTATATCCCTCCCTCTCTCTCTCTCTGTGTGTGTGTGACGTAAGAGACTCGTTCTCGTAATTACCTTCCAAATAGCACCAATCTACGACCTAATGAAAGCCTTAAGTGCATGCGTAATGGTGTAATAATAACTCCAAGGCAACTGGCACATGTCAACGCTGTCAGTGTTCGGCTTTCAGCAAACAATGTCCACATCATCATCATCATTATCATCATCATCATGATGATGATGACGCTCGGACAAGTCTCACGTTTCGAGTCTCATTTGCCTGCCTCATATTTTGAGCTGTGCACTAAGGCATGTCCTTGTCTCCTATATCCATGTCGTTAGCTTAAACTACAACAACTACAACAACTGCCACATTGTTCACTTTGTGCCACACAATGTTAATGTTAGACCAACATGTTTGATCTGCTCACGAGTCGCTTAATTACTAATTGGTGCCACAAATCGCTTGGCTTCAACTTTGTTTGCCAATTGACGCTTCCAAAAGTCGTCGACTTGATTGAAAATTGATGAAAATTCAACTTCTTCATCCATTTGCCAGCTTTGAGTATTTTGCAATAGTCCGAGTCTCATTTAAATTAAGTTGTGATATCATAAAATGAAACTTAATTAACAAAGTTAAGTGAATAACAAAAATATTTATTGCATTACATTAAAAATCACGACTGTAATTAAATTGCTGTATTTAAGTGTTGTTGCAAGTATTTTTGCGCTTGCCACTTCAACTTAAAAGAAGATTGCGGCAACTCTAAGTGCATTAAGCCGTTTCCTTAGTCGATTTCCTTGATTCCTGACTTTAATTGCGCTCAAGTATTTAATTGCTGCTGCTTTAATACCTTTCCTGAATATTGAATACACTTGCAAAATCGCATTGTGTGCTGATAAATTCAATTGCAATTGGCTCATTGAAGTTCAATTGAAATAGCTTTTAATGCCGTATTATAAATAAATCAAAAGATGTGCACTGTAACAAGTGTGTGTGTGTGTGTGTGTGTGTGTATGTGTGTGTGTTTGTGTGTGTGTGTAAATACATTCGCTGGTCTTTCAGCGAAGTGACTACAATTAGGAATTTATTGCTTTGCAATAGTGAAACGGCCCCTGCCTCAGTTATTGTGGGGTAGACTGCACTTTGTCTCTCAAGCGTTTTGTTGCAATTTGTTTTAGTTTCCGCTGGATTTTTCCAGCGACTTTTGTTAACACACACACACACTTACCCACACACTTAGCTGTACATATAAATCCACACTGCGGGATACGCACACAATATCTCATTGATTGGCTGGCGCTGGGAACCGTTAGAAATGCTGCCATGCTCGCTTTTGTGTCTTGGGCTAACGGTGCCATGCACACACACACAAACACACAACCGCACATACAGAGACAAAAGCAGCGGCCCAATCATTCCATTCGGCATCGTCCTACGCGGCGAATGCCAAAGCAAGAAATACGAACAGAAGCAGCAGCGAAACAATGCGTGTTGCCTCACCGCGTGGCACAGGTCTTTAAAACCTAAATACGCAATTGAAGCACTTGCGGCGGCAACGTGCTACACTCAGCGAAATGTAAGCACAGCGTTGAATTTGAAGTGGGTCTTTGCCATTTTGAAGTCTTGATTTGGGAAATGGTTGTTCAAATTTTATTAACAACAATTTTTTTCCTTTTTGTGAATAAGTTGAAATAAATTGTGTTGAAATTTTACTAATTTATTAGATTTTCAAGTACAAAAATTCGAGTATGCTTAGCCACTTTTTGTGTGTATTCGAAATGTATTTATTTTTCAAATATGTTTTTGTTGCCGAGAAATAAATAATTATTTTGAGCTACTGAATTTAGGAATATTTATGGACAATTAATGTTTTCAAATTATTAATATAAAATACTATAATTCGAATTAAACTATTAAAAATCTGTTAGTTGAAGTATTTTCCCATTTTTGAGGAATGTTAATAATAATAAGTTCATGCTTTATCTGAAAGGACATTATAGCTTGGGCTGTAAATTAGAAGTGTATAAAATAAATGTAAGCAAGAAAAAAGTATAATATGAGTAAAATATTTATTAAGAAAATCAAAACGATTTTAGGACACATAATAATAGTAATATAAATATTAGTAATAATAATAAAAATAAAGGTAATAGTAATAATAATAATAACAATAACAAAAAAATATAAATAATAATAATAAATAAATAATAATAGTAATAATAAAAATAATAATAATAATAGAAATATTAATAAGAATTTTAATAATAATAATAAAATTAATAATAAATAAATAGGAATAATAATAATACAAATAATAAAAACAATAATAAAATAAATAATAAATAAATATGAATAATAATAATACAAATAATAAAAACAATCATAAAATTATAATAATTAAAATAATAATAAGCGAAGATTTTGTTGAACACATCCTTTTGAATTGTAGGCAATTTTGAAAATGAAAAAATTTAAATAAATTTCTAAGATCTGAAAAGCATACAAATTTGCAAACGGAACAAATTTGCACAATAATTATAACATTTTTGTAAAAGAAATTTTGAGAAAAAACCCACTGTTTCATACACAATTTATTTTGGCTGTGTAAGTGGCAACGATTTCATCATTATTTTGCTGGTTATTACCAGTGTGTGTGTGTGTGTGTGTGTGTGTGTGTGGCTGCAGCAATGATGATCAAAAGCGATAATATTCTGTACACGTAATATAAAATATATGCAGATAATGCGCGAAAAGCTTGTGGCGGAAGCCTGTGGGTTATGCAACCGCAGATTCCGGGCTGAGCCGCACAGCCTATTTGAGTGTCGATCTGGTAATAAGCCAGAAAATTATGTTAATCAGATGAAGAGCCAAATTCCGATATTTCAACGCCAGTGGATGGTGGACTGAAATATGGAGGCTGTGCTGGGCTAACACATAAACAGGTGCGCGGCACAGGCACACGCACACGCACAGGCACACGCACAGGCAGTGGCACAGGCCGAGGCAGTGGCAGTGGCAGTGGCAGATGGGGCTGTCATTTTATGTTAATCATACGCCACGTTGGGCGATAATAACGCGCCAAACAAGCAAACAAAATGAAATACGCGTGTCGCATGCGTAATAAATTTTATCAGTTACCTGCTGAGGCTGCCGTTGCCACAGATATCATATATACCGAAACTAGACGAGATGTGTGTGGCAGCGTGGCAGTGTGGCTGACGAGCGAGAGAGAGAGAGAGAGAGAATTATCAGTGAAAAACCGTAATGTTCAATTTATCGGCATTGAGTCAAAAATGTGAGTTACGCAATAATAAATTGATGATGATGGGCCGCCCATCACTGGCTCCCATCCACATCCCAGATTATTATGCTTGAGATTCGTTTGGAGCGGATAAAAAAATAGCATACACTGCACACAATTAACGGAAGTCAGCATGACAACAATAAATAATTCGTTGAGTCAAACGAACAATTTTATTGATTGCACTAGCAAAAATTCTATTGCCATTAAATTGTGTTCATTGTGTGCGTATTTTTATTGCCAACGAATTTTAATTGCAAACGGCGCACACTCAGACTAAAAACACACAAACACACACACACACACACACACATGTGTATAGACAATTTGAGAGGAACATAAATTCACGTAAAGTGAAACCCAGAAGTCGCTTGTCACACATACTTAAGCATTATGTTAATTTATATACCCACGCTTAGTGACTCAGTGGCTCACTGGGAACGGGGAACGGGGAGCAGGGAGCGGGCACAGGCAATGACTATGAAAATGGAGGCGACAGAGCGTTCCTTGAGCCGGAAGCCGACAGCAGGCGCGCACACACACACACACACACACACACACATTTAAGAGGAGCATCGAGTGCAGGAGGCGTGCTGGAGTACTCCACGTCTGGAGTCGAGTGCTGGAGACGAGGTGACAGTCATGGGAATCTCAAGTACAATTCACTAATTCGCAGTCCAACCCCCAAAAAAACGAAGCACACTAATGCAAATGAAGAAGCTGCGACTTGCAAATGGCTATACGAGCAGAAGCAGTAGTAGGAGCTGGAGCTGGGGCAGGAGCTGGGGCAGGATGCGTAGGTGTGCTGAACAGGATGTTGCCTTTGGCTCAGCGATCAGTTGTCGGAGCCGGGACAATGCGATGCGCATATAAATTCTCACTCGTGGTGACATTTGGCTGATAAATCTCTGTGCTGGATTTTGCCGGAAACAATGGGACAAAAATGTAGATTAAAGCTTATTCTTGTCTCACCTGTTTTTGAATGAGTTTTTCGCCTGCTTAGCAGCTGTCGCCCTGAATGCCCTTTGATAATTGGCCAACACGTTGCCAGAAATCTGATGAGGATTTGGCAAACAAAAAAAACTTGACCCGCAACTTGGCGCCGGCTTAACCGAACAAAAACTCATTAAATCACTTAGATGCCAGTGAAAGGATTAAGGTCTGCTCCAACCACAAGTCTCCCTTTAAAAATAATAATAAAATATACAATGCAAAAAAAAAAAACGGTCAAGATGAGGGATACTTTTCAAAAGTCATTAAATTACTTTGCTTACACAAAGCTGAATGCTTAGCTAAAAAATAAAAGAAATTTACAATTATATTTAAAATCGTATATATTAGCTACAATTAACATGGCCTTAACAACAAAGCTGACAACTACAACCAGTTTAATTAAGTGTGGATCAACAAACATTTGCGGTGGCAATGAGCAAATAATATTTGTGGCCAGTTGGAATCCAGCATTGAATATCTGAAAATCAAAACACAAAGTGCTTAAACCAATATTTATAATTCTACTTAAGCGCAACACAATTAAACTATGAACTGCATATTTTCCATTAGTTATGCATTTTGGATGGATGTTCATAATTTGGGCAAGGTGCTGGGCATGGTCAACAAATGTGATAATAAGCAGCAAGGATATTCAGTTGACCCATTTAAATTATGTGAAAATACAAGCAGAAGGATTTAAATGAAACACAGGTTGCTCAGTGGTCAGTTTGCGCTTTAAACATGCCCCAACTCAAGCTGGAGCAAGTCGACCATTGTGCCATGTGCCGGACTAACCCAGTTCTTACAACAGCCAGACAGACAAGGACACACGCAGGACGCACTGGACGCACAGGACACGCTTGTAGGTCGTGCTGGTCACTGGCTGCTCAACACGTACGTAGAATGTTTGCAGTTGGGGGGAATTGAGGGGGAGGGGTTTAAAGAGAGACGGAGTTCAGGTCAAACTGCAATAATAATGTCTTACGCACGACCACAAAATGGGGCATGTTTATATTTATGTCCCAACTGATTATGAACTCCAAAAGCACGTCTATTTTGCAATCAAAGCATAGTTTTACTTCTACGTTTTCAACTTGACCTCCTTCATTAGCAAATGCACTTGTCGATGTAATGTGAAAATTATTTTAAAAAAATACAATCAGTAAAAAACTCGACATTAATATTAAAAAAACAGAAAGTTTTGTTCAAGAAAAGTAAACTTTAAAAAATATACTAAAATTCCTGGCGATGATTTTGTCTAAGAATAAACTTTCTAAAAACCTGTGCAAACGCTTAAAAAACAATCCTTAATTTCAATTCAATAAAATAAGCTATATTTATTCTTAGGAAACTGAGACTTGCGCAGCTTCTGCCAATTGCTGCTGACAATGAAAATAAAGGATTATGATATATTCAGATATAGGCCGATATGTTAATTGATTGTGCTCAGCTGGGATTTGCGATTAGGTGTAAAGCAATCTGGCATTTCTCAATTGTATCAACTGAATCAATTATTAATAAATTAATGGAAATTATTTGAATATTAGATGAGTTCAGTCGCTCGGCTGCAGTGTGTGTAAATCAAAGGACATAAGCTTCTTATATCCACATGAAAACCAGTATTTCACACACACACATGGGGGAATTGCGACAAGTTTTGAGTGAGTTATAGTTGCCTCACATGCTGCCACTGCCACTGCCACATGACGACGACGAGTTGCCTGCGTATTATCACAGTGGTTCATCAATAGCGAACATGACATGCCCATGTTATATATATATATATATGTACAGCCGTATAATTTGCCGCAACATGCCAATAAAACATATTTTAATGCATTCAACACCCCCCCCTTTTACCATCCTTTCGCTTGTTGCAAGCATCGATTTCATTTGCGTGGTGGAACGTAGAGAAATCAGTGCAGCGTGCTCATTAGTCGATTTGCATTTCAATTAATTTAGCTTAATTGGATTAATGAGATACTCGCTTATTAAGGACAGATGTTGTTGCTGTTGTTGTTGTTGCTTTTGTTGTAGTTGTTATTTCATCAAAATTTGCATGTATCAATTGCGTTCAATTTTTAATTGAAGTGCGTCGCTGATTTCCCGATAAGTGTCCTTTCTAATTGATCACATTTATTTGCTGTGTGACTGAAAATTAAATTGCTGTTTTCCATTGCGTTTATTTTGCAAATAATATCTGACTAGCAGACGTAATTGTTTGCCCAAACACTCGTTGAGTGCGAAACATATTTCGCAATTCGATTTATTGCAATTTTTATTGCACAAAGTTCGCCGCAAAAAAAAAAAATTGTATGCGTTGTCAAGTGTGGCAAGTGGACGGAATTCTGAGAAAGTGCTAAGAAATATATAAAGTAAACTTGTCAAGTGCTAAGAGAAACGAAAGAAGGGGGGAAGGCGAAGGGGGGTTGGTGGTCAGAAGAACATTTTACAATTACACATCGATAACACTTCGGCCATCCAAAAAACTTTTGTCGAAGATTTTGAAATTTATTTTTTATTATTTTTGGTTTCACAGCAGTTTGCACTTCCGGCACAATTGACACAGCTCGTATAAATAACACACACTTTCCCGACTATTTTATCGATGTATGTGCACACCCTACACTTTAAACCAACCAATTGGGTATATAGCTAACAGTTCTTAAACTATTATTCAACTCAAACAACAAATAAATAAAATCTGTTATTTAACTATTTTTGCATCATATAAAATAAGAACCATTTTCATAGAAACAGTAAAAATAACACCAAAAGTATCTGCCTAATGTTGATAATTATTTAATTAAAACAAATAAAGATTTAATTAAAAGTAATTTTTACAGGGTATCTTCAATCGACAAATGCCCGAGAATTGTTGCTATTTCCGCTTAAAGTATTAATTAACTAAAACAAATAAAGATTTAATAAAAGGTAATTTTTACAGGGTATCTTCAATCGACAAATGCCCGAGAATTGTTGCTATTTCCGCTTAAAGTATTATTTAACTAAAAGAAATACAGATTTAATTAAAAGTAATTTTTACAGGGTATCTTCAATCGACAAATGCTCGAGAATTGTTGCTATTTCCGCTTAAAGTATTTTATTTTTATGGCACAGACTTCCGCTGCCACGTAGGCAAAAACTTTTATGCTGTTCAACTTGGCCATGGGTAGCAAACGTTTTGTTGTAATTGGATATCAGTTTGTTATTTACATTGACATTGAAATTGCAAATAACGGGAAAGGTAAATTGTTGACATCAAATAAATGTGAATAATTTTTTAAAGCGCTCGCCTTGGAAACAATTTGAGTTTAGTCTAACTTCGACGATCTAAAGCTGTGTGGCCGAAAATATTCACAATAATTTCAAGAAATTGCTATATTAAATTTTGATCTCACTTGTTTTATTAAGCAAAAAAGTAAATATATATAAAATATGTATTTGATCAAATGAGACTTGCAAGACAACTTTAAATTTATTCACTTTGCTTTAACATTTTTAAAAATCGCTCGCCGCTGATTTCGCCAATATATCACAACAAATATTTGAAATATTTTGACTACATTATTTTCCTGCCCCTTATATTATGGTCAAATATATATAGAAAGCACATTTGTCTTGCGAATAATGTGCTCGAATCGTCCGGCAAATAAATAAATCATACGCCACGTTGGCTCCAAGTGGAAGTAGATTCGAGCAAAGAGAAAAGCAAAAAAACCAACAATGAACAGCGAAAAATCAACAAACTAAAACTTGAAAAACATTAAACAATTACAAAGTTTTCACAGCGTTTGCTTATTTTCCTTAGAATTTAACATTTACTAAATTTAGCCATTAAATGCAATCAATACAAACAGCTCAATAAATCATCGATTAATTAATTAAGACAAGGTAGAAAGCAATGTGTAACAATTACAGAATTTGTGGGATTTGTATTAACACATCTGTTGGCCTAGTTCCTTAATTCGTTAGTCATCTGGCTAAAGTCTGCAATTTAAATTTGTATTTAAAAGTAGTTGCTGCAAAAAATATGATCTTTGCCAGCTATCGTTAAAATGTTAGAAAGTTTTTTCGTTTTTTTTTTTTAATAAAGTTTGTTG
The DNA here is from genome assembly GCA_035042405.1 of Drosophila demipolita. Classification (NCBI taxonomy): domain Eukaryota; kingdom Metazoa; phylum Arthropoda; class Insecta; order Diptera; family Drosophilidae; genus Drosophila; species Drosophila demipolita. Next base: position 6,221,939 of record JAWNLI010000485.1, read on the forward strand.
TGAATGCTCAACAATAATAAGTAACTGAAGAGTCCCGGGGCCAAAATGGGCTGCTGCCAATGTGCAGATCCGTTAGCCATCAGCCAACGAGCAGCGTAAACTTTAACTTCCAAAAAGTTGGCAACACAAAAACAAAGCGCTTCCGCAATGAGAGCGAGAGAGAGAGAGATGAGACCAAAATGGGGCATGCTGCACGTACAAAATGGCTTACAGTGCAATAAACAGTGAACTTCAATGCTTCTAATGAGGGCCACACAAAAACGGACACTGAGCCGAGTATATTTGGCAACACACTTGCCACATTTGGCTAACAATGGCGAAAGGGCTGCTCCTCTCCGCGTTCTTGATGATGCACTCGTTGACATATAGAATATATATATATATATATATATATAGAGTTGGCAGTTGAGTTAGACGACAAACTTTTTTTGGTCGACAATTTGCAGTAGGTTTTCTCTTTCTCTTTTTTTTTGGTTTTTGTTTTTGGGTTGCAACAACAGTTTAGTTTTTGGCCATGTTTACGGATATTAAATAGTTTTTAATTAGTTTGGCACGCACATAGTGCAAACATTGAGTGAAAGCGCAGTGATGTTTACGACCCTCTTCGGGTCATATACACATATGTACATACATACATACATACATACATACATACGTACATATATTGTAGACTGGCTGCAGCTAAGCAGCCTCTAAATCAGTACACAAATGTGAGCCACAGCGGATCTCTTCAATATGCGTCGATGCGAGCGCAGTCTCCCAATAAATTGCATTGAAACACAAGCTAACTTTTAGCGGGAAGCCAAAAAACTTTTTCAATTTGAAAACAAGCAGCACACAAATTTATCGCTTCAGAATTGCATAGCATTTGTATACCCTTTACCCAGCAGTTGCAGCAAATATTACATCTATCGAGACTCTCCACGTAACACAAGAATTTTTCGCCTCGAAGTTGCTTAATTTGTGGATACCCTGTAAACTGTACTTTTTTTCAATTTGAAAGCAAGCAACAAAAATGTTTGCTTAGAGCAGAAGCTGAATTTTGAATTAAATTCACTAAGACAATCCAAGAACGTTACTTTTATTATATACTTAGTAAAATTAATTATTCTATATTAAGTTAAAAATCTCTTAAAAAATTAATTCTTAATTAATTTGTTCTTTTATTTATTTTTTTGCTTGAATTTTTTAATTGTTGCATTCGAACGTTACATTAATTTTATATTTTATTTAATTAAATATTGCATATTGAATTTCATATTTTTATAAAAGCTAATTCCTAATTCAGTTGTACTTTTATTTTCTTGTTTTGCTTGGACTTTTTCTTGTCGCATTCGAACGTTACATTAATTTTATATATATATATATATAATTTAAAATTAATTCTTACAGATTAAATGACAAATTTTGGCATTCGAACGTTACGTTCATTCTATATATTTTTTTAAATTCATTATTACATTTAAATATTTAATTCTTAATTAATTTGTTCTCCTATTTTAATTTTTTGCTTGGACTTTTTGCATACGAACTTTACATTAATTTTATATTTATTAAAATGAATTATTACATACATAAATATACATATACGTATTTATTCATATTAATTTCAGTTTTTGTTTATTTGATATTTCTGCTTAGACTTTTAAATATCTTTATCAGCACTTTCTTTACTAGTGCCTCACTTAAAAACATTAAATTTTATTCTTATCATATTTAAATGGTTTATTTGCTTCCAAATTCTCATGTTGCATTATTACAGGGTATATCGCGTAAAAAGAACCGCTATCAACACACACACACACACACATATAAACACATGCTAACATTTACCATCATGTGGCTTAGGCATCCATGTGTTTGTATGTGTGTGTGTGTGTGTGAGTTGGAGTGTGTTGTTGTGTGTGCTTCATTCGGTCTGTTTGCAAGTGCGCTTTAATTTGCTGCTAAATTGCGCTGAAAATCCAAATGCTATTCAGACAAAAACACAGCAACTGACTGCGAGTGTGTGCGTGTGTGTATGTGTGTGTGCGTGTGTGTAGGCAGACTCTCTTTATTTAGATATTCTTTATTCTTAATTTACTCCCTGGGTCTGGGCTTTTTGAAATAATCATCGTTAGCTATTTGGCGGCGTTGCAACGCGTTGATGCCACTAAGTGGTATCTGCCACACAGACGGGAGTCCTTTACAGCTGGTCCTCAAATGCCAGCCAAATGTGCTTAACTGCGTCAATTGTCTGTCGGTTAATTAGTCAAAGTGGACTCGAGGCAAAGCTTCAAAGGTAGCCAAGCTAAATAAACTGTTTGAAAAACTAAACATTTATTGTTTTGCATTAAATTCTAAAAGATTTATTTGAGTTCTCAAATTGTGATAAATATTTTGCATAAATTATTCTACCATCAAACGGAATTTTCGCTTCAAATACATGCTTAAGGTTCCTCAAAAAATTTAAATTTAAAATGCTTATTTTATCAAAGACTCTTTTACTTTTTCCAAAATAAAAATTGCATAATTTAATTCATGATATATTTTTACGCTTCTCCGAATCAAAGTACATTTTTCTTTTACTTTTAATCACAATTTAAAATCGTAGCAAAATTTCAGAGGACATTCCAGGCAGCTAAAGGTGCGGAATTTAAGTGTCGGCTCCTGGAGTGCATTATGTCTTCCCAAAAGGGTCCACAAAATCACCTTTAAGCTTGGCCAGGAATGGCGCTAAAGTGCAATATATCACAAAACATGGTCTTCGCTGTTGGCCGGGCTTACTTGTAGCTGTATTGTTAAGGTGCTTCACCTGGCACCAAACTTTGGCTTCTTACACACACACACACACACACACACACACACACATACACATCCACTGTTATGGCTTTCTGCCAGCAGCCACGCCCCCTATTATATTTATGTATATGTATATGTGTGTAGTATACATTTACAATTTGCAGTGCATGCGTTTAATGAGCTGCAGTGAAGCAAGTGCCACTGCCACCATTTTTGTGGGCAGGTCGGTAAACGTTGGCAAAAGGCGCGCACACACACACACACACACACACACCGAAAGTGCTCTTGAGAGGAGGAAGAAGTCGAAGGAGTAGCTGGAAAAAATGAGCAGATAACCAAGAGACAACACTCAACGACGACGACGCCGGGAAATGCCAAAAATGGGGAAAAACAAAATAAAAATAAAATAAAAATGAAGAAAATTGCAAAAATCGAATAAGCAGCAGATTTCTGCTGCGGCGAAAAATGCGTTGAAAGTGTGTAAATGACACTGAGCAATTTACAATAATTGCAGGCAGGACCAAAGAGCATCCCAAGCAGTGGCAGGAGCAGTTACTACTCGAAACAAGGAGCAAGGGCCTAGGAGCTAGGAGCCAGGAGCCAGGGGCCAAGTAGGAGGAGTCCTTAAAGTGCACTTGAACTTAAACGCCTGTCGCCGTCGAGTAGGCAGCATAAAGTTAAATGGTCAGAGCAGCCTGACAAGAGAACAACCCACCCCACGCCCCTTCACCCCCCCCCCCCCCATCGCACAGTCCCACAACCCCTTTCTACAGGCAAGACTCGCTTAAGCGACGACGATTGGTGGAGAAATCTTATTAAAACTCACAGCTGCAATAAATAAAATAAATGTATTCCATTATGTTAACCAAACACGATTTACGGATTATAAAGATGATTTATAATCAGAGCCAAACACCGTAATCCACTTGCATAAACAGGCAAAGGCAGCACCAGCTCCCAATGGGAGCAAGGACGAGGACGTGGACGTGGACGAGGACGAGGAGAGCGGCAACAACTTGGCACAAACATGAAGCATAACAAGCAGGACGAAACCACAAAACCGCCTAGACTGGTCGGAGTGGGAGACAGAGCACAGTCACCCCAGACGGGATGCAGCCATGTGGCCTTGCACGGAACAGAGACGGAGACGGGAATGAAGATGAAGATGAAATCGAAGAAGAAGAGGAAGTGGGGGGGAGAGGGAGCATTGGCTTATGAAAACCTGAATCGCTTTCAATATTGACAAAGAGCAAGAAAAACAATTCGGCCAAGTCGATATCAGGTAAGACGCTGCTCGTCCCACTGCCCAGTTGGCAGTTGGCGCCAATCGAGCGTAAAGCGGAGCACGGAAGCGGAAGTGTATAATTTAAAATTTACCTTAACGTAAGCACACAAAAAATAAAATATCTATATATAGATATATATATGTAGGAAATTGGTTAAAAATGTGCAAAATATGATAAGCAGCTACATTTATTTGGTTGCCCAACTTGGCTCAGATTGGGTGCAATTGTATCGACAGCCCCGACAGCTGGCGGAACTAATTGGCGGAACCTTTGATTAGCCAGCAAACGACAAGCTATGCACTAACTATCTATAGCTATAACTATCCATCAAACTATCTATCCATCTATCTATCTAGCTATCCATCTATCTATCTATATTCACGAAGAGTTGCTTTTAATTCAATCCTCGAATTGCAGGTGCTAAAACTGGGTGGAATCCACCCACCCACATTAATGACTTTGATTATCTGTAGTTTTACATCGGGCATCAGCAGAAGCAACAGCAGGAGCAGCATCGCATTGGGAATTCAGGTAATGTGAGTGTACACATACTTATTTATGTGACTGTCGTCTGCTCGTTCGCTCGTTCACTCGTTTGCAGTGACTGTGTCTGCAGCTGGTTTCGCCGGCTGACTGCGGCAGCTCAGCACGACTCAGCTGAGATTGAAATGGTGTTTTCTGGGGATTTTGGTGACTGCAGCAAACAGAGGTGGGACTCACACACACACACAGACATACACATGCAAGCACTCATACGCACACACACACACACACACACACAACAAGCTGTTCGCATGCCACTGAAAAGCGCATGCTATTTGCATATCATTATCCTGTGCGGGTGCACTTTTGTCTGTGTGTGTGTGTGTGTGTGTGTGTGTTTGTGTGTGCCTGAGTGTTCATCGGATTCTTGTATCATGTGCACGTGTTTTGCATGTGTGTGTGTGCGTGTGTAAGTTAGTTTGTCTGCCATCAAATCGAAAAACACTCGATAAATCACAAATCGATCAAGTTGAAATTATTTTCAGGCAATCCTGTCAACATTGAGAAGGGTCGGAAGGGGGGGGGGGGGATGGGGAATGCTTTTCGATTGAAATTAATTTGTAAAAATTACAACTTGATTTTTGGTGTGAAGCGAAATATAATTTTTGTTTGTAACTTTTGTTTAAAAGTGGAAAATGAACAACTGAATTTTGATTATCATTTTGCAAAACATTTGGAAAGCATTTGATTTTTATGAGTTGCAAATCCCAAAATTTAATTACGATTTTCTTTGTTCGATTCCAAAATCAATATAAAAGCTCAACTCAATTATTCTTTCAACTATTAAAAAAATTAACTAAATTAATACATAATAAATAGGCCAAACTTTAATTGAATAATTCTTACATTTTCTTTCCATTTTGTTCAATTGAAAATGTGAAAAACGTTTTTTTGTTGACAGTTTTCTAGAGATTAGATTTCAATCTTGAAAATGTCATGTGATTCAGGTTAATTGAACGCATAAATAATGAATAAGCATTCTCTGTAAACTAAATGGATATTCTAGATTTTTTGTCACTATTTAATGTCCTTACCAATTAGCCAACTGCTGAATATCTCGGCAATATTTGGTAAGAGAGGAAAGCCTTCTTCATTGAATTTGGTAAGCACAATTAATGAAAAATCATTTAGCAGCTGTCAATACTAATTATGTGGCCCAAACAGTTGACCATTGAACTTCTGGTAACTGTTTGCTGTTTGCTGTTAGCTGTTAGCTGGTTGTTGCTAGCCTTTTGTGACTTAATGAACTCATTAACATAATCTTAACATCTCATCAACTGAACTGGACAAGCCAAACATGTTTGTGGATTTGTGTATTCGTGTCTGCCACAACATAACATGTCGTCTATTGGCTTGAAGAGAGCCACATGCCGTGTGGCATGTGGCAAGGGGACAGCATTGAGTTATGCTTCGGAAATGGGACTCATGTAGCCATGAAATTATTACGTTTCCAGCCAAATTAATAAATAGATTTCGTGTTGTGTTTGCCAAATCTACATGCAAAACTTGTCAATAAGCACATTAATTATATTGTTAGAGGCGAACAACAATGGAACTTCGACTTGGCTGGCATCAGTTGAGTATTTCAGCGTTATTTAGTGGCATATAAAATTTGAGATATGCATAAAAAATGAGCATGCAATGTCGGCGAGGCAAAGTGCTGTAAATCAGGGGTAAGCAAATTAAAACTCTGGCACATTAAAGCAATATCTGCAGCACGTAGAGACAAGCGCCACAAAATGAAGAAACGCGGCTAATAAATTTCGTAATCTACATAAAAATAAAAAAAAAAAAAATTCAAATATACAAAATGACAAAATGAAGGGGGGGGGGGGGGGGTTAAAATTATTTGCATGGCTACACTAGTCACCAAGCAGGTGAGGGCGAGGGCGAGGGCGAGGGCGAGGGCTGAGGCGACAACAGATTGTTGAATACAATTATGGCAGCTTGAGATTGAGACTTGAAACGCCCTGTCCGCGATGATGAAGTTGCCACTTAGGCAAGTAAGGGGCAGCAGCCAACAGGCAACAGTTCACAGCAACATAGCACAAGTGGCACATTAACAAGCAGCAACAGCAAAAACTTGGCACATTTTATTACCCTCTCGAGTGTGGGGTGTGGCGGGGGGAGGTGGTGGTGGTGCTTCATGTGCTGCTTGTGTTGAAGCCAAAGTTCCACAGCGATTAAATTTAATTTCTGCGTGGGCGCTCAATCTTTTTGAACGGGTAGCCGATGCAGCTGCGCTGATGGCTCCTGGCGGCAACCAGACTCGTGCCTCTTGCCTCGTGCCACGCCGTTAAATTGTCGCAGAGGATCAAAGCGAGACCTGGGCAGACGCTTATGAAAAATTGCCAGCACTACGAAGGGACGACAACTTGGCCCGCATACTGCGATTAAGGTGCCCAAAATACACTGAATCCGGCCCGTGGCCCACCAGATGATGATGATGATGAAGAAGAAGACAAAGAAGAAGAAGAAGAAGACAATAGGCGCATAAATTACACACGAAAAGCGCACGGCAAATGAGCGCAGCAATTTAACCATATACAAAAGCAGGACCTTAATATACATATATATAGAAATATGTATGTATGTATATATGTGTGTATGTATATATACCGAGCAGGTGGCTTTCTTATTTTTAACAAACGTAATGAAAACGTAAATCCCTGCGTGGCATTTACAACTCAACGCAATTTTTGTTCTTCTTGTTTTTGTTCACCAATCGCCCGAGATTACCGAGGCTCAGTCAGCTCCATCTTTTGTGCGTAATACACACACACACACACATACACACGTGCACACACTCTGCCACTTCCTGTGGCCTGAGCGTTCACACTCATATATATATATATATATATATTTCCCTGCCAAGGCGTAGTTTGTATGCTCTTCCCCAAAATGAAATCTACAATTTTGTTTCCATAACTATAGATTTATTAGCTATATATATAAAATAAATAATAATTTACACGTTGTCTCAGCTTACAAATGCAAAATGAATAATACATCAAATCTTCGATTTGTTCGCAAATTTCCATATAAAAAAAGTGTATAAAATAGATGTATCCATTTTATATGACTGCATTTGCTTTCTTCTCTTTTTGTGGGAAAACAGCTCAGTGAGCTCCTTGAATTTATTATGCGTAGTTTTGTGGTTCATGTGTTGTGGCAGAGGGTAGAGGGGTGTGTCTCTGTGTAGGCAACGTAATATTTGTGGGCGAATTTTCTCCTTTTTTTTTTTTTGTTGGGGAGTAAAACGCAATTTCACTTAAATGTGCTGAAAAATCTAGTCTGCAGCCATAAAGACACTTGTCGTCAGCATTCGTTATAAAAACAACAACAAAAACAACATTTATATTTAAATGTTCATTTCGTAGGTAATACAAATGCCCTCTCGTATTTGTGGCAACACCAAATGGTCTGCGAACTTTGCCTAATTACAAAATCCCAGCAGCCAGCAAAACAAACACCCAATCACAAAATGTAACTGATGAGGGGGGTGGGTGGTGGTGTTGCAGTGTTGGTGTGGATCTATGCCATAACGGCATAATTCCGTTATGCATTCAGCATTGCCAGCCCAGCAATCCCTGCCACCTGTCGCCACGCCCACAGTGTGCAGCAGGGCAGTTAGCGAGTTGCGCAAAACAAAAGCAAACCAATTTCGCATGCAACACAGCAACTGTGGTTATAATTAGAGAATCGTTGTAATAGTTTCTGCTTTTCGCAATTTTTGCTCTACAGGTTGTAATGCAATTAGTGCATAAAATGGTCCGAAAGTCGTTTTGGCCTCGTCGTTGTCATTAACGACTTGTTAATTAAATAACCATGTAAGCATATGTTTGCACTTCTGCACGCGTTACAAAAAAAAAAAAACAAAAAAACACAACAATACAAAAACATAGAAAATATAAAAAAAATATTTAAAAAAATATATAACAGTTTGCGTGTGCTTTTCTCCGTAGCATGGACAAAAGTGACTTTGCGGGTTGCAGCACTCAGAAAAATTGATGTCCTTAGCTTGGAAAATTATAATACTTTTGCGTGCAGACATTTTTTTATTTTACACTTGTACATTTTTCACTTTAAAAAAATATTTATTTTCAAATTTAAATACACATTTTTCACTTTAAGGAAATATTTATTTGTAAATTGAAATAGTGCATGCAAAGTTTTATTGTTGCTTAAATTTGGATTTCCTGACAATTTTCTATTTTCAAGAAAACATCTATGCCATAGGTAATACAAATTTCTAGTATTCAAAATTTAATTTTGAATAAAAAAAAATAAAAAATATCTTTGGTAAAAAAGTTTTTTGCGCATTATATTAAATTAAAAACACACATTTTTAAGATAATAAAGGTATTTTTGAACAAATGTAAATGTAGTTTTGGGAAAATTGTTGAAATTTTCAAAATGATATCCAAGAATGTGAATCATTTTTAGTGTCATTATTCTAAATTGAAGTTTACAAATTTTCACTACGTGTGCGCCGAATGTTAGGCAACAAATTTGCGACTCTACAAAACGAAAAATTAATGTGGCCACCAAATGCGGCCTGCGGCATTTGGCGGTCATTTCAGTTTGACATTAACGTGATAATTGCATTTTCATGTTGATCCCTTTTGGTCAGTTATTTGTGTCTGCAATCGCACCGCACTTGTTGTTTGTAAGCCAAAAATTCCAAAAAAAAAAAGGAAAAACATAAAGATGAAACCGGCGAGGTGCAGACACATTATGGGCTAATGAGGGGCACTTCTAACTTTACAACACTCATAACACATAGCACAAATGTGCGTCTGTGCGTTGCACGGTCTAATGGTCATATAATACTTGTTGGCCACGATGCTGTTGTTTATTACAAGCCGCAGAAAAGCAGCAGTTGCCAATGTATAATTAGCCCACTTGCAACAGCATCAATTGAGTCTCTCTGCCTCATCCTGCTGATGCATTAGATTTGGCATTACTGTTGGCAGCCAAACTCAATCGCCATGGGCTCAATTTTATTCGGCTTCACTTTCCCTTTTTCCCTTATTTCGGCTGCAATCTAAAATGCCCCTGGGATATTTGCCATGTTAATGCCTAATAAACCCGATAATCACATGGCTTGGCGCACAGTTATTTTTGACATTTGCTGCCATCTGTCAAATTGGATTTTACGCACAAATGATGAAAACACTCAAAAGTTTTTAAGTGCGCTTCTTGCGTCATTTACATCTGAGATATACATGATATCTATATGCATTTATCTGCTGTTGTGATATAAATAAATATAAATAATTAAAGTGTCATAAATATTTCAAATTGCACAAATGTGTGTGTTTTTTTGTAGAAATAATTATTCAAAATATTTCCGACAGTCATCAGTTTATAATTTCCATCAAAATAATGTCTTTTCTAATTAAATTACGTTCTTTAAGTATTTTTCTTTTTTTTTATCTTTTCATAAATAAAAGCAAATAAATATATTATTTTAAATGAAATTAAATAAAAGCAATATCTGCTATGAAATTCATGTGAATAATAAAAAGATTACTTAAATATTACACTGTACTTTTTATGAAATGAGTTAAAAAATTATTTTTTTTATATATATTTAACAATTGATTAAGTGAAAAAGATTTGCGAATGAGTCCATTTCAATTTTTTAATTTCCCATCAACGAATTAAGTCTGGTATTATTATTTTATTTATATGTTTATTAAGTTGTAATTGAAATGAAAAGTTTTTACAAGTAGCTTAAATTCGAATTAGAAAAGTGAATAAAAATCGACGAATATTCGAGCTGTTTTAACAGGCATTAAGTACTCACAATAATCCCTAATAAAAAAAGAATTAAATATGAATTACGATTATGAATAGCAAAGAGAAAAAAAGCAAAAAAAAACAAATGGAAATAAATATTTAACTGTTACACATGTATTATAAGTATTTAATTCTTGATGTGCTGTGTGTGGCCCCATCCTAAATGTATTTGTTAGCATTTATTGCCGCTGTCATCACGTATTTCATCGACTCTCAGCCAAGTTGTATTAAACACTAAAGGGACTTAAGCTGATTGTGTGTTGACGTGTTTGTTTGTTTGTTTGACGGGTTTATTCGTTTTGATTTCATTGATTTTTGAATGGCATTTCTGCGTGGATTGTTTGGTGTTGTTTTTCCAATTGCTCGAATGCATCTAAATTTGTCCTGTTGCTGCTTCTTTGTCAATTAATTACTCATTTTTACGCTGAGCACTCGCTTTTGGGGATGTGATTGGGTTATTTGTCAGTTTTGTCAACTGGTTTCCCACTGTTTGATTACCTCCGCCCACCCAGCCCACTCACATCAACCCTCCCTCAATTGTCGCCGAATCAGTTTGAAAGTTTAAAATGCCTATTTACATATAATTTGCATATTAATCGACGCATATGTCACAAAAATAAAAAAAAAGAAACGAATAAAATCAGAAACATTTGCGTTTCCGGTTGGATTCTTGTGCCGTTTTCAGTTCGCTTCATCTAAGATTTTATTTGTTTAAATATTCTTGTGATATTATTAAAAAGGTTTCCTAATCAAAAATTGTGAAACAAATTTTGGCAGGTAAGTTTGTCTCAATATCAATAGGATCAATATGAAAGTGGGCTGGAAAAAAGTATAAAAATAAAATCAATATGATAAATCTAACAGGAAAACAAATCTAAATTTTAGTTTAAACTACAGTGTAAATGTCTGTCTGTAGAGAATTCTCGACGGGAATCGATATATATCGGAGAACATAAAAAAAAACAGAATAATTTGACTTGAAGCCAGTGAAAAAGCATCTAGATATTAAATATAAGAGGCTGTTAGTCATTGAGGAAGTTGCAATCCCAAAAATGGAAACCCGTTGACTTCAAGTGAAAATGAAGCCAAAAATATTCCTTGTTCTAGATTCTATTTATAGGTAGACTGCTGACAGTCGTAAATATTTGAAGTCGTTACGAGTGTCAACACTCGGATTGCAAGGGAAAATACGATCTGTGAGCGAATGTTTATTCAGACAAATTTGCAGAACCCTTGCAACGAGCCAATTGTTTTTGTTGGTAAATGACCCTGTGTGCACAGAAACGCACACACACTTACACACACTTGTACACACATTGACACACACATGCCGTATCGAATGGTGGATGGTCTCCTCCCTGCCGCCTGTCTGCTGAAAACTGCTGTTTATATTTTACAGTTAGCGCTAATTGAAATAAATGCTGATTGTCGTATATTGCACCGTTATAATGTGCTCAACGTGTTTGTGTTGCTTAAGCGTCGTTAATAAGATAAAAGTCAGACAAACGATTTACAGCACTCCACAATGTCACCGCGCCCCCCGTCCTTCACACGCTCCTCTTTCAAGTGATAAATTTAAAGCACAGTTCAAGTTAGCGGTTGAGGTGAATAAGAATAGGTGAATAGGCTGTCAGCGATGTGGGGAATATAAATAAATTTGAAGAGCGTGCAAAATCGAAACTACAAATTGGTGGAAAGCCTGACAAAAAACTGTTTCAAAGTGCCAGCATATGCATGTGCCTGTTAAGCCCCTGACAAGAGCCCCTCCACCGTTTAACCCCCTTAGTCGCTTCGTGTCATTGTAGTTGTCTCTGTGTAACATGAAGCAATAACAATAAAAGTATTGGCTGGATTTTCCAAATGGCTGCATTTCATAAGATTTTTCCTACACATCCCTCTGAGTGGGTGTGTGTGTAGCATCGATGTCCGTTGTCCCATTCAGCACTCGAACACACCCAAACACCCATGCACCACACCACCAAACCCGTCACCCATCAGGGCTGCAACTGTTGTTGATAATGCTGGCGTTGCGATTGCTTTTGTTGTGGATTTCACTCCAACAATTGCAGCAGAGCAGAGCAGAGCTCAGCAGTTTAAAGTTATTGAAGCTTGCGCTAAGGTACACTTGAGAGGGCTCTCATTCAATCTGTAAATTGCTTTAATCATTGCCATTCGCTCACTGCACAGAGAGAAAAATGTGCTAATTCATATTCATATTACTTATATTTAATATAAGAACAAGTGATTAATATTGCACACACAAGCTCTGAGAACAAGCGCAGAAAATTAAAAAACCAAGTAATAATGTGAAATTACCAGAATTCGTAGAAAATATTTAATTTAGCAGCGCAGTTAAAAACTAAACACGATTTTTGTTTATCTAAAATTTACTGGTTTGCATAGAATTTTCCTATTTTTATTTACCTTATTTACCTCTTCTGCCTACACACATGAATTTATTTACACTTTTATTTCTTCTTGGTTTCTCCATCTACGATTAAGATAAAATTTTATATATATAATCTGAGAATTCTATGATCAGGATTAAGCATTTTGTTTACAATAAGTTTCAATACTCAGTAAAAATCTATAATGAATGAGCAGAGTCGCAATAAAGTTTAGAAAACCGACTAGAACAATTTTGTGTTTTTTAAAAATTATAATAAAATAAAAGTTTTTAAAATTAAATTCTTTTTTCTATTTTCCAGAAAAGTACTATTAGTCATGAGAGATATTTCTAAAAAAAAAGCAATATGGAAATAATAAGGTGAGCTTTCCTCTAAAAACGAAAGCGATTTTTTTCATGTGTAATTTAATAAATTTTTTTGTGATCAACAATAGTAAATTAAATCAAAGTGGATTATCCAGATCAGCAATGTGCACTTGAGTGATGGGAATATTTGCTCAGTGTATATGCACAGTTCGCTGCGTCCGCTTAAGCAGTGCTTCCCCCTCGAAGAGAGGATGAGGATGACACCCCCTGTCGGCGGTAAAGAAAGAGAAAAAAAGAGATGGATTGAAAGATAGAGAGAAAGTGAGAGGGGAATGCGGGGAATGCGGATGCTGATAAGCTGTGACAAAGTGCCGTTAGATAAGGTCTCGCGCACGCTCACGAAAAGTTCACAACAAGAGGGGGGGGGGGGTGTGGAGGGGAAGTTTTATAAACTCTTTTAGCATCACAAATTTCAATTGGTGATCGTTTGTCTGCGATAATATCGAATGTCAATGTCAGTCTGGGTTAGCTGCATCCGCGCTACAGCAGCAGCAGCAGCAGCAGCAGCATGTGGCAAGTAGCAAGGACATCCATATCAGCTCAGCTCCCAGCTAAAGTTAGCCTCGTTTGGGCGTTGTCGTTATTCTTAACTGATTCCGCGCTGCTGTCTGCAATTCTGAAGGAGTTGCACTTAATGCACGACATGCGAGACATTTTATCAGCATCGATGGCAATTTTCGAGTGATTTGTAAGCAATTGGTTTAAATTTACGGCGCACAAGCAAAGACACACCATACACACACATACACACACCCCTACACACACACACACACACTTTCTGCGAGGCACTTATATATATAAAAGCAAGGACGTAATCGGACTAATGCCAAACCAATTTTAATCCACTTTTGTAAGCAGTTATTTGATTCTGCAAAACCCCAAAACAATTTAAGTTAATTTTCAGTCGCTTTCATAATTCAGTAACTTTGCGACCGGAGCTCTTCAAAGTTCGAAAACAAACCAAAAAGGCCAATCGCTGGTTCAATTTCCATTAACATACCACACACAACCAGCGACTGGCCAATAAAAATAAAGAAAATATGCAGCAACAGGAGCAAAGTAAGCAAATTTCTACTCTGTGGGTTGGAGTCGAGAGTTTTGTGTATTGACTGTTATTTGTTTCCTAAACTGCCGCCGAAGTTGTGCACAGGTGCAGATAGACGAGTGCGGATCGAGGGGGATGGGGGATTGCGGGGAATGGGGTATGGGGATGCATACCACCAGCGGTGTATCTGCACTTAAGTGTATTGAAAATTATTGCAAAAATATAATTGAATTGCCTCGATACTCGATGCACGATGCTCGATCCAAGTGTCTGGGTTGAGGTCCCATATCGGTCTATCCGGTTCCAAATACCCGAGAGTATGTTGGCTCTCGTCCTCATTCCCGTCCTCGTTGCTGGATTAGTTTATGTGGCTTCGCTTTTTGTTTCACTTGTTCGCCATGTCGCGCCAGCGTTTGATTTATTTTAAAGGGAAGCTTCTGCACACACATCGTGCAATGGCTTGTTCGATATATATATATATATGTATATATATATATATATCTACTCCTTGCATTGCGAGTGTTTTACTTTGCGATACAGTTGGCAGTTGGCAGTTGGCAGTGCAACCAGCCAGCAGTGTATTTTCTACCCTTTTAAGTTAAGTGAAAAAAAAGCAAAGCCAATCATCGAATGAAATTCAATTCGCACAATCGTCATGAATTCACCACACACACACACACACACACACATTTATACACTCAAAATATTTGCTTAAGCATTTTACACTCAAATCAAGTAAATATTATGATAAATTTCAAACTCCGAAACATAAAACTGAATTCGAATTGGTTCACTCCAAATACATCCATCACTTTCTGAGTCGGAATTCTGATATCTTCTTAGAATCAAAATGAAGAATCTTCAGTAAATACTCTTGGGATTCTAACTCAGGAATTAGAAAATTATATATATTACTTTTCTTTAGAAAAATTAATTTTATCATTTGTACTCGCTGTTTCCATTTATTTCAAAGTTAATAAAAATATATCAAAATAAGTACAAACATTTTCCAAAAAATATCCACAGTTAGAATAAATTTATTAAATTTAAATTCTAATTAAAATGTATCAAAATAAGTACAAATATTTTTCAAAAAATATCCACAGTTAGAATAAATTTATTAAATTTAAGTTTTAATTAAAATGTATCAAAATAAGTACAAATATTTTTCAAAAAATATCCACAGTTAGAATATATGTATTAAATTTTAATATTAAAAAAAATGTAAAAAAAAATAATGAAAATTTGTTTACATATAAATTTTAAAATATATATTAAAACAAACAAAGACTAATAAAATGTTTTAGTAAAAACTGTTTGATTTGCAGCTTACGCCTTTTTTCTCTCAGTGCACTTGGTGCACGTGTATTCCCCTTAGATAACGGCAATTACAGCCTACCAATATTGCTTTGCGATTTCACAGCTTAGCGAGCACTGGCAAAAGATCATCGTGGGCCAGCAAGGGTGATCCCCAAGCAGGTAGCTCTCATCGTGTCTAGACTCTATTTGAATAGGCGCCAAAAAACACCTCACCCCCTCCACCCAACAAACCGGCACAGCCCACGTTTGGGCGCTAATAATTTATGGCGGTCGTAGCAAAACGGATGCGGACCATAATTCGAGGACTTGCACAAGGAATCCTTCTCAGAATTACGCGTATGGCAAAAGGGTTCAGGGCTTAATGGCTTTATGAGCGCCTTGGGGCATTACCAAACGAGGTATTATTATGTACTAGGCACACACACACACACACACACACACACACACATGATTATTTATATGTTTAGGTGCCGTTGTTAAATAAAGTTGCTTAATGAGATGGAGAATTTCTGGCGCTGCTATTAGCAACGCTTCATTAAAATGGGTTTCCCCTGACAACGCATCGGCTTTGGTCTGGCTCCATTTTCCATTTACAATTTTTCATTTATTGATCTGGCTGTAAGCACATACAGCTATCCATTTTGGAGTCTATCGACGCAATATCAGCTGCCATTGTTCATTTTGTTATCACGCGGCTGCAATCCGAGCGACTTCTTCTGCAACTGGTAGCAATTTGGGTATTTCACCGGGCGATAAGTAAGTGTGTGTGTGTGTGTGTGTGTGTGTGTTTTGGGTGGGCTGACTCTTTACGACGATGTCGTGTACATGGCACATTCATTAGGCTGGTCGCGACTGGAGTGGCCAGTGAGTGGGCAGCGAAGCAACTCATTATTGTTTGTGCTGTTTGGTTTCAATATTTCAATATTTTGACATACGCAGCGAAAGTCACCCTTTTGCCCCCTTTTAAGGACCACACCCAGTCATCCCCCGACACACATGTACACAGCGCCCAATGCTGTCGTTACTTGTACTACTAAAGCCAACCACACACACACACACCCTGCCTGTCAGCCCCTGCAACCCACCCCTTTTTCATTACATCGACGCCTCGCCGCGGGAGATGAGCGGCGGCGTCTGCCGTTTTGGCTGCTTTTGACTGCTTTTGGCTGCTTTTGGCTGCCCGTCTCGAAATTAATTTTAAGTAGGTGGACAGCGAATCGCAGTTGCTATATTTCTTGACGTTGTTGTTGTTGTTGTTGTTATTTGGCTTTTTATTTTATAGTTGTTGTCTTTTCTTTTGTCGAAAATTTATTGCGGTTTCTCTTCCGGCATTTTTTGGTTTTCTCTTCGCTTTGCGTAATGAATTTTTATTGTGATGGCGCGTTTGGATTCACTTCCTGGTTTCCCTTCCTGTCTGCCAGCCAACCGGCCAACAAACAAAAAAAAAAAAAGAGCCATTGCCTCAAGTCGTCGAGCGCTGCGCTTTATCTTTAGCTGTTGCATATTCATGATATCCTCCCTCCCTGCCCGCACTCGTCGAGCATCATTCATTTATGGCCAAAACCAAAGACGCCCATGCGGAAACTCTGCCTGAATTTATGTATTTATGTTTGTGGCAAGCATATGCATCACTTTTACTTTTGACACTGCTCCTCGACGCATATGCTTCTCAGACAGTTGGTCCTTAAAGACCCATCCCTCATCCCTCGTCCCTCGTCCCAGCTAATAAACTGCCGTATAATCAAAATGATAAATGTCTTAACTATTTTTGCTTGTAGAAATATTATTGTGTTAAACCATTTTGCAACATCTGTTGTTTTTTTTTGTAATCTTTTAGTTATCTCATTTTGGACAGTATCAAAATTATTATTTCAATTTGAATTTATTAATAACTGTAGTCGATCATTTTGATACTGTTCACACTTCAATTAAGAACAATCTAACAAAAATAAGCAGAATAAAAAGTCGACTATAAAAATATGAATAAATAATTCAAAATAATAATTGTGTGTTTTATTTAAATATTGACTATGAATTTGATTTATGAAAAAAAAAAGAAAATAAGTTAAATGATTCAATTAAAAATCTAAAAAAAAAACAATAAATTTATAAAAAATTCAGCCAGCTGGCAAAGATTGACAAATCATATTTGTTTAATACTTAGGCTAAAAAATTAAAATCCAAAAGCGGGTTTCTTTCAGCAGCAAAGCGAATGCTTTACAAATGAGGCTGGGACAAGGCCAGTGGTGGTGCGGGGGCAGGGCAGAGGGTGGCAGCTTGGGTTACGTCACGTGCCGCTCATTAAACGCTTAACTTGATATTTAAAATAAAAAATTAAAATACTGAGAAATCAACTGCCACTTGC
The DNA here is from genome assembly GCA_035042405.1 of Drosophila demipolita. Classification (NCBI taxonomy): domain Eukaryota; kingdom Metazoa; phylum Arthropoda; class Insecta; order Diptera; family Drosophilidae; genus Drosophila; species Drosophila demipolita. The sequence goes on from JAWNLI010000485.1 coordinate 6,239,857, forward strand.
TGATTGCTGATGACTGTTGTTACCTTTTCAATATGCCAAATCCAGCCCAGTTGTCGACAGGCGACAGATTCCAGCCGCACTCCTCCTCCGCCTGCTCCGCCTGCTCCTCCGCCTGCTCCTTTTCCGGAGGAGGGTCGCTTCTTAATTGCTGGCTTCGTTGGCTGTGCCAAATCTGCGGCTTAATGCATAATTCAGGGGGCACAGACTACCAGTGGTAGTCTGTCCCAGCGCAACCGCAACCCTTCTCAAAAGGCGACGCACGGAAAAACACGTTTAGACGTCAAGTGCGTTTGAGCGTAAATTAATTAGGCCAATTAAAGCGCCTTAATTGAGCTGTGCCGGCACAAGGACAACAGCAGACGGCACGGCGCAGACTTGATGTCCTCTTTTGTGTTACAGCCTTTAGACTGTTTTTTCTCTTTCTTCTTCAATTTTTTTTTTTTTTTTAACTTATCTCCACAGCAGGCAGTTTGTCTTAACTGCAGCGCTTACCTCGTCTCTTTAGGCCAAAAATCTGCGCTGATTGCGTAATCGCTGCTCCTGTCGCCTGCCCCCTGTGTCTGTGTTTATAGCATAATTGTCGCAAGCTTTCTCTCACTCTTTCTCACTCCCCTTCTCTCCCTTTCTCACTTTCTCTGTGACTTTGTGTTAGACTTATGCTTGAGCTAATTGCATTAATTGACTAAGCGTTTTGTGCCGTCAAATTTGTTTGGCCAACATTTATAAAACTCAACTGTTTTATTTAAATACAAGAGAGGGGCAGAAGAGAGTGGGGGGAGGGAGATTGTGCTTACATTACGCAACATTAGCCAAACGGAAGCTCTTCAAGTTTTGACTATCAATATCTTAAAGGCCGACTGCAGTCGTGTTCATAGAGACATAACTTCTAAGCGGCAAGAACAGTGGCAGCAACAGTGGCAGTGGCAACAACAAAAGAAATGTGAATGAATTGCCAACAAAGTTTTGCAAAAGTCAAAGAGGCAACTGTAAAGCAACGGCGAGACCCAAAGTGGCAAACAAAATTGGGGGGTTGGCAGCGGGGCGGCAGCGGGGCGGCAGCGGGGCGGCTGGCAATTCCCCAAAGTCACATAACTTCAACGAGGCAGCGTTGGAGCCCTGCAATAAAAGGAGTAAATTCCAGCGAATCCATTGCCAGCCAAGACAGATTCGAGCAGCTTTCTATCTGTCTCTCTCCCCTCTCTCTCTCTCTCTCTCTCTCTCTCTCTATCTGTGTGTAAGTTTGTCTGCTTGCCTCTTTGTGCTGCAGTGGAAAAAATGGTTAAAGCGAACTTTTCACATTATTTTTGAGCCATTTCGACCTCATTGAAGCGCAACACAAAGCATCACAAAGTGCCACCAACGCACCAGCTACTTGCCACAGGGAATGAGGCGTCTCCAAAGCAAAACGAAGGCAAATCTATTTGTGATTTATACTTTGCCACCAAAAAGGAAAAGAAAAAAGAAAAGAGGAGCAGAGAGCGAGTGGCCGCAACCCCAAAATTGTGGCTCTGGCTGTGGACTGGGAGGGGTGACCCGAATGTGCTGCAAGGTGTCCGCTTGCCACAAGACCATGATGTGCAGCTACCACACAGTGCTTCTTCCATGTGCTGCTGCCCGCCCAGCTGCGTGCTCTCGATGACGCCTAACGACTTGTGAAGCAATTGAGTTGAAAGCTGAGCTCACTCGGTAAATTCCTTTAGCATCAACAGCAACAACAACAACAGCAACAACAACAACAGCAACAACAACAACAGCAACAACAACAACAGCAACAACAACAACAACTACAACAGCAACAATAGCAGAAATAGAAGGTAGAAATAGCCAAGGCGTTCACTTTACGCCGGTTGCGACATGATTGCGTTGCCATTTCTGTTTATGCAACTCAATAAATCAAGTGCTGTCCCCAACTCCCCCCCCCCCACCCCACCCATCCAACCCTCTGCAATTGTAACCGTCAATGAAAACGTTAACGGCGGGAAAAAAACCAACAAACAAAATAAGGGCGCCGAGCTGGCCGTGTCCGGTCTCCGGCACAAAATAAAAACGCAACAAAGACGCACCATAAAAATAGTTAAAGGCCGAAAGAACCAAAGAACCAAAGGGCAAAATGGCCAGAACGAAATGAAAAAAAAAAAAACAGAAGCAGAAACAGAAACAGAAACTGAAACTGATTTCACGCCATGCGAATATCAATTTCAAATTTGCCAAAAGAATCCAAACGACTCCCCGTTTTTTTCTCACAGTGTGTGCCACACTTCACAGCGCACAGCTTGAAGCAGCAGCAGCAGCCAAGGTAAGGCGTAAGGGTTTTTCGAGTTGTTGTGCGGGCGGGGCTAAGGGGTTTTTCAACTTAGTTCTTCTTCTTGTTTTGCTTGCTGTACTTATTTGTCTGCCCCGCCGCGCTTCGGGCATTTTATTACGCGGCTTGCCACGCGTCTAATGAAGTGCTGATTGTGCGAGCGACCCTCAAACTGGTTAAGCCCTCGCCGAGAGACTCTCCAACTTCAGACTCAACAACAACAACAACAACAACAACAATCAAGTAGTAGTTGCCAGTTATAAAGAGTGGCGAGTCGCCGCCAGCTACCAGCTGCCAGCTGCCACACTTGAGTTGACCTTTGAATGGGATTCAAATAAGTAAGTGTTGCAACTGAAATCAGCAGTTGCGGCTGCATTTTGTTGTCTTAAGCAGCACGTGTGGCACGCTCGTGTCGCTCCTAGTAGTAGATATCTGTGCCACAGATGCTTAGCACTCTTGCCATCTAATTCGCTTCTATATCTATGAATGAGCAGCAGCTAACTGGTGTGGCACGCGTTGCACATTTATATTTCCCATTGTCGTCTGCCTCGTTTGGCTTCCGTTCGGCACTTACAATACCCTTTTTACAAAGGGTTTAACAGTTTTGTTAAAGGAGATGTCTATATATATATATATATTTATTTATATGTATATGTATATATATATTTGTAAATGCACATGCATAATTATGGCAAACACAGTTTAATAACGCATTCAAAATATACATGAAAAATGTTGCAAATAGTTGTTAGAAAATTTTGAAAAATATATTCGAAACATTTCTAAACTGTTTTGTGCCAATCACCATCAGAAATCCAGTCAATATCACAATTTTTCACTCGTCTGAGTTAACTTGCCACTTAATAAAAGTTGGCATAGATCAGCGAAATATATCAAAAAGTTGCCATAGAATTTGATTTATTTTTTTTGCAGAAAGCAAATGTTTTATTAGAGCTAAATTTTGCATATATTATTATTGTTATTATTATTCTAGCAATTTTTTTTATATAAATTAATATTTAAAAAGAAAATTCTGCTCCAATATTCGCAAATTAAATTTCGCAAATAATGCGACTGATTTTTACAAAGAAAAAATTCACAATTTGAACAAATAAGGTTAACAAGCAAATTTTTTAAAAATGGGTTTGATGATGATTTCTTCTATGAAAATCTTTTTAGATAAAGTTAAGAGTATTTTTAAGTTGCCAACATATTTTCCAACTATTCTCGTATTGCTTGAAAATGTTTGAAATAAATGGTTTCCAAATCTAATCAATTCTATTTAATTTTTATAAAGATAAAAAAAAACACCCACAAAATGCACATTTGAACAAATTAGACTAACAAGCAAATTTATTAAAAATATTTTTGAGGCTGATTAATGCTATGAAATTCTCTTTATATAATGGAAGTACTAATCTCTGAATTTAAGAGTATTTTTAAGCTGCCAACATATTTTCCAACTATTCTCGTATTGCTTGAAAATGTTTGAAATAAATGGTTTCCAAATCTAATCAATTCTATAAACTTCATTTTCCATTCTCCATTCCGAATGAATATAAACTTCAACGGGGCAAGAACGGCGGTGTTTTCCTGTCATATATAAATTTTTTATTCTTGGCAGCACTGTGAAATACTATAATCAGTTTGCCATAAATTAAGATCAGCCAGTCAAGAATACCGAATATACGTATTGTGTTTGAGATTTATGTGTCTGTTGCAAAGATAGACAAAAATATGACCAGTTGATTTAGATATTTTTTTCTCCGCTGCGTAGCATGCACTTTCTTCTTTTTTGTTCATTTTTTGAAGTTTTGGAAAACTTTGTCTGCGGCACACTTGGCCAAGACAAAGCCCAACCACGCAGTTGGGCTGGAGTTTCGGGCAGACGAGCAACTGTTGCCAACAATTTTTTGGCTGGGACCCATGTGTTAGACATGCAATTATAATCATAATAATCATAATCATCATCATCATCACCGTCATCGTTATACACATTATTATTATTATTTCACATTCTTGTCCTCATCATTGTGCCCTGATTTATGTGTTGCTGGCAGCTTTCCAAATTTAATTACAAAACGTCGCTTTGAGGGGCCCAAAATGAGCAGAAAATTGATATACAATGAAATTTGAATTGTATGCCTCGTTCGCAAGGGTTGCAACATTCAATGAATCTGTGCAACGGCCCCCCCCCTGTGTGTGTGTGTGTCAGTTTGTACACCTCTCCCCCCCCCCTGCCCATTGTCTGCGCTAAAAAACTTGTTAATAACATAAACAAATTTTGTACGCACAACCCCCAAATGCCTTTGTATCTCTTTATATATATATATATATATCGTGCGTAGGACTACCCCCATTTGACACCGTTCACAAATCATATAATCGTCGCCACTGTTTCAATAATCAAATTTAAAATATTCTTGCCACACTTGAACGTGTTGTTTATCCTTCAACAGTTGTTTGTTTTGTTGCGTTTGTTGTTGCCCCGGAATCCATCGCTTTCTCTTGCTCGGTTTGTGTGTGTGTCGCGAAGTTTATTGAGATTTATTGCAGTTCATTGGGAGACACCCGGGTTTTTGTTAGCTTCAACAACCAGAAACCAGCATTCAGCATTCAGCATCCAGCATCCACCGCCGGCTCCCCGTGGCGTCTGCTATTAATACGAGCATATCAGGTTATCTAGCATATAATAGTAGAAAATCTCCTACGGTGATTTCCTCCTTTTTGCTGCATATTCATTCATGTCTACACACATTTGGAGTGAGCTGCAAATACTGCCATGATTTCTGTTGCTTCTTCTTCTGGGGCATTGCTTCCAGGGGCATTGTTTGATTAAAGCGTTCAACAGACCAAAAGTACACGACAAAAAAAATCAATGCCACGCCTGAAATACTTTGAATATTTTTATTTTTTTTGTATAAAGCTTTGCATTTTTCCTTAAGCTGACATCTAAAAAATATCATTGTTTTTATATATAAAATTTTAAAGTTTTTCCCTAAAATATTCTATTGTTTATGTATGTAATATTTATATACATATTTTACATTTATATATTTATACATCTAATTAAGTTTAAAGATTTACTACAAAATATTGAAATATTTTCTAAAATATCGAAAATATCATAATTATTATATTATTTCCTCATTTATGAAATTTCAAAGTCTTTCCCTTAGGTGAAAATCTCTAAAATATTTTTTTAATTAAGTTAAAAGAATTAACTAATTATTATTAATTAATTAATTAATTAAATGATTGATTATTTGCTGAAAATATCATAATTATTATATCACTTATTCATTTATGAAATTTCAAAGTTTTCCCCTAAGCTGAAAACCTCTAAAATATCCTAATGTATTTAATATTTATATACATATTTATCTAATTAAGTTGAAAGTATTTACCAAAGCTGATTATCTAAAAAATATCCTACTTATTATTATGAATAAGCCATTAATCATAATTTTTAATATTAAACATAAATATATTAAAAAAAAAAAATTATTTTATTTTTTTTCGTATTTTTTGTTGAAAAATTAATAATTTTACCTATATTCAAATATTGACTATTAAAAAGAGAAAATCGAGTAACTAATTCAAATAACGTAAAAATAATTATTTAATTTCTGCTTAAATAGTAATAATTGTTTTTAATAAAGTGCTAAATTCATAAATACAAAATACGTTTACATTTTTGGCAGAGCAGGCTTTAATCATGACACGAAATAAATCGTTTGCCGAACAATTCAAATGTTGCATGCCTGAATTGGGGGCAACTCATGGACAGATCAGAGATATTATTTCGCATCGACGATAATTTGCACTGGGAGGCACGCACACACAGCACACACACACACACACAGCACACACACACACACACACAGGGGGAAGTTGGCCTGTTTTGGACCCAGGGGCTATCAGCATGTTTGACGTTGACGCCCCACAAGCAATATCGAATTCCAGTCTCGACTTCATTTGACTTTCTAACTGCCCTGTCATTAAGCAGCACCCAGGAGCACCCGGGAGTACCCAGCAGCACCGGCACCGTCACCGTCACCGGCCTCATCGACCGGCGGACAACGAGAGACAATCATTTATCGCAAAAATGTATTCCTCATTTCAGGCAGCCTTCATTAATTTTTACCCAACCCTCCGCTGCTCCTGCTCCTGCTCCAGGTCCTTTTGTCCTTTAACGCACTTTGCTGTGCCTGCAGCCCCTGGCAAAAGGAGCATTTGTTGCGTTTGTCCTTGCCACGTCTTCCTGCAGGCAATGCCATATTGTATGGCCTGCATTTGTATATTGTTTTTGTTGTTGTTGTTGTTGTTGGAAAGGCCCTTTGCCTGTGTCTCACCTTCGCCCCCTTTTTCAAAACATGCAATTGTAATTTGTTTTCATTTAGCTCAACGCTTTTATTTGGCATTTAGACATGCACACGTTGCAGTTGACGGCATTTTGAGACCAAGGGTTGTTGCCCCCCTCGTCCAGAGTCCAGAGTCCAGAGTCCAGAGTCCTCGTTACTGTTACTGTTTCTCTTGCGGAACGTGTTTTCATTATTTTCTTTTTGTATTTTTTTTTTTGGTTTTCGTTCCCCTTGTTTTTTTTTTTTCCTGTGTAGGCCGCTTCATAAATGTCATTTAAGTTGTACGGTTCAATTAATAATATATATATGTGTGTGTGTAAATGGTCGTGTTTTGCTTTTGGTTGCGTGTCAGACGCGAGACTGGAAAATTCGTGGAAATTCCGTGCTGTTTGCTTAGACAAATGTGGCGCAACATTTTCTTAAACTGACACACATTTGTTTTACGTCAACTATTATTTTTTTTTGTATATTTTTTTTTTTCTGACAGGAAGGTGGTCTTTTGTATTTTCTTAGAAGTCAGTGCTAAAGCTATTTGTTAATTGAAAAATGTTGCCATTATATTCAAGTAGAAGTTGCAAGTTTGTTTTCCTTTTTTATATTTATGCTCATTTATTAGTTGACATGAAGTCGCGTCTCCAAAGTCTCGTTTGACTCAACAATTATGATGAGCAACTGACCCGGTCTTGGGCCAAGAAAAATGGGGAGTCTGTCGGTGAAAAGTTAACTTGCAAAATGCAGAAAACAAGTCAACGACAAACTCAAATGTGACAACAAACAACAAACAAAATGGACAAAGCCAAGAACAAGGATAACAATGTAGACTTGAAGCAGTTGAGAGACGGGATTTATTTATTTTTTTATATTCTACGAACGGAAACCGGAAGTTGCTGTTGTGTTATAAAATATGGGGATGGGGAGGGGCAGGGGAAAAAAATATGCGCAGGAAATGCAAAAGTTTTGCATGATATTTTCCACATTTTTGCTGCGTTGTTGTTTTTTTTTTCTTTATTATTTTTAAAGAAAAATTGACTACAATAAAAAACTTCCATTTTTGGTAAGGTGCACGGATGAGAGTTGCGTGGCGAGTTCATTACGAAGGATGTATTTGTAGGGGGTTGGTGGGAGGGGGGGGGGGTGTTAGGTTTCATTTCAAAGGGTTCAATGTCATGTGAAAATCATGTGAGTAGCCGATTGGTTGGTTGCCTAGTTTCCATTTGTGTTCATTACAAACTACGAGTACTTAAATGTTGTATTGTGCTCTTTGTATTTTTTTTTGTTTTTTTTTTTTGGTATTTTATTTTGATAATAAAAGTGGAAAAGTCTGCAGAAGTGTTGTGCATAATTTTCAAATTCACTTTTATGTCTTGCTGGGCCCTGGCCAAAGATATTGTGTGTAGACTCGCCTTAGAAGGCTTATGCGCACTTGACACGCATGCCACACCACGAGCAATCCATGTGCCCCATGTGCCCCCGTCAGCTAATCGCAACAAGCCAGCGTCACCCTGACACCAAAAAAAGAAAGAAAATATATATAAAACAGACCTGCCGAATCATTGCGAAACATTCACCGTTGCCATTATGTACACACACACATACATACATACATATATATGTGTGTGTGTGTGTGTGTGTGCCCTTAGTTTACGTTTATTTTGCACTCTACTGCAATCAGAGTGCCACACATTTGGCTATGTTTTTCTTGTCGGGTTTTTTTTTATTATTTCCTTTTTTTTTTGTTGGTGTCCCCAGCGGCATATTACCTTTTTATGTTTATGTTCCAAGTCCGAGCCGTGCGTAAAAACAACCACAATTGCAAATCCACCCATCCACCCAGCCAGCCAGCCAGCCTCGCATCATCATCTTTGTGCGTTCTCTGGTTTTGCCCGGGCGGCAGTTTAAAATGTTGCACATATCTGACAAATATCCATTATCACGCCACGTACTCCCAGTTGTTGTTGTTGTTGTTGTGCCTCAATATTCGTAATTTATAGTTGATGATATTGCAGAAAATTGACGCCTATATGCCCCTCCACCTCTGCCTCTCCGCTCCACTCTTTAAAAATGCTGCCACTTTTTTGTTGCCATCGTCCACTCCAATTTCTGGCACTCTTTGCCGATTCAGCTTTCAATTCGTGATTGCTTCTTAGCAGCAGCAACTGAAGGACAACCTCTGTGCCTGCTATCCTCCTTACCCCCTCTGTGTGTGTGTGTGTGTGTTTGTGTCCACATTACTCCGGCTGGGGCATCCATGACTGTCGAATAGTGGCGTTTGACACAGTCCACCCGCATTACCGCTTACGTGAGCAACACTTGACGACCCACTCGCCATGAGTTGCATCTTTTTAATCCTCCTGTGCTCCATTCCACCTCCATTCCTCAACCCTCAACGCACTCCTCATGTGTGCCATGTGTCCACGCGCAATCTCAGCTCATCGCTTGGCGGCGCAGCAACTTCACATTAATTTAATAAGATGACGCAATACACGCAAGTTTCATGCGTGTTGCACTCATCTGGATTTTTCGCAAAGACTTAAATTAAGTAATATTATTCTATAATTAAGCAATGAAATACAATTGAGTGATCAATATGCAAAAGGAGCTGGAAATGCGGCTTCAAATATCACACAAAAAAAACTTTTTGTTTCGCTTGTTTGAAATGCAGAAAAATAACTTTTGTTTTCCTTGAGTGAAATGAAGAAAATAATCTTAATAATAATATATTTTAAACAACTATATTAAATTAAATGTAAATATCTTAAATCGTATAACTTTAGTAATTAACTAAAGTGTTAAAATTAAAAAAAAAATTTACCAATTTTAGATAACTGAAAACAAGATGTAAAAAATAATTTTAAAAATATGTAAACTTTTTTGTTTAACGTTTTAGAGTTGCAGTAATAATATCAAATGAAATGCATCTTGTTTTCAGTTAACCAAAATTATTAAATTAAATTATTATATATTTATTATTGTAATTATTGTATATTATTATTATTTTGACGACTCACTCGAAGAATTTCAAAGTTAAATTTTAAAAAGAAAAAATGCATAATTCAAGTTAGAGAAATTTAATGACTCAATTTATAAATAATTTTAATAATTTCAAATTAAATTAAGTAAAGCACTTTAAGAATAGGCATATCAAAGTAGATAATCAAAATAAATATCAGACAAAACTAGCCTAAGAAAAAAAGCATTAGAAATGGAGATGGAAAAAATGGAAATTGCCAAAGATAGGCGAAATTCAAACTGTGGCGCCACAGACACAAAGCTAATTAGAATCATCAGTTTCCGCTCGTTTTAATTCGAGAAACTTGCTTAGTGATTGCGCTGGTGCACAATTGGCACTCCTGGAACCGCTGGCTGGTTGCAAAAACTTAATCATATAAGTTGTGTGTGTGTTGGTGTGCGTGTGTGTTGGTGTGTGGCAAGTGAAGGGCAGTATTCGATTTATGCTGTTTATATAACATCAGCTCTGCATCAGACAGACCCACAAGACGAGGGTTGGTATTCCATATCCATATCGATACTCATATCCATATCCATATCTGATATGGTTATTTGTTCACATCAATTTAATTTATCATTCAGCTATTTGCACTGCATAAACTCGCATCACGGACGGACCAACTTTTGCAATTCCCACATGCATCTGCAACTCAACTTAACTCAACTCAACGTATACGTAATATTTATGTTTCATTCTGCTTGCTGCCACACACACACAAACAATTAAGATATGTGTTTGTGTGTGTGTGTGTGTGTTTGCAAAAATCTCAATTGGAATTATTTGTGGCTGCAAGTTTGCGTAAGTTTTGTGATTATTACAAACGTTCATCTAATCCATGATTAACGATTTATACATTTTTCACACCCCCCCCGGGGGTTTATGCGGCAATTAAATGTATTCGTCTGCCAACTGCAAACGTTCAACAAACAAATGCATTTAATGAAAGAATAACACATCGAATCTAATAATGCCGGACACATTAGTTGCAATTTAAATTGCAACACACACACTCGAGAATTTTTGTGTTTGCTAAACATGTGGCATTAAAGAGTAAAACAAATAAATTGTAAATTTGATTAATTTTAATTTTATTGTTATTAAAGAACACAATCGAAGTATGCGTAAAACAAATGCAACACAGTTGAGTAAGTCCAAAATCTCGTTGAACGGCACAATAAACTTTCGATATAAAAGACACTGTAAAAAAAGAGGAGGGAGAAAACTTTTCGACGGCAGCCGTAGCAAGATGCCGGGTAATGGAAAAGCGTAATCGCGCAAAAATTTGCCTTGTACTCTGGCCATGATAAATGATTGTCATAAATAAAGAAAGGCCCAAAAACCCGATGGAAATTGATGTTTAAGACTTTTTTATCGCACGATTTTGTACGGCGCGACACACCCACCCCCCCTTCCTTCCTTCACCCACCCACAGATTGCGGGCTTAACGTAGAGATTTGCGCGGATGGTGGGGGGGGGATGGTTGAGAAACCCTTACTCAAAGTCATTAATCACAAATCGGCAGAAAGCAGAAAGCCAAAAACCGAAACCATTTGTACAGTTGAAAACGTTATTTTTGGGGGAGGCAGCACCAGATTAGATTGGCAGGTGAACTCTTTCAGTTTTAATTATGGCACGAAACAAACTAAGATTGCTGAACACTCCTCCCTCCCTCTCCCTCTTTCTCCACATTATATATATATATATATATATTGGCCAACTGCCTAACTATTCACATTTTCCTATCATTGACGATCTAACAAGTAATTCTTAAATTTAAAATTTAATTTTTCAAGGTCAATTTAAAACTACACAATTCGAAAATGTATTTAATTTTCAAATTTTAATTATTTAATTTTTTCATTAATTAACATTTTGCTAAAATTGTTTCGAAATTGCAATTTAATTATTTTCAAATTATGATTTGATTAATTAACAATTAACTAAAATTATCTCAAAATTTTTATTATTAATTTTAATATGAGCTTGTGTAATTTATATTTAAATGCACATTTCATTTATTTTGGGCAATTATATTTAGTGCTACTGAAATGGAACATTTCTGTCTCCCTCTCTCCCTATCCCTCTCTCAATCACTTTATCCACATAATAAATTATATCTTTTATTCGCTAGATTCCCAATTATTCACATTTAGCTTGTATATCTTCTATCGTTGACATGAAGCAAATAATTCCAAACTGATTTATTCAATTTCAATTTCAAATTCCGCTATTTTAAAATTTATTTAAATTTCAAATTTTAAATAGATTACATAACATTAAGCTAAAATTGTTTCAAAATTGTAATTTAATTATTTTCCCACTTTAAATTGATTAATTAACATTTGGCTAATATTGTCTTAAAATTGTAATTCACATTTAGCTAAAATTGTTTCAAAATTGTTATTTCATTTTTTTTTAAGTTAAAGTTAATTAATTAACATTTAACTAAAATTGTCTCAAAATTGTAAGTATTCATTTTAATATGAACTTGCGTAATTTATATTTAAATGCACATTTCATTTATTTTGGGCAATTATATTTAGTGCCATCAAAATGAAACATATTAATTCGAATATCGAATATCGACAACAATATGCTAGTCGATTACCGATTATTTATGGGTTAAGCACGATTCATATGTCAGCATGTGACAAACACATCGTGCAAATGCAATTATTTATAGCTGATCAATGGTGCACAGAGCCATATCCATATACCATATATATATATATATATATATATATGTTTATTTTAAACGTGCCATTTGGGTGTATCGGTAGGCATTCGCACACGTGCTTTACTCCCTTACGCTGCGAAAGCATGGGCAGAGGGAAAGAGCGGGAGAGCGGGAAAAGAGGGGAAACAGGAAAATCATCTTCTTAATCTTAATTGCGGCACATTAGCACAATAAACCAAACGAATGGCCAAACATTATCATAAATAAAACAGCAGCCAAAGGACTATGGCTCAATGCACGCCAGGATGTCCCTCTGTTTGTGTGTGTGAATGTGTGTGTATGCGTGTGTGTGTGCGTGTGTGTGTGCGTGTGTGTGTGTGTGTGTGTGCAAATATGTGTGATTCTTGCCCGGCGTTTTATTTTTGCCGTCAAATTTCGACCAGTTTTGCCATGGCTTGAGCCAAGTGCTTAAATATTAATAATGTAATATTGCAGCAGCCAGCCACGCCCCCAAAGAAATGGGCATACTAAAGATTAATGCTAATGCATTTTTGCATGCCCTTCCATATCCCATATCCTGTATCCCATATGTCCTGTGTGTCCTCACGTTCTATGCCAATTTCCGTGTGCAATTAGTTGTGTGAATAATTGTGAAAACCTTTTGTTCATTTTCCGCAGCCATTTGGGAAATTTACTTATGAATATTTGTCAAGGTGCAGCCACATTTACAGTGCATATCGAATGTGATTTTACTGCCTTCTTTTTGTTCGATAAATGAAAGATGAGCACATTCACTGCACTGTGGCAGCAGCTCAAACCGAACTTGCAACAAATTCAAGCATTTGTCGCCCGGCATCTCAGCTCCGTGATATATGCGAATTAAACGTTGAAAAATATTGCTTATATTTAAGTTGAACTTTGAACTTTGTTCAAAACATGCCACAAGTAAGAAATGTTGCAATGTGGTAGTAGCCGACTGCGCCATACTCTGCCAGAATTTTAATATGAACCCATAATTATGATTGATGTAATAATCACATTTTTGTCAAAATATTTTACAGGTTTCTCAGCTCTTAAATTTCACAAGTTATATCAAAAATCAATTTATGAAAATCTATTCTAGAAAACTGCAGTAAAATTTGATAACTTTGGCTCAACATTTTTGAGAGATCTTTGCGATTTTTGTAGGTGGTTTTATTCATTTTTTTTTTTGTCACATTAGCTCTAAAATTATTAATGATATAGGGGAAAGGCAGTGGAAAGGGAGGTAATAAAGTGGTTTATATTATATATATATATCATATGTCGATTTTTGTAAATGCTTACCAGCTAATCACACTTTAAGTTTGGCAATTTTTCATTACAAATTGTCGTAAATATGAGAAATATCCAATTTACACTTTTAAATATATAAATTTTATGTCATTTTATTTTTTATCTCAGTTTAATACTCTAATCAGCGTCTCTAATTCTAAGTTAAATAAACTAGAGTCCCGGATTCGACATTTTATTATGTTTAATTTCATATCTGAAGCAAATTTGATATGTATTTAATTTTTCACCGAATATTCTGTTTTTTAAATTGTGAGTGTCAGAATAAGTTATCATTTACGTAGCCTGTTTTTCTATTAAAACTTTAAGTTCTATTTTCAATAGCTATAAAAAATAGTGATTAGTTTCAGTGGCACTCTAAACTAATCTTAAGCAAAAGGCAGATAAAATGCCAATTTTAATTTATTTCAATTAAGGCTAAAGCATTTTTTCACATTCAAAGTAAATTTAATTCGAAATTTTGAATGACAGACGAATTTGTCTTGAGAGTTTAAATTTACTTTAAATATTTGATACATTTTCTTTGATTACTATTATATTTTATTTTATATATATATTTTTTTTATATATATTTGAATTTATGCAATTTGTATTTATAATATTGTGTTATATATTTTTGCTTCTGATCAAGAGGGTATATACAAAATTATGACAGACAGTGTGACGAACAGACTAATATCTCTTTATTGACTCATCTAGCGTTATTGATCGAGCATTTATATACTATATATATTGAAAAAAACCTCCAGCAGTGTATGAAAACCTAAATATTTATTTGTCAAATAGCAATTTGTACAAATTTTAGTCATAATCGTAACTATTTCCAGCATTTGCCATTCAATTAAAAAATGAAAGCCGTAAAGTGAAAACAAAATTACCACAAAATATACACACACACACACACACACACACATACAATGCACAGTCAGAAATGACAAATCCAAGATAATTTATTGGCTTTGGCACCTTTTTTGGTATTTATTTTATTACTATTTTCCTTTTTTGTGGGCACAACAAGCAGGGGGAAAGCAAATGTGGCACGGGTGGTGGATTTACGCACACCTACAAAAAGTCAGGGGTGTGGCATGCAACATGAAAAACTATTAGCACTTTCGAATTTTAAGCGGATTACGCTGCAGGCCGAAGCAGACCAAAGAGATATACATACATACATACATACACACATACATATATATATATATATATATTGAGGGGTGTCTGTTGTCGCATCTGGTCAAAACGTTCGGGCCAAAACTCAAACAACAAATGCCAGCTGTGAACTGAGAACTGAGCCTTTTCCGCTTCAGCCGAAATTCAACTAATTTGCGGGATTCGCACGCAGCGAATAAAAAAAAAAAAACGAGAGACAAAATTAACCGCAATAAAGCAAATAAACAACAACAACAAAAAAAACTGAGCATGAAAAAAAAATGTGAAAATGTGTGTGCGATTGATGGGCGGTGGACGGTGGGTGGGGCGTGGCTGCTTCAATGCGGCTGTTTACATTGCAAAAAGCATTCGAGTGCAGCGCAAACAACATTGAACAACAACAACAGACAACAACAACAACAACAACGGACAACAGACAACAACAACTGATAACAAACAGCTCACAGATTGGCCATGCAACATGGCAACGACGACCCACGTGAGGCATGCAGCTTGTCTCTTAAGTCCACCACCCAACACCAACCCAATTGTTGTTGTTGTTGTTGCTGCCGCTGCTGCCAATTCAATTCAATTGTTTTGCCTTTTTGCGCAAATGTCCGGCAATCACAGCGCGGCTTGTTTGTTTGCCGCTTGTTTATTTGTTTGCCCGTTTTGTAGTTCTTCCTCTACTTTTCGCTGCTGCCACCTGCCACCCCCTGCCCCACCATCACTCCCCCCTCTCCATGACATCTGTGTGGCCCATCTGCAGTGTCTTTGTGTGCATATGTAAGTGAGGGGGGGGGGGGTGGGACAGCCAAGGGAATTGATACTGACACGATGCCAGAGCTGAGTGCACCAACCATCGCTATAAGAACCCATTCTGATCTAACAATATATATATATATATATCAATATAACAAATATATGTATACCAAATTAAAAAACCCCCCATAACCCTTTATCTATTAACATAAATTAATAATTCCCCATACTATCTTGCCTCTAAATCAAAAAAAATACTGCTTACAGCAAAACATAATTATTTTATGCTCTTTATAAAAAAAAAAAAACAATTTTAGAACATTTTTAAAGTGCAAATTTTATTTGTAATTATGACATAATTTTTATGATTTTAATTGATTTTAACCAATTACAAATGGCTCGCAAGCATATTTTATTGTTTTTTTTTTATAATTAAATTTCGAATTCACTAGCATTTATTACCTAATATTAAAAAAGAAAAAAAATTGTTCAATTTAACTATTTTTTTTAGCTTTATAAATACAAAATTAACAAAGAAAAATATATTAAATTCCAAATCAAATAATATATTCTTTTCAGCCAAACAAAATTAACTAAGGCTATATATTAAAATAAAAAGTAGACAATTTTTAAAGTGCCGCAATCGAATTTGCGTTATGTAATTTTGAAATAATTTTGATAATATTTAAACTATTTACAAACTGCTCGAAAAGCTATTTTGTTGATTTTTTTACAATTAAATTCCGAATTTAGTAGGATTACTTGCCTTCTATTAATAAAAAACAAATAATTTTTTGATTTCAGCTTTTTTCAAACTTTCATCAAAATTTACAAAAATTATCTGGTTTAAAAAAATATATGAATAATATTTTAGAAAATTTTAAAAGTGCATTTTTTATTTAAATAATTGTTATAACTTTAATAATAATTACAAATCACATATTTTGTTGAATAAATAAATTCCGAATTTTTCGAATTGGAATTTTGAAGAAATTTATTTAACTTATTGATATAATTATTGACGTCATATGTGTCTCAATATATTACTAAGAACTCTTATATATAAATAAACTATAACTGGACTATAAGCCAGATTAATTAATCGAAATCTGCATATTTTCATAACAATGTTAATAACACAATTTTAAATCTTAAGAGAGTCAAAATTGTATTTTGTCAAAGTTCACTTTTAACAAAATTTATCACTTTTAGTAACTTATTTTTATATATATTTTCGATTAAATTGTTGACTAAACTGGCATCAAATATTAACTGTTCATATGCAAATTTCTTAGATCCCCCCCAAAAATGTTGCAACGGTTCAAATAAAGTGCTGATGCTGCTGCTGTTGTTGTTTTTGTTGTTGTTTTTTTGTTGTTGTTGTTTGTTACACATTTGCCCCGATAAACCTGTCAAATTGCGGTTGATGTTAAATTTTCGGCAAGCAAAAATAATTATGGGAAACTGGCGACTGGCGAACAAAAACAGGCGCAATTTTGCCTGTTTTTGGTAAAAATGATGTGGCAAGTGGCACAGCTGGTCACCTTTCGCTGTCTGCGTCGGCGGCATCTATGACTTTATTTATGCAAATTTCTGCTTCAAAACCAGCAACGGAGATTTGGTCTTCCTGTTTTCTACCAAAAAAAAAAAAAAATATCGTAAAAAAGACGTGAAAAAATGTTGAAATTAATTTCACGACAGCTTTTGTATGCTGCTTGCATATTTTTATCCCACTCCCCAGAACAAAAGCATATTTTGCGTGACGCCGTTTTTGTTGTTGTTGTTGTTGTTGTTGTTGTTACCGCCAGTGCCCCTGCCACTGGCAGTTGACACTGCCTTTGAGTCTGCCACTGCGTCTGCTTTTGTTTATAATCCTGACCTGTGGACTTTTTTCGGTATTGCCGTCAGCATCATCAACAGCATCATCATCATCAAAAATAATGACATTTTATAAAGGCTTTTATTCAGTTCGCAGAACAGCAAATAAAATAAAAAAACCAAGTGCAATAAACTGCCGGCGACTGTTCTTATCGCGCTGACCCGTGGTGTAGGTTGCCGTTGAGGTTGGCGCTTGTCTCATCTGCGCCTCTGTTTAGTTTTAATTACACGCGACTCTGCTTTGCTGGCCATGCACCGTTATTTTTTGGCGTGTGCCTGGAGTGAGTTGAGGATGAGACGGCTGCGCTTGAGCGCAAACAAAATGTTTGCAGCGAACATGTTGCAGGCAACTTGCCGAGGGTTGCAAATGAAATTTACCCCTCATCAAAAGGGAAATTCGTTCGGAGTCAGTGGAGAAATTTTACTCACACTGAGAGAGCGTGAGAGAGGGAGAGAGGTAGTGAGAGAAATTCACTGCTTGCTTAAGTTAATTTGATTTTATTATTACAACTCAAAAAGTACATAAGCTTTAATTAAATAATACAATACACCAGTAATCAAAAATATTAAAATATTTTCACATATATTTCTGACGATCGCCGTGGGAAAAACTCCTCAAAGCTGCCATTGGCTGTTTGAACTACTCCTTGTCGCCCAGTTGAATTCGCCGCAATTGCCTGCTGTGCTCGCTCTCGTTGCCAGTTCAGACACGAGCCGACTTGAGCCGACAGCACACGAAGGGCAGCGCACGAGCGTCTCGAACAAACGAACAAACAACGTTAATCGGCAACACGCGCTCAGCAAAAAGCGTTTAGTGGAAAGTGAACTCTTACACAAAGTTGACACGCTGCGCGCGCGTTCGCGTTTTCAAATACAGCTCCTGCTTCAGGCAAAAGATGCATGCAACTTGAGTTGGTAGACGCAGCAGATACTCAGATACAGATACTTAATCACAGAGTGTGAAGCAATTTCGCTTCAGCCATTACTTAATTTGTGCATGTGATTAACAAATTTAGTGAGTGTGCTTAACTAACCTAAAATAACTAACTTAATAAATTATTAACTAACTGTTAACTGTTAACTGTTTAAACATAACATTTCACTTGAGGATTACTTAAAGGAATACATAAAAAGTGTTTAATAATAAATACGTGTTTGTGCTGATTTTCTTGCTCTTAGCAACAATAAGGTAATCATTTGCAGTGTATATAAACAATTTTTAAAATATTGTCTTCACTTTTACTTTTGTTCATTTACATAAATAAATATCAATCTTAAAAATATTACAAATATGACTTATAATAAATAAGTGCTTGTATTTAATTTCTGGCTCATAGCTAAAGCAAGATAAATATTTTAAGTGCATATAAAAATTAATTATTGTCTTGACTTTTATTTAAAATATTTACTTAGAAATCTCGAATATAAATCTGATTTTTCATAACATATTGCAAAGTTTAGAAGCAAATGAAAAACCTGCTCCTAAAAAATAAGTGGAAATTGTATGCAAAATTCACTTGAGGATTACTCAAATAATGAAATGGACAAACAAAAACACTCTAAAAATATAATAAATAAATAAAGAACAATTTAAATAAAAAATATATCTACTAATAAATACCTAGGATAAAATAAAGTAATTAATTTAAGTGCACCCAAGTGCAAAAAATTATTAGACAGAAAATATATATGAATACTGGCAATTATTTAAAAGAGAGATAGATAGATAGAGAGAGAGAGAGAGTGAGAGACAGAGAAAAGGGAGCTACTCTTATAAAATACACCTTGGCAAAGGACACTGAATATCGCATTAAGGATATAAACGTGTACGTGCTAAAGAGACAAAACCAGCCAACTTTGGCCAACACTGCCAGCCAACTTGGCCAAGTCAGCCAGCCAGCCAAGTTAGGCCGGCAGTGTTTACATTTTAGATTTTATGAGATAATACGCCAAAACACAATAAACACCCAGAACCAACACAGCAAACGAAGCAAAAATAAAATCAAGAGTTCTGCAAGTGGGCCAAGTTGTTGGCGAGGAGTGTGGAAATATGTGAGAGGGATGGGGTGGGGGATTTGGAGGGGTGCGGGCAACCGCGAAAGACGTAGAGAAATGTGCATTGCTTGCCACATTTGCGGCTGCCAAATAAATACAGCAACAATAACACGCTAACAATAAAAAACGAAAACGTCTCAGCCACAAAACACACACACACAATACTTGGCCAAGAACGCGTGCGAATATACAATATATTTACACACACACACACACATATATATATATATATATATATTTATATATGTAACAGAACCAATTTTCATTGTTTTGCCGTGGGGCGCTTTGTGGCCCGAAAAGAGGCGCCAAAATGCGAGCAACCAAAAAATGCTGAAATTTCCATCAACAAATAGAAAATGACAAGAAAGAAGAAAAAAAAATGTGCGCCGTCGACGTGTGAAAAGAAAGCAAAAGCAAACCAAAAACACATAAATATGTTTGAGATAACATATATACATATGTACACCTAAGCATATGCAGAAAAAGGAAATTGCCCAACACACACACGCACACATGCAAGCTTACACACTTATTTGATATTCTTGCTTGCACATCTGGATTTGGATAATTTTTGTTTTGCTTTTGACATATTTTCTATTCCGTTATGTTAATGCTAATGGCAAAAAAAAATATGCAGGAATTTACAGTTGAGTCGAACCAAGCACCAAATAATCCTTAATTATTAGTAGCGACTTAATTTGAGCACGCCTTCTGTCTCCCTCGCACAAGCACACACTTTCCCTTTCTCTATCTACCTCGCTCTCTCTAGCTCTGTGCTCAATGTGCTGCATAAATAAGTCGTTTGCAGCTGTTGGTTTGCCATTTATTTGAGTGCCCGATTAGGCCAATAGTCTGCGAATTGTTTTTGTGTTGCGTATCTTGGTCGCGTTTGTCTTGGATGTGGCTAACATGCCTAACCACATATAGGACAGCAACAGTAACACACACCACACACACTCACCCACACACCTACACACACTCAGGCATACACTTCAGCAAATATCTAACTTCGAATGCGAAAAATGGTCTACAAACTGTCAAACTTAATAATATTTAGATATGGTATTTTTTTTGCTCATTCGACTGACTTAAAAAGTATTTTTATATAAATTGACAGCAAATTTCTTCATACAACAAAATCACATATTTAATATAAATATCAATATTAAAGTTTATTTTTCAAGCTAAAACTTAAGTAAAAAATGTTTTATTAAGTGAAATATTATAGTTAATTTTGCTGTTATAAAACTTAATAGAATATTTATTAAAGGTTTTTTCTGCTACTTGAAAATTTATTTCAAACTTTTTACTGGATTTTCTGTATTTTATTTTTACATAATAATTTAGGTTACTTTTTTTTTTGAGTGTAGGCAGAGACACGCACAGCCAACTGACTATCTGTCGCCTAATGCAATTGATTTGTGTCGACTAATTTAGTAGCGGTCGCTTATTATTTTACTGTAGGAGACACACACACACACACACATACAGAGAGAGCGGCAGACACACAACCTCTTAACGAGGCAGAACCTGTCAAGCAGTGTGGAGGCAACTGCCAGTCTTAATTCCATTAGCACAGTCGTAGCCAAAGCAATGGCATCACTCAATTTTAGTTCAGCCTCATTGGTTTTTTTTAGCCCCAATTTTGTTACACATACACGCACACACACACACACACACACTGGCACCGAAAAATTGATTGATAATCAATTGAGAGGATTTTCTTATGCCTACTTGCGTCTTGAGCTCGCTTTTCATTCCGTTCTGCCACAGTTTTCGTGGCTCTTTTGTCTAGCTGCGGTTTTGGGCTTTTTTTCTTGTTGTTGTCTGCTTTTGGATTTTCTGGTACATGATACGCTTTAATCAGCTTGTGGGGCATGATGGGGTGGATGGGTGGTGGTTGACTGGCTACTGGCCAAAGTGGTGCATATGTGTTTGTCATGCCACAAGTTGTTCTCGACTCTCAGCTAGATTTTCCTGTTGCTTTGCTGCCTTTGTCTGCTCCTCTGCTCGTCGTTGGGGCATTAAGCGCTTTAAGTAATTTATAAACGCCTTTGACTCGGCAAAAACTAAACAAAACAAAAAGCAATAACAATTCTATTGGATTGGTTATTTTCCGTTCACTTGCCACGTCTCCATTTTGTTGTTGTTGAATTTTTTTTATCGCTTTTCCCCAACTGGCATCTGCATTGTAATTGTTTGGCTTTGCTGGCTGTCTGACAATGAGTTTTCTTGGTCCTAATTTAATACGATTAGTCAGTTAACTAGCCAGGCCAACTAGCATTCAGACATGTTGCATTTAAAACTGAATTTTCCTCTTCGTTTCAATTCATTCAAAATTAAATACTTTAATCATTTTGATAACACTCAATTAAACTTTAAACAATTTTATAAATATGAGAATCAGGACACCACAAAAAAAAAAATACATGTTTATTTTATAAAATCGATATATTAAATGCTGAAGTAAATTTAACATTCATGTGTTCATTAAGTTTTAACACGATTTTTCGCTTTGCTGCATTTATTCCCACATTAACATGTCAAAAAGTTGCTGATTTTATTTTTATTTTTATTTTTTGTGCACAACTCTTAACTTTAATCATCACAAGTGAAAATTAAAATCGTTGTTCCTGTGTAAAAATGTTTCTGTAGTACGTTTTTTTTTTTTGCCTTTATAGTAATCGTGTCCTGTAGGTGATTTTATTCATATAGAAACCAGTTTTGTCCTCTTGATGAACCCCACATTTAGATCCGACAATGTGATATTTGTTTGAAGCTCATGTTAAAAATGCAATACACTAAAAGCATATAGACATGTGAACAATCTGATAAATTTGTTCAACTGAATGAATAGTGGCATTGGCAATTTGAAATTTCGTTAAATTATTCGACCAATATTTTCTTTTGAACACGTGCCCAACGATGTGGACTAAATTGTGCAAGAATTTTGCCATAAATATTTGCATAACAATCTTTTAATCCATTTTCAGCAGTCGCCCAAAAATGCATTTGCAACTTTAATCTACTTATAAAATATGTTCAGATAATTATTTTTGTTCATTTTTATTGCAACTTTTGATTGTGCTGGGTAAAACTACTGTTTGGCCGATTAAATTAGCACTTTTTGTCACTTGACAGTCATTTATTTAACTGCAAGTTTCAAGTTTATACAGAAACTTTTTCGTCTACTTATTCGATGCTTGCAACAAGAAAAATACAGCAACGGATGCAAAATTCATTTAGATGAAGGAATGCATATATATATTGTACGTATATATATATATATATATGTATATATTGTCATATTATATATTTAATATATATTTTTTTTGAGCTCTTTCGGCGGTAGTTGTTATAAAGTTTTTGATTAAATTTTATTCTGGCTTTTTGAACGACTTCTGAATGTTTGCGTGTGTCAGCAGATCTTGCCCCATTTTTGGTAGTCAGCAATGTATGCCTCCGCTGAGTCCTCTCTCATCTCACCTCTTCTCTGACTGCTTCTTTTTCACAGTCTCAGACTTAGTTGGGCTTAAAAGAAGACAGTTGCCTGGCAGGCAACCTTTCTTTTGACTATCATTATTACAATATTTGTAAATGCTCAACGGGGCATGGCACCAAATATTTAGTCGCTCTTTGCTTGTGTACCCAAAATATTTGCGCACAAAGTTAAAATGCTTGAACCTAAAATTTTCAAATTTTCTACTCTTAAATTGGAATTGGTTTCCATGCTTCTCCTGCTGCTGCCGCTGCTGCTGCTGTTGCAGCTGTTCATCTTCACGGGCCACTTTAAAAATATGTTCAAGTTGAAGAAGACTTTGGCCACATTATAAATCTAATTTTTTAGGCATGACTAATGGCCAACACATGAATATGTGGCAGTCTGCCAGCTCTGCTGGAAGGTGAAGGTCCTTCAACAAAAACAAAAGAACAAAAAAAAAAGTGTGTTTTCATCAAGAAATCGCTACAAATTTCACGCCCAATTTGTAGTAATTTTTCATAGCTTTGCTCAAGTTTCTACTAATTACGCGCCTTTCCTCAGCTGACAGGTTTCCCACAACAACAACAACAACAATAACAATAACAACAACATTGGCAACTTTCTACGTGAATTGAGGCAAAAACTTTCCTCATAATACATATAACAAATCTTTGCCAGGGTTTTCTCGGGGCGCTGACTTGCTGACGGATTGGCAGGCGTTATCCCGGCAACATCCTCTATTTGCTATGCCTAGCAAGATATATATATATATAAACACAAATATATATAAATATATATGTGTGTAAGAGCAGAGACTAATTCTTGTGCCATGTTGCATGGAAAGCCTTTTATTTTGCTGCTGTTTGAGTTGCTGTCATGCAAAAGTTGCCTATTTTTCTTTCACTTCGTGCTTTAATTTGGAAAATTGTGTTTTCGCTGCTTTTGTCGTTGAAATGCATTGTTAAGGGAAATCATCAAATCCGGATATAGTTAGGTTTTGCATTTAGATTAATATTTTCTGTGAGCCCACAGCAATTTTCATAGCGGATGCCATTCAACCTTTCCTTAAATAGAAATTGCTCCTATTGTAAAATTGAAAGCATTTTTTTTTTTTTTTTTGCCTATAACAAGAGGAAAACGGATTCACAATTGTGCGTCAACCTTTCCATTGTACACATATTGTGAGAAAGGTTAACTTGAATAATAATAATAAAAAAAAAAATATATCAAACGTTGAGCTTAACCCTGTAAATGTTTCGCTTTATGCTGGCTTAAACAAAGTTTATACAAAGATGTTTTATAACGACAAAATAAATTTCAGCTCAAAACTTTAAACTAACCTTTTCCAAAAATATATATAAAAATTCATTTTGTTTAAGTTGAATTGAAACTTCCCGTAAAACACTCAAGTTAAAAGTTTCTAATTTTTCCATTTAACCGCAACTCGCTGAACTTTCAAACAAAATTCATTTAAGCCAAGGTGT
The DNA here is from genome assembly GCA_035042405.1 of Drosophila demipolita. Classification (NCBI taxonomy): domain Eukaryota; kingdom Metazoa; phylum Arthropoda; class Insecta; order Diptera; family Drosophilidae; genus Drosophila; species Drosophila demipolita. The sequence goes on from JAWNLI010000485.1 coordinate 6,264,351, forward strand.
GAAATGTTGTTGGCAACGCTTTTCCAATAATTTGTGGTCTAATTAAAACAGTAGGTTTTTGGCTGCAGGCAAACAATGTTTCGCATCAACAACAATTTTAGCGGATTATTCATCCCAGGCCAAAGTTAGTGATTTTAACCTTAAAATGCTCTTTGCACATGTCAAAACTGGACAATTTGGCTTTAATTGAAAATGGTTTTGGCATGTTAAATTGGGTTTCAGGCCAGAACTTTAAGTGCCTTTTGCACTCAACTCAACTCAACTCAAGTCAAGTCAAGTAAATGCATTTGATTTCGAATACATAATTCAATATCAATGTGCGTCTGTTTCTGACCTGGTTTCAGCATGTGTGCCATTAATTTAATGAATTTGTTTGCCAATGTTTTTATTTGCATTTGAACGACATTTCAATTTGTATGCCTCTATTTGCATGCTTCATTTTGTTGCTTGTGAGCAAACCAATAATTAAATTGAATATCCTATTCATGCCCAATCGCCTTAGGCATTTCAACATTACTTTGACTATAGATTTGTGCAAATTGCCAAACCTAACTCAACATTTTTCCTTGTATCTGCATATCTCAAAAAATCTTGGCTCTTTTTCATTCTTTATTTTTTTTTAATTCCAGCATAAGTCTTGTAAACAATTTAGGTTAGGCTTACAGGTTATTTTTTTTTACATTTGTATACAGAACTTTTACTAACACAAAGAGCAGCAAACATGAACACAAAAATCGAGAATTTTACAAATTTAGTTGATAAATAAGAAAAAAGAATTTGCATATCTTCTTTTGTAAAATATTTGTAAAAGTCTTTTAAAATAAATTTATTTATTTATTTCTACAAAAAAAAAAAATGTTTCTAGTTTCAGGACGATTTTTATTTGGAGTATTTTTGTAAAGATCAAAGATAATGATTTTTATTTGGAGTATTTTTCTAAAGGTCAGGTTGTGTTGAGAGCATCAATTAGTGCAACCAATTAATTGCGGCTTTTCATGTTTGTTGCACGTTGACAGTTCGCAATGTATTCCCATTTATTGGCCATGTCCGTAATGATGTCACGGATGGGTGGTATCTAGTTTTGGCCCAGTTATGGCAGTTGTGATATAAATTTTGCAGGCCCAACTAACGAATTTGTTTATAAATTTGTGTGTTTTTTAGCTTAGAGTAGTTAAAATAATATAGAAAAAAACATAAATAATAAAAAATATGCAAATATAAAAATTTTTATAAGCAAACAGAAAATTATTAATATTTAATTTTTAACTAAAATATAGGATCTCATTTTTAACTAAGAACCTATTTGACTTTTGGGTGAAATTTTCAAGTACGTTGGAGTTGAATTGAAATTAATTTGAACAGCGTAAAATTACCAGCAATTTGAAATTGTACACACTAAATTATTAATTGCCTGGCTGTGCATGTCGCTGCTACTAACTTGAGAGTCCCCGTTTCCATAACCATTCCCATCCCCTATTTCAAGGCTCTACTGTAGGTGGTGTGCCGTGTGCCGTGTGTCGTGTTTATTAATATGCAAAATTAGCGCTTTGCGATTCGTTAATTAAAATTCTGTAGTTGCCAGCGAATGGAAATGAAAATCCCCCTCATCTCTCTCTCTCCTGTGTCTTTGACTTTTAATAGTGCTCATTAGTTTGCTGTAGTGCTTGTGTGTGTGTGTGTTGAAGGGGGGGGCTTAAATTATATTTGACTATTAAAGATGCTTATTACAAGAGCAGTCGAGGCAAGTCGAGTCTTTCTCTCTCTTTTGACTCGCATGCTCGTAATTTCATTAGCATTTGTGGCACACACACTCAGAATATTGAAATTCAGTCGCTGATGTGGAAACTTTCAACTAGGCCATTAGCCGGCACAGTCCTTGTACAATTTATTTTATCGATGCTGCCATGAAATGAAACAAATGGCCATTGGCAGCAGCATTGCTGGCCCCGAATCAATACACACACACAAAAAATGTCGAGGAGCAAAATGCGAAACGAACCAAAACCTTTGGCACAAAATCAAAAGCAATACAAACGCATTAAGATTTAGTGATATAATTTGTACGCACTCAAGCGTCGTTAAACCGACAAGCAATAATAAACAAAGACAGAACAACCTCCCCCCCCCTCCCCATCTACACACCCCCTTCAAATGTGTTGTGTATAAGTATTAACTTTGGCAATAGAAAGACGCCGCAAAACAGGCATAAATGTTTACTAAACTCGACTAGCAAAAACCAATACAAAAAAAAAAACCAAAAAATAAATAAGAAACTTCTAATTGAATATTAAGACACTTTGCCGTTTAATGTGGTAATTATAGTTAATAGCAGCAAAGCAAGTCAAAGTCAACGGCTCGAAAGAAAACATAGGCCAAAGAACAAAAATTCAAAAGAAAAACTTTTTCTATGGCCAGCAGCAAAATCAACTCAACTCAACTCAGCTCAGCTCAACATAAGGCAGTGCCCCCCCCCCCCCCGCAAAGAACCTTGCCCCTGCGGCTGAGGCATTAAGCCAACGCCTAAGCAGAAAAGCAAGCAACAGCTTTTGTGCCGCCACACACATACACACACACACACGACGAAAGTTTAAGGAAACTACCAGAGTTGAGCAATGGAGGAAGGGAACGGGGAGGGATGGCTTTGAAAAAGTGTTCAGCATGTGCCGCTGACAGCCACGACACAGTCACTGCCTCAAACTTTTTTACATACACACACACACACATATATATATATATATATATAAAGTGCCCCAAAACTGAGAGCATATGGCTTTTATTCCGCCGACTTTTACTTGCCTAATTCGGGCCGACTGCAATTGAAATTTCCAGACACGATTATTAATTAACCCGAGCAGCTAAACGAAAACATGAACAGCTAACAACTAATTAGCTGTTTTCTTGATTTTCATTTGTCGACCTGAATTTGGGAGCAGCTCTCAACTGGCATTGATGTTTATGTAAACAAGCTGCTTAATTTGCTGACTACACAGCCCCAACCATACACAGTGCGAAATCATTGTGTATAACGTTGCTAGCAAAATTCAGAAATATTTAATAATGCTCTTTGTAGCAGAGCAGAGCGAGAGCATAGCAGAGCAATACGGGAGCATAGCACAGCTATACGAGAGCTATAGCAGAGCAATACGGGAGCATAGCAATCGATCTGATAAGCTTGCGATGTTGCGATGTTTTTGCTATTATTTTTATTATTATAATTATTGCTATTATAATAATATTGCTACGAATTTCGCAACTCGTGCTTAGCTCAATTTAAAATCATCAAGTTGCTTAATCAATTTAAGTTTGCTTGAATCAAGAATTCAATAAATTATAAATTATTTAGTGCATTTTCTAATATTCGTAGCATAATCAAACGATTTCTCCAACGAATATTCAATTTGCATTAGTTAAGAAGAAGAACTTTAAAAGTTCGATTCGTGCCGATTGGGGCTTAGGAATGCACATTTTCTTCGAGTGTATGACATGTCAATCTCAGACATATCTACATGTTGTTCGTCAGGCTAAACACGGTTGCTTTGCATAACCAATTTGTCAACTGTCACGGAAATCGTGTACTTTGGCTATCGAGCTGTCGCTGCAAACAAAAGGTGAACATTTCACCCTGTCTAAATGCGACACGTTATCATCCAACCAGCCCAACCCCCCCAACCACGCAATCACATCCTTGCTCCTTGCTTACAATCGAGCCCTTTCCCCATCGGCCGGTCAATTTGTGCCGTCAAGTGTGACAGGTTCGCGGTTATTGTGCAAACCTGGTCGCCTGGCCATGTGAGTAACGGTAAACTAGTGGCTCTTACTTAAATTTGACAGTATCTTTTGTGTCAGCAACAGCAAAATAAGCACACGCACTGAGAGCAACGACTGTCACTGAAATTAATGAGCCTTATGTCAACGTTGGCAGCAAGGAGACTTCCTTGACTGACTTGACTCGTCTTAGCTGTCCATCAGGTGGGCCATTCAGTCAAGCTACTCTCTCCCTCTCTCTCTCTCTCTTTCTCTCTCTTTTCCACTTACTTGAAGTCAGCACAGCTTAAACCCGCTTTTTTTTTGCTTGGCACGAAGGCGAAATTGATTTAGACAGAAGCATTTCCAGCATTAATCATCCTGAGAGAAAACGTAGAATAATCTAAAAAAAACCAACTAATTTATAATTTTCAAACAAAATTGTTTAAAAAGTCTATGCATTTATTTACTTATTTTTAGATTATATTTCTTAAATGTATAACAACTATGAAAATGGGTTTTCGGATTGACGAATGTCAGCTAGGAAAGAGTTTCGACTACACAAGACATCCTGAGAGAAAATGTAGAATAATTCACAAAAATCCATAAATTATAGTTTTTAAATTAAATTGTTAAAAAAGTATGTCTAAAATTTATAAAAAATATGAATTTAGATTTTGGGATTGACAATAGTCGATAGTAAAATGGTAAGCTAGTTTCGATTAAACATTATTAGCTTATATTTGAATATTATTAGTTTATATTTAATTTAAAAATATAAATTAACAATTAATTTAAATATATATTAAATGATATAATAAATTTAATAATAAAATGCATACACAACAATTTAAAAGTTTATTGCCAGAAGTTTGGCAAGCCCATCAAAATTCTCAAGCAGACTAAAAAATTGAACATTCAGCAAAGTAATGAGAGACAGATAATGTGCATCTCATCAATCTGCTTATTAATAAAACCAAATAACAGGCCTAAATTATGTATTTGACATCAAGTCAACAATTGTGATAACTGCATTAAACTGTTTAACCTACCTAATTCAAATAACCTGATCCGATTGTCCTTTTGGGATTGACCTGTGCAGCTGCTCATGTTTGTCACTTCGTTGAGGCTTTAACGCAAATTTAAGCCGGCTAATGCCGGCCAAAACATATTATGATGGCCATAACAGCAGCTGCTTTTGTTTTGGCCAACTTGGACATGTGCGTTGTTCGTTGTTGGTTGTCATATTTGACATTGGGTTAACCCACGCACTCAAACAACTTTTCCCATTGACTGAAAAGTCAATGTCAATTAATAATTTGTAGAGAAATTCCATTCTTTTTGCTCATATCTTTTTGAACTAAAAATGTGTAAATTGTGAAGAAATATCTCATTTTTGTACAGGGTATTTACTGGTCGTGTATTTTCATCTACGCGTTTTCTTGTTAGCTACTTTTATGTCATATACCATTTGGATTTACTTTCAATATCTGCCTCTTATCAGCAATCAACCCTACCCAAATCGAAACCCAAACCAATCCCCATTTTTGTAGTTCGATTTTTCTAGTCATCAGCGGGTTTTCTTTGTTGATTTTTTTGCACACATAGCTTATTCATTTATGTGTGTTTACTTTGTGCGTTTGTTTACAATATTTACTTCAATATTTACTTATTGTAGGTGGCAACAGATTGCCATCGGCTTGTGGCATGTGGCGCCCTTTTCCCCATGCTCCATGATTGGGCTTGTATGTATGCTGATTGTCATTCAATGCGGTTAGGCCTTTAACCTCTAAACTAAACTAAAAAAAAAAGAAAAGAAAATAGAAGGAAAACACAATAAATAAATGAAAATACATAAAATAAAAATAGCATGTTTTTGCCACACCATTGTAGAATTTTGGAATAATGGTTTTGGCTGCGGTTTTTATGTTGGCAATTTTTCATGTTGCCATTTGATTTGATTTATGGCTTTTGTTGTGTTCGATATTTGTGGTAAAAGTCGTACGATGGCTTTAGAGGTCAGCTTTAGCGTTTGCTGTCAAACTGCTAAACAATATTGAATTTGAATTTCAAAAGTTGTTTTGTGTGTGTTTAATATGCACTTATGCAATTGAATTTATTTGAATTTGAATTAAATTTCCATAATTAATTGTGTGTTAACTTAAAATGTATGAAAGGCAACATCAATTTAACAGCAGCTCAGCTTCTCTACTCTACTACTAACAGGGCTAATAGTCAACTGAAAGTTGGCCAATATACAGGTACAAAGAATATATTCAACTGTGTCCACATGACTTGCTTTGGCACACAATAATCCAAACTCCAACATAGACAGTATTTATGCAGCTACGCGGTTTGGTTTGGTTTCTTGTTTGTTTCCACTTGAAGGCACTGCTGAATCCTGATGACGTTGACATCAAATAACGTGAAAGGCTGCCAACAGCCATAGGCATAGGCGTAGTTAAGCTCGGGTAACAAAAAGGGGGAAACACAATATCCAAGTGCAAGACAATAAAAAAAAATGTATAAAAAGCAGCAAAGTTGAAATTGCAATCCGGTGGCAAAAAGGCATAATTTATTTGGGCATAATAAATAAAGCCGTAATTGCTAAGTGAATCCACAGAGCCAGGTCTACTAAAGCCAATACATGCTTTAACTACACTGAAAAAAAAACATATGTCAAATATATGTCATTTTCTATGTGGAAGAAAATAAGAAAAAAAATATATATAAATTAAAATTGCAAATTATTTGTTACAAATTTAAATGTTTACAATTAAACTTAAATTTAAAATATACTGAAAAATGTAAAAATGTATTTTAACATAATATATACTATAATTGAGTTAAAATTAGTTATAAAACGCATAATTAGCATTATGTCTGATCTGTTGATTAGTTTTGTGCCTCAATCAAATCTGTGCTTTGTCTCTCAGTGTACACACAGAGAGGCAAGGACCTGCTGCGCCCTCCACATAATAAATGAGTTATGTTTGCTTCAGCAAAAATGCATGGCATTAGCCGGCTGCCTGCAACAAGAAGGCAATGTGGCAATGTTTGGCAAGGGGGCAAGGGGGCAAATCGGGGGCATAGCACAAACATCAAAGAGCTCAGCATACTATGCTGGAATTATTTTCATATTTCATATCATAGGCAGCATCGATCCTTTGGCCATTGGCCAGTGGGTAAAATAGATTTATGGTGTGGCACAGCCCCCCCCATGGGGAGTAGCCTAAGAAATAGCTATATGGATATGTGTGTGTATATGCAGCAGCGTCCATTCATAATATGCAACATTATGTAGCATGCTCAAGTGGATACATGTGCATGTTTATGTGCCACATGTCGCTGCAAGCAGCTCAGCTCAGCAAAATCCGCGACCCAACTTAATATGTGTACAGTAGTACTTCGCTATTGAAACTTGATGACTGACGGCAACTTTACAGACACACACAAGTACTCGCACAGACTGAAGTGGAGGAGTGGAGGAGAGATTGCAACTCCAGTTAACCTTTATGCCGCACCACCAAAAATACTTGAGAATCTGTCTTTATGTCTGTTGCGAACTTGAGCCATTCGTTTGGAACATTTTAATAATCTTTTATCGAGCGCATCTAAGAATCTTTTGTGCGACCAAAAAAAAAAAAACGTAGAAGAAGAAGCTCTTTAGCTACCCAAGTATTGAGTGGGTGCATGCAGCTTGTGCGTGTATGTGTGTGTGTGGGTGTGTGTCGCAACATGTACGAACTCAACACATTGTTGCTGTGTCAGGACTCATTTTGACTGGGCGAACTTGCGGCCTGAACTTTGAACTAAGCTTTTGTGTGTGTGGGTGTGTGTGTGTGTGTATCTGTGTGTGTGTGTGTGCTTGTGCGTCGTTGTCGCACTTTACAAGTTTTTACTCACCCCTCAGGAGTGGCAGAGACCAGCGTCGCTTTCATTATTCCGATATCAACATTTCATTCTTTTTGGACCTGGCTTTATTCCTCAGTTCCCAGTTCCAAAGTTGTCTGTATGCATGCATTATGCACTCGCAAAAAATAGACTTAAATAAGAAAAATTTATTTTAAAAAATATCTGCCTAAAAATATAATTTTTACCCTTAGCAATAAATTTCTTATTAATTGTTTAGTACACTTAATGAACGACTTTATTTATAAATTTGTGTTGATTTTATGGCCTAAAATACTAACATTTTATTGCTAATAATTTTGACTTATTATCTACAGCGGTAATTCAAAAAAGTATAAATTTACTGTATTGTCTATCTTGGATCAAATTGTGCTTTTTGAGAAATGGATTTCTAAACACTTAAAAAGGAAAAGGAAAAATGGAAAGATTTTAAATATAGTTTCTTTTTAGAAAAATTACCTTTTATAGAGACGCAATCTTAGAAATTTGCTGCGCTTTTAGGCAATAACAAAATAAAAGAAATTTATTTAAATTTATATTTAAACAGTTCATCTCAAAATTCTGGTCGATTTTTGTTTTGAGTGTAGCTGCGCTTGGACGGGGTTGTCAGGATAATTGCTCGCATGCTCAAGTTGGATTTTTGTATTAAAAATACGCCCAGCTTGATGACTTGATTACAACAACAACAACAACAAAAACAACAACAATAATTGTAACAACAACAACAAGAAGAAGAAGAAGAACAGGAGGAAAACCTGCTCAATGCGTTTGCAGCCAAGCATGAAATGAGCTCTGCCAGCTGATTCTGATCTGTGGCAGAGACTGGCAAACTTTGTTTTGCTAATTCTAATGATGCACTTGCCACAGGCTGACTAAAAACAAAAGCGAGCAAACAAAAAAAAATTGCAAGCAAGGCAAAAACAATTTGCTTGAATCGAATCTGAGGCAAATGGCGAAGCTGCTCCAATTTGCTTGACTTGGCTGTTTAGTTTGCTGCTCAGTTTCAGCTCTTGTTTTGGCCATTTGTTCGTATAGTTTACAATGCAATTAACCCATTTTAAAGTTGCGCTTGTCGACCACAGCAACCAACTGACAAAAGATGTGGTTTTTTTCCGTCTCCGTCTATACCTCTTCCACTCTGCACTTTTGCTTGGCTTTCGCCTTTCCGGCGGGTTTTGTTACGCTGCTTTTGCCGCTGCACGTCGACGCAAAATCAGTTTAACACAGAGCAAAAACCGAGCAAAAACTAAACTAATTGCGCAGCCAACTTGTAGCTTTTGAAATTATACCGCAAAGTACAATTTAGGTGCCTGCAGGACACGGGACACGCTAGCCGGGACACAGGCCACAGGCCACAGGACACAGGAAACACTGTCTGAAAGTCGCAATCAGTTTGGGGCGCCCCCAACGGAGGCTATCAAAATTAAAAACGAATGCGGTTGCATTATTTATAATTAAAGTTGTTTTGTGGGCGTATTAAATGTATTTTGATGCCAAAATGAGGTCAGTTGATCACGGCAACAATATGTACAAAAGTGTTTACTGTCAGATCCTGCACCCCTTGCGCCACCCACCCCCTTTTGCCATAAAACAACGAAAAGACAAAACGATACATTTTTCTAGCTGCCCGTCGCTCTGTGTGTGTGTGTGTGTGTGTGTGTGGTTGTATCATAAATAAAGTGAGAGGGGAAATTGTGTGCGCCACAGCATGTGGCATGAACAGCACACACACACACACACCGACACACACACACACATATATAAATATAAAAATCTCTAGGCCAAACAACCATTAAACTGATAACCTTGGTCAACAAAAACAACTACAACAACAACAACAACAACAACTTACTAATGCCAAGGTGCCAGCAAAGATGACAATGGCCAATGGCTCCCAATTCCTGTTGCCCCCCTTTTTTTTATGTGTATGTTGGCCTGCTTATTTACGACTGTTTCCCACCTACACGATAAAAGCCTTTTGCTCACAGCGCTGCAGTGCATATAAAAGCTGCTTTTATCATCCGGCTTGGCCCGCGGCTACACACAAAGAAAAATTAGGCACAATTCATCCATTTTGAGTGCCTATAAAAATCTGCAAAAAGTCAACATTATTTTAATGTCTCGATGAGACATGATTTTTCTATATCATTTCTTATAATTATATCTATTTTTTTTAATTATATTTTTTTTTTGAGTGTAGAGACTTGGCAGCATCATTTTGAGTAATTACATGACCAGCAGCGGCACCTAGAGACGCCACAGGACACAGGACTCCCCAAGTTGGCTGTGCAGCGTACGAAATAGATACAAATATTTTATTGCTCCTCGAGGACATGCCACAAAGTAAGCGCGGCATTGGCGTGGCGTATACTTGATGCCTTGCTGGCTGCCTGCCCCACTGCCTGCCACACTGTCTGTGGCAATAATGAATACGATAGATAATTATAGAGCAACCAAGTCGCAAGCGCAGTGACTTTAATAGCTTTTGTAAGCCGAGCAATGGCAAGCGGCATTGGGGCATCGGGGCACGTGGCAGGTGGCAAGTGGCAAGTATAGAAGTGCACCGCCCTCTTTTGGCGGCTACTTTCGTAGGCTGGCTGTCTGCACGGAAGTAGTATCGGCTACATGCTTTAATCTAAATTTATAACTTTATTTTTCATGAGTCGCCTCGAGTCAGACAGCGCACTTGGGAAAGGTGATGGGGGGGGGGGGGGCGTTGGAGCAGGGGCAGGACAGCCACACGCCAAACCGTTTTTATAGCCTTTAAGCACTTTTTTGTGGGCAATTTTGTGACTTTGAGTTTTTCCCTGCATGGATGTGATAATGAAATAATTTGAACTTTTCTCTTCTGCTTTTTTATCTATGGATTAACCCACAGCCAAGGGGCCCACGCCCAAGCCCAAGCCCAAGCCCAAGCCCAGGCCCATGCATGCTGACCAGCTTCGTCCTTTCTGCTCCTGCACACCCCCTCTTTATGTGCCCTCTCTGTGTGTGCTCACCCATTATGCAAGGCAAACTCATTAAATTATGTAAAACTTTGACTTTAAATATGACATCAGCCAGGAGCAGCTTAGAGGCGTGCTCAACATGTCCCCAAGTGTCTATATTTATGTGTGTGTGTGTATGTGTGTGTGTGTCTGACTATTCATTATTGGTCTATAAACTTTAAAGTTACACTTGTATATTTCCTTACCGAGCCGCCGAGCATATTTTGCATATAGAAATCTAACCAAACCAAAAAGTGCGAAATAAAAATCGCATTTCCTTTGGAATTATTGCAATTTGTGGTGTCATTTTTGGGGTCAATGAAGTTATGGGAACGCATTTTGGGGAATTACACAATTATCACTATGTGCCACAAATGCGTGCATTTAGTGGCATGGGGTGAAACTAATTTAAGACTGTTGCTTCTGTTGCTGTTGCACAAAGCACATAAGTTTTGCAATTATCATTTGATTTAAATTCACATTGTTGCAACAAACTTATACTCTTTGGCTAATGAATTTATTTCAACTAATGAATTTAAATATTCATTAAAATACAAATATGAGAATAAGTTAAGAATGCCAAATTACCCAACAGAGAAAAGCTAATTAAGCTTGAACAAGGCAATTTTGTATTTGATAAATAAATAAGAAAATTTAATAACTGAAACGAATTAAAATTGAATTAGCAAATATTAAATAACATAAAATAATATATAAAATTTAATTGGACATTGAATATAATAAGAAATTGAGTTTAATTTGGTTCAATTTTATTTAATTTTTTTTATGCATATATATATATATATAAAGATAATGTTTAAGCAAAGACAAATATCTCGATAAATTTAATTTAAGAAATAAAACGAATGAAGCTTAAAATAGACGACTATAAATTTGTACATAAAAATCCGCCTTTGATTACTTTTTCAAATGCTTTAATGTCGACTCAGAAACTAATTAAACTCTCACTTTCCGTTTTTCTATTCCTTTAGGCAATTAAAAAACAAGGCAAATCAAGTGGCACATTTAAATGTGGTCGTGGAATGCAACGCGAACAGCAGCAATTTGTCAAAGTCAAACCGAACGTGTGTGCAACACGCCGAACGCTTGCGGCACGTCACCTTTTGCCAATTAGTTGAGGCAACCCAGGAAAAGATTTCCAACTAAAGCGAGCAATTTGAAAAACTTATCAAAGTAGGCGAAAGTTAAAAAAAAAAAAAATACACAGTGCAACTTAACAAATGAAAATTTAACACTTGACGGAGACAAACAGTGTTCAAAGGCAAAGAATAATCCACATTGCGTATACGCATCGTGTACGAGTCCTGTAAACTGGCGCAACAATGAGAATCATTACACGTAGCATACGTCGCGGAAAAGCTGCCACTGTTGCAACTGCTGCTGCTGCTGCTGGTGCACACGGCCACAACCGTGGGGCACTCAAAATGAATTGCCCCATTTTGATTGTAATTAGCCTGGGGTGGTTGCTGCACGGCAACGGCTACGCTGCCAATGCCGCCATTTCAAATCGAGGTAAGTGATTCGCCAGTTGCCTGCCATCTAACAGACCAAGTTGCCGTCGTAGTCACGACTTGGCCAACTACAACAATGCCGCCATCCCAATCCCAAGCAAATAGTAAAGAAGCATAAGCCTCCAGCTATTCTGATGCGATTGTGGACTCTCGCTTGTTGGATGCGGGTGTAGTGGGGCGGTGAGTGGTGGGTGGTGAGAGCTGTTGCCGTGCTTATGCATTTAATGTGTAAGCGCATTTCTCTCATACAACCACATTTTCTATACCCTATAAATTTCAACAGTCAACATTTGAGCTTTATCAAGTTGAGCAAATCTATGTGGAAAATATAAAATTTTTACTTTATATTTTTATTTGTATTTAAAACGATTTCAAACAAATTAATAGCATTAATTATCAATAATGCAATTAGAAAAAAAGTTGAAAAATCTATACAAAAAATTTCTGGTTTTCAGAATTAATTAATAAATAAGTTAAAATAATTTACTAATTTAAAATGAAAATAAATTGAAATTTTTTAGATATATATTTCTTAACAAGAGTAAAAATGACTAAAATGATAAATGCAAAGCGTTGTTTTTAGACCGAATTCTTGCTGAAATTCTGTTAATATAAATTAATTCATCGAATGCTTGTTTAGTAATAAGCTTGATTAGGGGCCTCAAAACATTATTAATAATGCAGTTGGAAAAAATGTCAAATTGCTCTAAAAAAGATTTCTGGTTTTCAGAATTAATTATAAAATTAAAGAAAATAATTTATTAATTTAAAAGGATAATCTTTTTAAATTAATTATAAATATATTTTTAAACATTAATAAAATTTACTAAAAAGTAAGCGGTACTTTTGTCTTACTGAAATACTGAAAAGAGTAAATATAAATTTATTTTCAAATGCTAGCTTAGAATTAAGTTGATTACAGGCCCCCAAAAACATTTCTCTGTAAAAAAAAAAAAATTCTAGTTTACAGGTCATCTGCCACTTGAGCACTAGACTCGTTTCAGTTTACATGGCACTCAAAATTAGTTGCACTTATATTTTCGCATAATGCAAATGCGCAAGCACTCGCAATCACACACAAACACATACACACACACACACACACACACACACACAGACAGAAAGAGCAATTGCAACTCAATCCCGATTTAAATGCGAATGCAACGCTGCACAAATCCAGCCGCGATGATTCTCGAGCACGTTTTGCCATATTTAATGCTAAACCCTAATCGACAGGGAAAGTCTGTCATTTGCGGAGCAGCGTGATAGATTAGAAATCGCCTTTAAAATATGCATTGGATTGAGTGGGATTTGAAAAGGAGACACTCACTTAATCTGGTTATCTGGCACACCTTAAAGACACACCGGTGCCGAACTGGCCCAGCATTCAAGCCAACTTGCGATGGACGCTGACAAATGCCCAACAAATTTGCCTGCCAGCTGCGTCTTTGCAGTTGTTCTTTGGATGCTGGCACAGCTGCCAAAATGCGATGAACTTTCAATTTGAAAGTTTCTGCAGGGCAAATTCCAAAGAACCACCCCCCCCCTTAAACTTGCTGCAGCAGTTTGCTGACAGCGAGGGATGGACAGCGGTGGTTGGGGGGGGGGGGATTGGGGGCAGCTGAAAGCGTATGCGGAACGCATTGCACAAATAGTTGGCTTATCTTTTGCAGCAGTTTAGCCTGGTAAGAAGCGCAATTCATTGAGTGTTTGCCCGTTGGCCAAACAACGATGAAGACGAAGTCTTTGCTTTTCTTCTATTAGGCAAGTAAAAACAAGAAATAAATTGAAAGTTCAGGTGGCCACGCCCCGCACCGCCGCACCACCGCCTCGTCTTAACGTGCGGCTTAAAGCACTTAAATCTGGGCCTGGAATGCCCCCCCCCCCCCCTACCTGCACGAAAACACAGTTCACATGCCATGGCCATATTTTGCAGACTTGCGCAACTTTTAACAAAACCGGAGTAAACCAATCGATAAATTTAAGAGCCCCACATTTGTCTCCATTATCGCAAAAATCCAAGGCACAGCTAAAAAACAAAAAAAAAAAAAAAAAAAAAAGAAGAAAAAAAACGAAAAAAAAGAAAAATATGTGAAAACTGCGAAGCGCATAAAAAACGACCATCGATGCGTGTCGCAGCGTGGAATTGCCAATGTTTTTTTTTTTTTGGTTTCGACCCGGGTAACCGCCCCCTCTCCACCCACCCCACACACACAAACACACCTTATATCTACGTGTGTGTGTGTGTGTGTAACAATGGCATTGAAAAGGCGTGTTCTGTGCAATAAACAAAAAAAAGGAAACCAAAACAAATACTAACACACGATAGTGGTTGCGAGGGGGAGGTTTGCGAGTGGGTGGCGGGGATAAATGTATATCACAGGTGGAAATGTGCTTTTGTCACTGATCATAAATTTTTGTGCACTAGCTTTGCCCATTCTTGTCAGTTGCTGTTGCTGTTTTGGGCGCCTTTTGTTTTGTTTTTTTTTTTTTTTTTTTGGCTGCACAAGTCAATAAAATCCCCAACTGAAGGCAAACGCATGGCTCACAATCAGGCCAGCACAAGGACGAAGGACGAACATTATTGCATCGCCTTGGGTGTAGCTGTACACCCCTTGTTCCCCCTGACAAATGTTTATTGAGTAGCCAGAGCCATTAGCTGAAAACTCTTTTGTGGCACGTTGTGATAGCTACCCCAACACACACCGCTGCAGCTGAAATCAACATACAACACTTTATTTCAAACATTATGCGAGTCATGTTTTCCTCAACGACACAAACACACACACACACAGCACATTAGCTTACACTGGAAAAAAAAGAAGAGGGAAATCCAAGAAAAAACTGCTGCATTTTTCATTTATGTAAGTCAACTTTTCTGACATAAAATACCCACTGAAAATTGCATATAAATTGTATATATTAAATGCACATTTTTTGCATTTTTTTTTGGTCAAGTTCTGCGACATAGATTTGGCGCAGTGTAGTGTCGCCTATTACAGCAATCTGAATCTGTTGCACGTAATGCCGAGTTGCGCCGCTTGTAAGCACTTGAAGGATGCACATTAACTGGCAGTCAGTCAACATTTTATAAACTGACAACAATTCTTCATAAATGTTGTGGTTTTAGTTGTATTTGTTGTTATTTTTGTTGTTTTTGTTGTTTTTGTAGTTGTAGTAAAACAAATAAAAACAACAAGCGGAAAGTGCACACGTAGCCCCAACAAATGTTTTCCATGTGAATAGCCTTTTCGTGTGTGCGGGTGTGTGTGTGTGTGCGGGTGTGTGTGCGGGTGTGTGTGCGGGTGTGTGTGTGTGGCTCTCAACCCATCTGTGGGTTTTTCTTGTATTATTTGTATTTCAAGCAGTTTTGTTTGGCATTTTTAGTGATTTCACTTAAATTTTCATAACAAAACATGAAGTCTGCTTGCAGCTAGGTTAAGCTGCCCACGCTACACACACACACATACACACACACACACACACACATACACACACACACTTGCACACACTTCCACACACACATACACACTCACACTAATACACATGTGTATAGAGCTATAACATGTTCTAGCTGTCATACTTACACACATATTTTTCAAACAAATTTCTTCCTTTTTTTTTTTGTTTTTTGTTTTTTTTTTTTGTTGTGTTCAGATTTGTTCTTCAGTGCGGCGAAAAACCGCATTTTATATGTTTTGCTTTTGCTGTTGTGCGAAATTTTTCATAGGTTTAGTATTGCCGCATACGCACGCCCATCCAACATACATTTTACACACACATGCACAAACACACACACACACACAGAAGCATGCATAGCAATGAGCGACTGGCAACAGCGTGTGGCAGGCAAACTGCATGACATGTTGTACGTGTTTGTATGCAGTCGATGCCACTGCCACTGCCACTGCCACTGCTACTGCTACTGCCACTGCCACAGCCACTGCATCAGTCTCTGCATCTGCATCTGCCTTTGCCTCTGCCTTTGCCTCTGCCTCTGTCGACGTCGACGTCGACGTCTGTCTTGCTCCAACTGTTGTTGGCACCGCCCCGCTGTGGTTGGAGTAGTATTATATTTGCGAATCCCTTTGGGTATGTTGGCAGCAATAAATTTTCATCAGTCCTGCTCCGCCTCTGTGCAACAACGGCAAAGCTATTTTTCCCACTTCACGCCACGGCCGTGCCTCATCCCCATCAACTAGAAACCACCAGCCCAAATCCGCACACACACACACACACACTGTGCTGGATACATCCAGGACGGCTGCTGCTGCTGCGTAACAAATCTCTGGCTCAGCTGGCATGTTTTGTTGGCCGTGTTGCGGTTTTTTCCAAATACGTTTTGATTGTTTGTCATATTTTTTCCCAACTCTTTTTATTCCCATCATATGCCTCTGTCATTCCACACAGAAAGTGCATTTTTTTTTTTGACATTCTACCGATAACGGGAAATGCCTATTGATTTAGATATTTGTCAAAAAACTATGATATCATTTTGTGTAGTTGATTGTTTTTGCACTTTCAGTTTCCTATTACAAAGAAAAGCTAAAAAAAGCAGTAAAACATATTTACGCAGTGCTTCTCACAAACACAAAAGACAATTGCAAAATCAAAAATCACAAAAATATTACAATTTAAATATAAATTAAACACCTTTCCATGGGGATTGCACTGACGACGATTAAGGTTTCGATTTACTCGGCCAACTTGGATTTATATAGACAAATATTAGCACAGCGCAATTGAAATTTATAACTATTTATTAATAATATAGTAAATATTGATAACTAAAAGTCAATAATTAATAATCAAAAATTATTTATAAATAATAAATTTTACTAGCAGGTTGAGTACATAAACAAAGTTTTTATTTATTTATGCATTTATCCAGCCATCAACTAAAATATGAAAATACTACAAAAAAATATATATCTATATATAATATAAAAATCCAACAAATAAAAAAAGGTATATCTATATAAATAAAAATGAAATTAATTAATACTTAAAAAAGGTTTTCATATTTATTTATGTATTTATTTATATCAAAAATTAAAGAACAAACAAAATCTATATCTATCTAAAAAATCATAAAACAAAATTCATTCGTAATAATTGACAAAATGTTAAGCAAAAAGAAAAATATTTATATTAAATCCTACCTTTCTTATAAATAGTATTCATGCGTATTAAAGACAGTTAAAAACCTATTTGAACCCCTCTTTAGAACTCTTACTTTTAGCTCACAAATTTCAACAAATTTTTAATAAGTCAAATGTTTGTTTTGATTCACAAGTTTAAAGTGAAACCAATATGAAAAGCATGTAAAATACAATTTATATTGGTTTGCTAACAGACTCTATGACGGATCTCTTCTCGAGATTTCAATACAGATTGGGGGAGATTGTGCTGCGGATAAGTTGCCATGGCAAAGCCACTAAAGGCACTACTTCATCTCATCTTTGGGAGAGGAAAGGAGATTCGAAAGAACTTAGGATACGGGCAGATGGGAAATATTTGTTTCATTATCTAAAAACATAAGTAATTAAAGAAAACAAAAAGCAGTATGCCTCCTTCTTTCTGCTTAATTTAATATAATCTCTTTATTTAATTCGAGTAATATTCACATTATTCTTGAGTAGTTAACAGTTGCCATTGTTTCCCATTTGCTTGTCTGGCTGGATGGAAATCAAAGCATTCACTAATCGCATTATTAACATGCCGTTGTCAGACTTTATGCTCTGATTATGCTTATAATAAATACCCTTGAAGATAAATGTGATGAAATATGTGATAGTTATAATTACGTAATATGTTGAGCATTCGATGCGATTGCTGAAAATCACAGTAATAATCTTAAACAATTAAAGGGCACTTAAGTTCTTAAAATGAAGCCATTAACACGCTCACTTGCCAGGACGATAATTGCACACTGAAGCTGCTGCTCATCGCATTCAAATTTTGCATTTCACAATGCAAATGGTTGCAAGGATGGCGTTGCATAAGATTTTATTACGCTTGGCTGATAGTCAAACTGTTGCAACAGCAGCTGTTAAATAAGGTAACTGGTTGCCACATGGTCCCAGAAACAAACAGTGAGTGCTAACAAGCACTATCATCAACATTACAATTCGAAACGATTTATTTTTACGACAGCAATTTTTAAATTTTTATATTGCGCCAAATCGTTGCAAAAAAATATATTCAAATAAACAAGTTTAAAAAAAATGGCAAAAATTCAAGTTGAACGCTGATAAAAATGGGCCTAGAAATTTATAAAAACTAAGAGAGAAAAAGCGGCATTAGTTTTTATATAATATACGCGACAACAAAAACAAAAATACAAACACACACTGATACACACTCAGCAACACACACACACCCACTCACACATATACACATAAAAACACTGAACAAAGAGAATCGGTTTCTTTGCACAAAGTGTTTGCGGGCACGTCACAAAAGTTTCCTGTTGAATTTCCCTTCATTTCCTGCCCAAAGATATTATTATTTTCATTTACTGGGGCACTTTAACAGACAGAGACAAACACACACACACACACCTCAAAAGAGTGTGGGAGAGAGAGAGAGAGAGAGAAATATATTCATACATATATTTGCTTTCCGCCCGCTGTTTGCTCTGTGTATGTGGCACGTTCATTAACGCATCATTTGCAGCAACAAAAAAAAAAAAAAAAGAAAATAAAAACTTCCTTTTTGCCATAGCTAAAGTCTGGCGCCTAGACGTGGTCCTTGGTCCTTGGTGCTTGGTGCTTGGTGCTTGATGCCAACCCCACCCAAGTCAAGCCCAGCCCAGCCAACACCTGAACATATCCTTGAGGTTCAGTTCATGGCTACAGCGGTTCCTCATCGACATTGGCAACGCCATTGCCATCGTCGTGGCCATCTCGTATATTTGCATACTTCCGGCGAACGGCAAAATGATTACCATTATTATTTTTGTTGTTTGCTGTGGCCGTAAACGTCGGCATTATGGTTATTACACTACCAATGGCACTTCAACGTGCATGCAAGATGGCCAAAACCAAACCAAGCCAAAACGCGACTCCAGTTGAGTCAACTCGACTCGCTTATGGCTTATTTGTGCAAATGAGCTGCAGCCGCGTTTATTGTCATATTCCGCAGCAGCAGCAGTAGCAGCAGCAGCCGCAGCGAACAAAATGCAAATTATGGTCTTTTGGCCAACAGGAAAGTGCTGTTGACTCAATGTCTGACTCCGCGCACACATCCAACCCGGCAAGGTCAGGTAGGACAAGCCACCACCCAATCCACTCATCACTCCATCAGCGCAGACAAGGTCGATTCAATTTTACTCAGCTGCGACTGATTGAATGCAGTTGCAGTTGCAGTTGCAAGCACTTGCAATGTTGTCTAATCCAACCCAATCTTAGAGGAGTCCAACAAAAAGGACTTAAAATTGTTGAAAGAAAATCGGAACTGACTAAATTATTAATGCCAAAGATATGACAGTTTGAATATGAAATAAAAAAAAATTAAAACGTCAATTTCTTCTTCACTTGATGAAAATAAACGAATTTTAAACTTAATTTAAAACTGCATTTTTATGTATAAAAAGGACTTAAAATTTTTGAAAGGAATTCGGAGTAAGTTCTTTCAGTCGAAACGAAATTCTTTATTTAATTTTATTCTAAACCCAAATTAAGAATTAATTTTTTTAATATATTGTAAGACTTAAGAAATTTAGTCAATTTTGTATATTATTTTTTAATCTACATTACATTTCATTTATTAAATTTAGAAAAAAATGCCTCTTGAGTTTTTTGAAAACTCAAATGATGTTGTTTTTTCCCAAAGCCCAATAAATCACCTATCATATTATCAAATTACAAAATATGCTTAAATTGTCGAAAAATAATCCAAAGTAAAGAGTAATTTATATATTTTTTCAATTTTCTTTAATGGTTATTGATTGCATTCGCTACCAACTCAGTTAACCTCGCCCACCTTGCCTGGCTGATAATTAATTAATGCCACAACGCAAACTAATTTTGAACAATAAATTATGCTACATACACACACACAAACACACACACACAAATTCATTGTAATTATAAAAAAGCAAAAATGCCTTCAGAAAATAAAAACTTGAAATGCATTAAAACTAATCATTAAATATATTCACTTAAAATTAATTAGATAAGTATTGAATTCATAATTCGAAACATCAGTGTTGACAACCCGTTAAATATGTATTATATTGTATTTGTAATTGTATGCCTGCATTACAACAATGTTGTTAACCCTCAGCTATTACCATAAGTCAATTGGGATATCGTCGAGCTTCTCATTAAGAGGTCATTAACATAGCCCACGAATCGCCGGGCAATCGATCAGCTAAGCCACATGTGTGGCATTCAGATTCGTGGCTACTCTCAAGCTGTGCAAATCGCAGAACGTTCAATTGTTAATTGTTTTTCTCCAAGAGAGCAAAGTAGAGAAAACGCGAGACAAGCGAGTCCTGTGTGAGAATGGCGTCCAACATTATCGCCTATGTGTATAAACAGATGATGGATCAGTTCGAGCAGCACAAAGATCCACGCACCGCCAATCTGCCCTTTGTTGGGAGCATGTGGAATATGTTTTTTATTATTGGACTCTATTTGTTGTTTGTGCTACATTTCGGACCCAAGTGGATGGAGAAACGTCAACCCTTTCAACTCAATTTTGTGATGCAGTTATACAACCTTGTACAAGTGGTGACAAACCTGGCAGTATTCCTATATGCCATGTATTATTTATGCTTTTACCCGGGATTCAGTTTTACGTGCCAGCCCGTGTCTCATCACAATACATCGCCACAAATGATGAGCATCCTCTATGCAAGTGTTGCATACAATATTCTAAAATATCTCGATCTTCTCGATACGGTCAGTTTTGCAAATCGATGATGATTTAACCAATGCAATCCAATCCAATCCAATCCAATCCGGTCTTCGTCCTTCCAGATCTTTATCGTGTTGCGCAAGAAGACATCGCAGGTGAGCTTCCTGCATGTTTATCATCACGCTGGGATGGTCTTTGCCGTGTCCGTCTATCTAAATTTCCTGGGCGGTTCCCATGCCATGATATTGGGCCTGATCAATCTGCTGGTGCATGTTGTAATGTATGCGTATTATTTTGCCACCTCGACTGGCATAAAGGTGCAGCGATGGAAGCGTCACATCACCCAGCTGCAGTTGCTCCAATTTGGCTATCTTGCGTTCCATTTTCTCCTTGTGATCGTACGCAATCCATGCGAGTTCCCAATGCTTGTGTCTTTCGTTGGATTCACACAGAACATCTTCATGTTCTCCATGTTCTTTGATTTCTATTACAATACGTATATGAAAAAGAGCCGGAAACAAGTGCAGCAAATCGACGCACCCGGAGAAGCAGAGCGAAAACTTACCTGAGAAATGAAGACTAAAGGTTAATGTTATATCGAAATCGAATGTGATATTCGATTGAGCTCACATTTCCCACATGTGTTCACCTAATTTGAATAAACACTTTCGACTTCGATTTGAACTTGATAATAAAACTGATTTTACCAAATTTTTTGTGCACTGCTTCAAATCGTAATTGTAAGTATTTAGCAGGCAGTCGGAATACAATGAATAAATATATACTCTTTCTAAATCCGTATATTTATCGAAGAATAGTGGGATTTATAATTCTTAAAGACTTCCGTATTTTCTTACTGTCTCTTTTGATGTTGCAAGTATTATTGCCTCCAGCGTTAATCAATATTTCTGTTAAAGTTAACAAAGAGTTTGTCTTCTGGCATTAAATATAAATATATATATATATATATATATATATGTATGTCACACGAGTTGACACATAAATCTATTCATAGATTTTAATCTCTTGAAAATCACATTGCTTGTTGAAATTGCATTTTAAACATGCATTTTTATTGGACACTTCCATAGATAAGTCAACTGTGACAGCATTTTAAAACTGTTCTAAGCAAACAGAATTTTCTAGTTTATTAAAAAAATGTTCTAATTTTATTTATATATTTCATTCCTGTAGTTTATCTCAATGTTTTTTTATACAAATCAAATTCGAAGTGAGACTTATTATAATTGGAATTTTTGTGTGTCAAGTTAATCAAATTAAATTCGCTTATCAAGCATTTGTTGGCATCTCAAATGGATAAAATTTTGTCAACAAAGTTGCATTTGATTTCAGAATTTAATTTGCCAAATGTGAAGTTATTTAAATGTTTATGGCCCGAACAGTCTAACCTGGATTTGTAAAGTTTTACTTAACTTGTCGATAGTTAATTCGGCCACAAGCCAGTACCAAGTCCGAGAGCAGCCTTCTCATTTTGGCATATAAATATGCATACACACACACACACATACACACACACACACACACACACTCATACAATGGTCATGTGTAGGCTTGTTGTGCTGCGTTTTTGGTTCATTCTCGAGTCTTTGCCAAATACATTAAAACTTTTCTAATAACAAAGTTCCACAGCCG
Source organism: Drosophila demipolita (assembly GCA_035042405.1). Lineage (NCBI taxonomy): Eukaryota > Metazoa > Arthropoda > Insecta > Diptera > Drosophilidae > Drosophila > Drosophila demipolita. The sequence continues at coordinate 6,287,044 of JAWNLI010000485.1, forward strand.
AAACGAAGCGTAAATATTGACAACGGAAACTCAAAAGACACTTTGTGCTCTGTGCCACAACCAACGGCAATTTCAGTCAGCATCTCAGTATATCAGACAAAGCAATAGCAAAAATATATATATATCCGGAACAGATTCACAACAAAATTGACTTGTTTGCATTTTGTAATTCGCGACAACAAATCAAAGTTTGCATTTTACGTCAGAGACTATTTGTTGAATGTCTGAACTTCGTTTGTATTCAGAAAGATATATTAACTAAACAGTGTAATGAAAACTTATTTTACATATTATTTGCCACACAGCAGCAAAAAAAAAAGCATTGCAAAAACTAAACTTGAAAATAAGCCAACAGAAAGTGGGTAAAATCTAATAAAATAATTGAGAAACCAAGTTAAATTATTATTTTCTGATTTACATATTATTTGCAAATATATTTTGTGAATATTTCAAACTCAGCTACATATTTATTTTCTCGTTTATTTTGTTGAATTTCAACATATTTTTGATTTTTAATTGCTTACAACTGAGTTGTAAATTTAATGAGATGCTATCTCAAATTACCAAATAAAAGGGCAGTTTTTTATTGCTCTTTCCTCCAACAGGTAAAATCTAATTATTTTTAATCAAAAGATGCCGAGTAATATATATTTAATAGATATGTATTTTATTTTTTGTTGTTGGTCATCAGGTCAACATTGTTAATTTGTAATAACATGAAATCGTAATTAAGTGCAATTTGAAATCTGTGACAAGCCACACACACAAACGAACAGAGGCAGCTAAATAATTAATAAATAAATCAAAGTAATTAACTTGCGGGGTGTCATGCAACAGGTCACGGGGTCTTTTATTTTATGGGGGAGTGACACGCACATGTTGAAACTTATCTTTATCTTTTGTCCCATAATTGGTACTGGCATGAAATGGTCAACTCTGAAACCGCTTTTCTGTTGCTCCAATCAACCCAAGCTACCCAATTAATAATAAGGTTGGGCTGAGAACGAGTACACACACACAGAGACAGGCACACACACAGATACACACACATACACACAGTTACACTCTTCAAAAGGTTAAACATTAATAATGCATCATCGGCTAATGCACTCCTAATGCTCAACGAATTCTCGCCCCCAAAATATACCCTGTCCAGCTGCTCGACTTTGTGTTTGACTTTGACAAAGTTTTAAGCCCACACACACACACACACACACCACTTATTATTTGTGGCAGTAAAGTCCAACTTGTGACCAAAACCAAACTAAACCAATACCAAGACCAATTGGTCTACTCTCGACCAGTTCCATACTTCATTGAACTTTGAACAAGAGTTGCCTTCACTCCCGGACAAAGTTTTGTGTGTTCTATTCTATTTTTGTCCTTTTCTTCTATTTTCTTTTTTTCTTCTTCTTTTTTATGGTGCACAGCACACCTCCATCATAAATCAATACAGTTCAATTTTTGGAAAACGGCACTCGACCAGAGTACAGAAAGTAACTAACTCAAATAGCCTTCAAAAGGGACTTTGTCAATTGATTTCCGAGAAATTGTGATTCGCAATTTTAGCTAAATATGACTCATTTTAAGCGCCAAGCTTTCATTTATCTAAGCACTTAAATATTATCAAATTTTAATTTGGCTTTAATAAATTGTTGCTTTTATACAATACAAAATTTATTTGTGACTAAAATGTTTTTATTTTGTGCAATAATACGATTCTTGCGATTAAACAGATTTCGAAAACTAGCTGTGAACTCAATATAGCTCCTGTCACGTAGCTGTCGCCAGATTGTCAATTGCTGTCCCAGCCATAATAGTCGTTGAAAAGGCCGTTAGCAATTGTGGCTGGGACACTGGGCCAAAAGCACTTTGCAACTGCCTAGCAACGAGCAAATAAAACAAATGCTATAATAATATGCTCTATTGTGTCCACGTGCAAAAACATATATATATATATATATATATATATATATATTTAAGCTATAGTCGTGAATTTTATTTGGTTTCATTTAATCTTTAACACACACATAAAATAAACGAAAGGTGTTCCTCTGCCTGGGCATTAGTAGAGAACAAATAATCAAACTTTCAGTGGATTTGTGTGTGTGTGTGTCTGTGTTTTGATGGTGTTAAAAGTGGGCAACGTGCAGTTTCGACCACTTAAAGTTTGGCCACAAATAGAAGCTATTTATTGAAGTTGGCACAGCAAACTTGTGAAACGTATAAAAAATGAAAGCATACAAAATATATAAAATGTAAACAGAGAAAAAAAAGTAGCAAAACAAAAATGTATATTTTGCAAGTAATAAATTTTGTACACGGCGGATGCTGCAGCTGCGACCAGGAACTAACTCAAAAAGAATGAAAAACTATGCAACAAAAATATAAATAAAAATAAAAATAAATAAAATAGTGCAGGCAAAATACATTGAAATAACCATTGTTGCTTAAACCAACTCTACCAGCAGCTTGCCCCGAAAATGTCACAAAACCAGTTTAAATCTGAACGCAAAAATTGTTCTTGTTCACACACACATACACAACAAATGCCGTAAACATAAACTAAAAGCCAACTGCCACGCCCACAACACCCACAAAAACTAAACACCACAACACAACCGACCAGCCCACAGCGAGCCGCTGCTGTTAATAACTTAGGTATTTTCTTTTTTTTTGTGCTGTTGTCCTTGTTGTTTTTGTTGTTGCAAGTCACGCAAGTGGTGGCAAGTTCAAAACTTTTAAACCAACTCCATAAACCAAAGGCCACTCTTCGTCCAGCACTCTTTGCCCTCCACTTTTTATGCTCTGCACCCATTCAAAATGCATAAGTAGCATTTAATCAAGTTGATGAAGAGCTAATAATGAATGACAGCAGGAGCATATATATATATATATATATATATTCTTGGTCAACTGACTCGATGATCTAGCCATGTTAGTTGGTTTAAGTATCTGTAACTTTGGACTACACATTTATCGCATTTCGATTTTATTTGATCAATAAATCGATTTGCATTCGTAATGAAAACTACAATTTGAAAACTTTAATTATACCTTGGCATTTTAGATAAAACTTCAGCGCAAGTGTTTTTTACTCTCCCAAATATATCTGCTTAAAATAAGTAAATAAATAAAACAAAAGAAATTAATTGACAATTTGTAATTTTATTTTATTAAGGAAACAAACATTTTCTAAGCCAAAATATATATTATATAAATCAAATTAGTTTATATAGATATATAAATATCTGTACGTGATCAATCGATGCAATAAATATTTAATGGTTATTCTCAGTATTTACCCGAGTCAAGTTCCCTTTTTTGCTTGCTTTAGCTTGGTCAATTGGTTACTAAATACTATTGTCAAACAATTTGAAAGAATCAGGTTATATAAATGTTGGACTTTATTTATTGTGGTGAAATGTTATATCAAAGGTCAATTTTAAATGCAAAAAATTGTGAATCTTGGGGCGAGTAAGGGTTGCGCTCCTTTAATTTGCGCTCCGTTAACGTAATTTACTTGTGTTTCAATAATTCACAGAGCCTCGCTTAAATTTTGACCAAAACAAAATTAAAAAAAAAAAAAAATAAATGTACAAAACGAAGCCAAGAAATTGGTGGGGACAACAAAAGGCAAGAAAAGGATTGCTCTGACAGGCTTACTAATTGCTTTGTTTTACTCGTGACTCTAATTAAAAAATGTACTTTACGACTTTGCCACGACGCCGTAATGACAGACACCCGGACAGACGGACAGACGGACAGACTGGCAAACCGGAACGTGCGAAGTCGTTCCACAACAACAACAACATCAAAAAAAAAAAGAAAAAAAAGAAAAAAAAAATATAGAGTATTAAACGAGAGAAAATTGTAATAAAAAGTATATATGTAAAAGCCAAAAAAAAATTGCAGTCAGTGAAACTTAACAGCAACATTGCCAACTTGTTCATCTTGCCGAATTTTCAGTGTGTTCCAGTTTTAGCATTATCAACCCTGCTGACTTGGTCAGTGAAACATTTGCTGGGAATCCTGCCAAAATAATGGCTTGCATTAAAAAGACGGCTGAAAAACATAGGAAAAAGGTTGCTTGCACAATTATCCCCATCATTTAGATGGCGATTATGGAAACCACTGTCCAGGATCAGCTACGACCAACAAAATGAAAGGTTCTAAGAAAAAGTGAAACGAAAAAATGCAAATTGTGTGAGAATTGCTTTTTGGAATTTAATTAGTCTTTTACGACGGCCAATTGTTTATATACAGAGCAAAAAATGTATTTCAATAAATTAAATGACAAGCAAACGATGATATTAAATCAATTTACTCCACTCTAATTGAGAGTCTCCTTGACCATCTTTTCCAAATTTTTTCGCTTAAACTTACTAAATGGCTAAACTTGCGTATTTTTTTTCCTCAAAAAATATGTGAATTAGTTTTAATCCATATTAAATATTGAATATGTGATATATAAATATAAATAAAATATTAAAAGAACTTAAAGATATTTTTATTTTTTTTTTAATTTTAAACTTAATTTTAAACTACTATTTTTATGAATTGCATTTTTTTTAATCTGTTCCAACATTTAAAACATAATCAACAGCAATTATAATAAATAGTTATAAGCAAACACAAAGTTGTAAATTAATTGAATTTGTTAATCAAATTCAACCAAAAACCAATTTCAATCCAAGTTTTGGGAACGAGTTACTTCATTTTTTTTCGCCATAGAAAAGGCCTGCACAAAAAACGGCAGTCAAAATGCCAAGTTTTATTAAGGCAGCGCCAATAAAAATAAAGAAAATTCGATGCTCAACTTAATTATCAGTTTTGCTTTAGCGACAGCAATCTGAAATCCCGTAGAGCTAATCTATAACTACGAACGAGGGCAACGCTTAAACTTGTTTGAACAAGTCTCGACATGTTTGCAACGGACAACTAACAGGAAAATAGGGGGAAAACGAAAACAGTAAAACAGTAAAACAGAAATTCTGCAATTGTAAGCTTTGCGCACTCTCGAGAAATGAGGCAATCGTTGGGAGCATTTCAGTTCGATTAGTTTGTTTCTCGATTTTGTTGCCCGGTGGTGGTCAGGTCAGCATTTCGCCTGATTGGAAGCTGGAGAGCTTGTCTATGTATGTGTGTGTGTGGGGGTGTGTTAGTTTTAGAGTGGACACAGGTGCATTTGCAGTTTGCCTACATCTCTATATATCCGACTGTTTACTTGACTTATTCGTGGTGTGACTGTCTAGATCTGTGTGTGTGTGTGTGTGTATGTTTGGTTGTGTGTTCACAAATTGGAAAAGTTTCTCGCTGTGGCCACAATTTCTGTTTATATTCATTTGTAACCAAAGTTTTCTTTATTCATGCAATTTAAAGGTGCCAAATTTTGAAAAAAAACCAGCATGAATAAACCAAGAGATACTCTGTAAACAGATTTGTATATGTTAAAAAAATTGATTTACATTAATATAAATATGTATAAATATTTTTATTAACAAAAAATACTTAAAATTAAAAAAAATGTATATTAACAGCAGCGATGAATAAATAGATAATCATTTTGTTGATTTTATATTACTTTTTTATAATATGCATTTATTTAATAGGCTATTTGCAGTACTCATCATCATAATTTCATTTTAATTATCAATTTCTCCAATAGCAAAAAAACATGCTGAGTAAATATTTAATCGATTAGACGATGATGGGTAAAATGGTTTTAAATGGTTGAAGCTTTAAACACATTTTTAATAAGTAAAAATATATTTAAAAAAAGCACTTATTGTGTTTACTGAGAAAAAAGCTTGATTATTCTGTTATTCACTTACAAATATCGCATGATATTTGTCCCTCGTAGGATGTAATTTTTAATGTACGGCGCCCCAATCATCCCAAAGGACGCAGAAGATTTGCATATTAAATATACATACTGCTTTTTCATCTCATTTTTTTGTTAACATTTCCATTGCACGTGGTTGTCCCCAAAGGAGGCCTTTTCACTTTGTTTTTGTTATTGTCTTTTTTTTTCTAAACAGACAGTTGTTAGAGATTGAGACAGAGAGAGAATGAAAGTGAGAGCGAGACAGACTTAAAATATAATCCACTAGACACACAAAAATATTCATTAAGTTGATTCATAATACTTTTATTTTTAGTCTGGCTGCTTAAATAAATTATTTAAAATATCTAAAATAATAATGAAATACAATTTTGACCATGTTTATTTTCTGTATATCTTTTTGCGACATTTAGAAACTAAATCCACGTTCATAAAACTTTGATTTCTTCCATTATTCAAAAAGAGATTGGACATAAGTTGAAATGGTTTTCTTACACTAAAAGTCCTCTTCAAAACCTAACCTTTTCAATATGTCAACACTTTATTAGGTCGAAGTGATATGTATATTTATATAAATCTATATATAATTGCTACAAAATTCGTGATTGCGTTGAAAGCACTTTGGAACTATAAATAACCTAAATTGTGATGAAAATTGGGTTTTATTTTAGTATGTTTTGCTTGTGTTGAGAATTCGGATTAAATTAATTTACTTATTGACACACACATTTTCAGTTGCGGTTGCTGATAAAAAAAAATTCTTCTGCTCGACTGCAAACTTGTGCATGTGTTCTCGTGTTCTTGTGTTCTCGATGAGTGTGCCTGTGTGTGTGACTGTGTGTGTGTGTGTCTGGGAATCTGTAGAAGTGATATTAATGTTTACTTTGCCAAAAAATCAAAGCTTAAGTGTGACAACAACGGCCCAGGCCCCAAGTCAGAGCCTGACGCACCCCTGGGACACTCACTTGGTTCGGGGTGGCTGTAAACTGAGTGCTTTCTTTATCAGCACGACGACACCCAGCCCCGCCAAAACCAAATTAAGATGCTAAACACCGCACGGAGGGTTTACCTTTAGCTTGTGCAGGGTCTGGAACAGGGGCAGGCGCAAGGGCATGGGTTAGTCGTCTCTTGCCATGCAGCGCGGTCCACAATCGGGCGACAGAACGACGCCCTCGCATTCGCAGACAAAAGCCGTAGATGAATTACGGGCGGCAACAATCGACCCAGAACAGCAATAAATGAGTACACTCAAAAATCGCACTCAACTTTAAAATATAAAAAAATGTTTATAAATATTATTTCATATGCAATAACAATCAATTTGCGTCAAGGAAACTCACATTATTATTTCTAAAAAAATGATATCTTCATTATTTCAAAATAAATTGTTCAAAAATATTTAAAAATATTTCTTGTATTTAATTTCTGAATTGCGGAAAAAAATTTTCCTATTAATAACGGATTGCAATTTTTTTTTTTTGTAAATATTTTGATTTTATTATGAAATACACTTTGGAAAAAACAAATTATTTCGTTTATTGTAAAGCCGTTTCCATTAAAATAAATGTTTTTATATTAAGACAATTATTTTTCTGAGTGCAACAGTTGATAAAGTTTCCATTACGTTTCGTCTTGCAACGAGTTCTGATTTAATGGCATTAGAAATAATGAAACAACCGCCGTGGGCAACGGGAAACGGGGAACGGGGAACGGGGAACGGGGTGGCAAAGGTATATCATTGCTGTGGGCTAAAGATGGAGATAAGTCGTGAATTTGTCGTGCTGCCTGATAAGCGTGTTATTCTCCAGATACAAGATCAACCAAAAAGTTTCCCTCCGTCTGACATTGATGCGAAAGAAGCAAACCAAAACTCACAGCGACAACATAAATAAAGTCACCCGGGAAAACTCAAACAGCTCAACAATATGGCTCCGGGCTGTCATAATCAGTACGCCGAAAGACACCCGGCCAGGTTTATGAAAATTATGTACTATAAAGTGTAGCTTATTATGCAGGATAAGAAATATATATTGGTCTGGGTTTCGATACAACCACATTTTTGGGCACTTCAAAAACTGATTTAAAGTCTTGATGTGCTTTTTGAATTAAGCGCTTTTAATTGTGGGACAGCTGTCTAATGAATTTCGAGTAAGAACAGCAGACAGAAAAATCCGCAGTGAGAGTTTGTAAGTGTGTGTGAGTGTGTATCTGTGTAGGGGTCAGACAAACGTGCCTCTTAATATGCAGAGCAGAAATTTGAATATTTTGTTGCCGTTGTTGCGTTGCGTTGCTCTTGGCGCCGTCACAAAATTATATCGGCTTATGTTTCAATTAAGCAATTTTTGCACATCAGGTGCGTTTTATGTACGCCAGACAGTCCAGATGGGTAAACATCCACTCCTGCAGCAGTGGGCAGAATGGGAGACAGGCACAGGAGAACAACAGAACACAGAACACAGAATACAGAATACAGAATACTGAACAACAATGACAACTAAGCGCCTTTAATGCCCCCAGACGACAGCTGTAGGCAGCAAAAGACAATTTGAGCCAATGTGAAATTTGTTGGCGGCAGCGAAATGACTGCGACTTATTGTTGGCATTACTCAAGAAAAAAAAAAAATCAAGAAGTTCCAGAATTCAAATACAAAATTACTCTTGTGGGTCTGTCAACAAGACAAACAAATATTTTTCAGCGCCCACACAACAGAAGAACATCAACTAAGCTCACTTCAAATAAAAATATAAAATATCTCCTCATTTCTTTATTAAATCAATTTAAAAAATAAATTATAATAATAATAAAACTTTATGAATCAAGTTCAAAATAATCATTTAAGACTCAAGCTGACTTCGTAGTACTTTAAGCTGAATGAGAATTGATTTTATAATTTCAGTAAGGGAAGAACAAGTCTTTGGTTTAAATAACATCTTAACTTGTTTGAGAACGCATTTGTTTTATAAATCAAAATGGAAAAAGTGAAATTAGCTTATCAGATATAAAGTGAATTGCACTCAATATTGAAACTCATTTGTATTTAAATATTCTTCCCAATCTTTTGAGGATTCCAAGTTTGATAACTCCATCATCCAAATAGCTAAGGTTTTCGACGTTTATAATTTTTCGATTACTTACAGTAAATATATATATTTAAAATTTTATCGGTGGCCATCGCCAAGAAAATGCTAACCAAATTTGGTAACGCTTTAAAGTTGTTACACAAGCTTTTTATCGATTTGCAGTTATAAATTTAGTGGATTTTTAAGTAACCCACAAGGTTAACACTGAGTGCCACAAGTGGCACACCGGTCAATATACTCTAATACCTATATAAAATGTCAAGTCATCTGCAAATAATAGTATGTCGAGCAGAGATTGTATAAACCCAAGCCACACCTCTTTTCCATTTATTGAGTGACTACTGCGTTGCAAATCTAAATTAAATACACATTTTTCCTCTGGGCTTTAATTAAGTTAATTATTCGGCAGCATTGCACAGTGTGAGCAATTCTCAATGGCTTCATCGAGCAGACACAATGATGGTTTCAATGCACCAGGCGGGGGGAGTGAGGCAGCGGCTAAGTGGCTACAAGGCTGAAGGACATCAATACAGAAGAGGACGGAGAGGAGTACGGTAACGGTAACAAAAAACCAAAAAAAAAAAAACATAAAAAGAAAACCAAAAAATGTTAGACTACAGCATATGAGCAAAGGACTACTTAATGAATAGCCCAGGGTTAATATTTGCCTGGGCCAATTGTCGACTCTGTTTTTCTCTTCTGCTGTTTATTGTTGGGCACAGAAGGAGCAAAAAAAAAATATTGAATTTTCTTGTTAGACACAAAGTACACAGAAGCAGTGTGGAGCATTGAGGTTCATTCAGGCAGAGATTGACAAACTCAAATAGCTTCTGTTTTTTACAGCCATTCGGCTGTGTGGATTGCTTTGGGGTTCTAGCTGCAAACACAAGCAAACAATTTGGAGGCACTGTAGCAGATGCAGCACCTAACAAAAACACGCCTCAGGGCTCAACTTCAAAGTGCAGCTCCGGGATATGCGATATGGGAATGGGAATGGGAATTTGTAAGCGATTGGTTGAAGAGCGTAATGAGCGAATCGTTTAGGAAGCGAACAATGTTAATGCAATTTATTGACTTCATGGATACAAACTTACCACATGAATGAAATATCTTATAAGCCTCGGTATATAGGAGTGGCATAAATTCGAGTATCTAAATTATTAAAATAATAACTGGTTTTTTAGTTTTCAGAAATATATTTATAAGTAATATAAAATGATTAAATAAGTAGAAATGTAAGCCGATATTTTTAATATATCCTTTCTGAATTCCAGAAATTAAAAATGAAATTTGTTCTTCAGTATACGTCATTTTACAAATTCTCGAAAAACTTAACCGGTTATTAGGAGGAGAAAAACACTTTTTTTTACCAAGAAACAAACTATTAGAAAAGTGTTTTCTAGCAACAAAAGTAACATAAATTTTATATTCCATTCCGTACTTTTTCTGAGATTATGGCTTAAAGTTTCAGTATTTTTAAACAAGTTTTGATTTAAAATTAAAAATGTAAACTAGACATGCGAAGCCAAACTACCGACAATTATAAACTTATCTTCGAGTCGTTTTAATACGAACTTAATTGTTATATCTGGTTAAAAGCCATTTGCATAATCCAAGTAGCATAGTTTCAGTAAATATGTGCTGTAAATATTTAAAGCCCAATTACCCCACATAAGCAATCGCATTAGTTTCCCCGCCGTGTTTCCCCCTCAGGGTAATAATACAAAATTTGTAACGCTGCTTTACATAAAATAACAATATTAATAATAATAATTATAATAGTTGTATGTGACATGGGCTTCAAGTGTACGTCACACGCAGACGGCTGCCAAGAAACCACCCTGCACCCCTCCTGCACCCACCGACACACCCAAAGGTTTATGTGTATGTTGTAAGTTGCCTCAACATCCCCCCGCATTATACAGTTTTATTAATCGACGCGTGTCACTTATTAGCCGCAGGTTTTTTCATATGCAATACACGCGCACAACCATATACACACACACACACACACACACACACGCATGCATATGCCTAGGAAAGGGGCCAAAGATTTAACCCTTTGATGCCCTGCACACAACACAGGCAACATTTGAGCTTTGATAAATGGCAACAATCCAAAAAAAAAATATACAAAAAAAAAAAGAATTTGTCGTTGGCAATCGTGCCAAAACCAAAAAAAAAAAATCAGCCTACGGCGTACGTTGAAGAGTACGGTAAAATAAAACAATACGTTATATTTTTTATATTTTCAGTTATTCCCTTTTTTTTTGCTCTCTTCTCTTACAAATTAAGCGTGCATGTTAAGGGCAAATATTTTACAGAACTAGGCAACGATAGACGCGACAACAAAGCCAATGGCATCGTCAAATACAATTAAAAAAGTATGAGTAAAAAAGCACCGAGCAAGTTTGTGGCAAGTACTCAGTGAAACAGGTTAAACTAAAGAATACCCTGGACCCTCAACTGGTAGATCTATTCTATTTGTATAGCCTAAAAAATAAAATGAAATTGATGTGCTTGGTAAACAAAAGTTTATGTTTCAAATATTCCATATATCCGTTTTATTAATTATTTATGTATACAATTATTTATTATTTATTAAAGTGGATACAATGACCTTTTGAAAATTACTCAAACGTAAATGATTCGATGTTGAAAAGCCTGAGGGCCTCGCACTATTTCATTAATTAATAAATTCATTTAGCATGAATACTCCTTTGATTTGCCTTTGGTGTATTTGTTTTTAATATTTTGCCCACAGCTACAAATGTTAATTATTTTATTGTATTTGTTAATACAACTTCACATTACTAATCCACTCAAAGTAGGCTTTTCTTATATTTATTTTTGCATTCGTTTTTTCAAGCATTTAATTAAATCAATTCCAAAAAAAACATACACTTACTTTTTTATTATTTATTTATGTGCAAAACCTTTGTTTTGCTTTTTTTTTATTTTTTGTGTAAGTGTAATCAATGTAGCATTCTATGAATTAAAATACAGCTCCCAGCTAACACGCCTGCAAACAAATAAATAGGTCCCAGATACGCTAATTAAAAGTATAATTAATTTTGAGAAATTTCAATTTATTTTTCACAATTCTGTTGCTGACAGCCTTCTTATCATAGGTTAATTGACAAAATGTGAACTTGTGTAAAAATCTAACAGATTATTATATAAATTAATTTGTTAAAACTTGTGGCACAGTCGATAGATCCCACTTTACTACTGAATTTCAATAATGATTTTTATCTGTGAAATACTTATTTTTAAAAATAAATATTTCGTAATAATAAAAATGCCTTTCCAATACTGTAATTGTTTTTTTTTCGAAATTATTTCTAGAAAGCCTTTTTACTTTGTATAATGCGAGTTTTCTCTGAGAGTGATTTGTTTTGCTGAGTGTGTGGATATGATTAAATTTCATGCCACAAATACATTCAATGCAACATGCACTGGTTAGTCTTCAATAAAAATCAATAAAATGTACTCCATTTCACATTTGCAAGCGTTTGCAACTATATCACTTCCGCTGAAGCCAACTTTAGTTTCGCAACTTATCGCAGCTCGGAGCGTGAAGTGCAACCTTGTTGCTTCCTGTGTTTCCTGAGTATATCTAGTGGATTGGCATGGGTTGGTTCTGGTTCTGGTTCTAGTTCTGGCTGGTTCTACTCGTGTATGTGGAGGTAAACGCACTTCAGCATGTATCTTTATCAGGGCAAACATTTAGCACTGTTTCGAATTTCATTTTCGATGTGGAATTAAAAGCAAACGAAATGCTGTAAAACACTAAAATATACTTGGAAATAATCAAGCGTTAAAGTTTACAAAGAAGACTGCATTAAAGAGGAAAAATGCAATAGTCATTTGAAAAGACCTTTTCCTATTTTGTAATATATTTTTTTATTTTATTTTGCCTTAAGCTTAAGTTGAAGCAAATTTACTTCGTAAATGAAGTAAGCTGAACCCATAAAATATAATGGTAAAATTTGGATTTGTGCAACAGTGTTTAACAGTCGTCTGCGAACACATAAAGCATATATATTCTTGAGTCAAGTCAAGATGATATAACACTGGATGTATGTAATATCAATTTCATCAAGATCAGATGAGAAACAACCAAGTTATCATAAGCAATGAGAGCACTTTTAATTATCCTTATATTTGTGTGTGCAAATCTTTTAAATTTCAAAATTTTGCAATAAAATTAGAACAACATATTTGACAACCCGACTCAGGGTATTTTGTAGTCAATTTCACTAGCTACTTTTTTAAATGAATTTTTTCAAGTTTATTTCCTTTTGAGTGCAAACCAAAGGTAGTCAGTCAGTTGCAACGTGCCGCACGTGTACAGTGAGGCAAGAGACTTGTGTTGACTTTGCAGCGCGATTGTTGCTGCAGAAAATTTAAACTCGGAACGGAGTCTGGATTGCGATTGGATTGGTGGCAACCATCTTTGGCTGCTCTTCGAAAATGGCGCGCTTGCATCCTTCCTTTCTACTTACACAGCACAGCTCGTTTCCGGTTCCGGTGCAGACAACATTTGGCCAGCCTGGACTTGGCAGTCGCCATTCAGCTGTACACACTTCCGTTGTATGTGCATTGACATGTTTGAATGCGACCCAATTTCGAACAGATTTGTGTTGATTGCTCCACAGCTTAAACTCGAACTTGAGCGAACAACTAATGCTGAAATTTTAAATTGAAATAATTACGAAAAATAAAAGCAGAAAAACCATCAGTTTACCACCAATAAATACCACTCGAAATATATCCTTCGGTTTGGCTCTTGCCATTAAATCGTGCTCAAAAACTGTCAGAGACAAATCGAGCCTTAACCACACTGAATGTCCTTGACTAAATTCACATGCTGCCATCTCAAGTGATTATTTTTAAAGAAATTTAACCCAGTTATGGAACGTTGAGCACAGTGGTGGCTGCCTGATATCTCCGGAATTGTGGAAAACAGTTTCCGTCTAATGTATGCGTTGCAGTAAATAAGAATGTTGTGAGCCGGAACGTGCAGTCCTTGCAAATTGCATTCGAACTAAAAACAACAGAGAGAAAATACCCTTTGCCAAGCAGAGTTACACTGAGCATATTTCAACTTGTAACAATTATTAATAAAATTACAAGCAGAATATTTGTTAATAATTGTGTATTTGTAGTATTTATTTTACATATGTAACATACAACTGTACAACTAATTTTATTAGTATTCTAACGAAACAAAATATGTTTCCATATCCTCATTGCAACCAAATACTTAGTTGTCCGCTTCAGTCAGATCTATCCTATATAATTAGAAATATATACAGCAATTTTTGTCAGGATTGCTTTAAAGTTGAGGAACTTCACTAAAAACCCAACTAAGCTAGCAATGCTGATGAGAATAAAATATATATAAGCTTCTAAAGTCGATTTTTCAATGCGTTGCAAGTTTGAAAAAAAAAAAAATTCATAGACCTTCAACAAGGATATAAAAATTTGTCAACTTGTTTGTTTTCCGGCATGACATGCATTTTCATTGTGTGCTTGTGCTTGGCTGTGTCTGTGTGTGTGTGTGTGTGTGTGTGTGACTGGAATGTTAACCAAGTTAGCCGCAAAATCAAGTTTACGCGCATTATACACATTATGCATATTTACCTATATTGATTGTCCTGTATTGCTATCAAATGAGGCTGCTAAAACTACACAAAACGAGTTATCGCTAATTGCGCACATTATCAAAACGGTGGACAAACAAACAAATAGTATCTGCCATAGGACAAATATATCCATATATATATATATATTTATATATATAGATGTACGTATGGCTCTAAATACGTACAACGAGCCCTTCCACTAATTTGTTGACCATGCTCATTAAATCATATGAGTAAACTGCACACAAACCGTACAAACAGACCGCAAATTATCCAGTCGAATTTCTTGAAAAACAAATAAAGTACATAAAATGTATACACTCTGAAAAAAATTAGCAAATATTTTAATTTTAAAAAAGAATTTACATTTTGCTAAAATTTATTTCTTATTAATAATGTTCACATATTTATTTTTTATAATAAAAAATATTGGAATGGAAATATGAATATTAAAACAAATAAAGTCGACAAAAAATATACACTCTGAAAAAACGTACCAGTAAAATAAAGTAAATAATTTCTAAACATACAATTATATTTTGCTGAAATTTATTTCTTACTAATATTGTTCACATATTTATTTTTATTTATAATAGAAAATATTGGAATGAAAATATATCTTTTATTTGTTTAAATCCTTTCTAATATTTTTTCGACTACTTTGTTAGAGCTTAGCTGAGATGGTATTCCTAAAAACCAGGGAGATTTTTGACAAGTGTACTAGCCAGGCAGACGAAAGTCAACGAAAGCTAAATAAGTAAATAAATTAACCCAAGTGGCCTCCAGCGACGAATACATACATGTGGCACTGTAAGCCACATTAAAACTGATTCATTCGCCGCATTTGTTTTGGCAAGCACATATTTTTGTTGATTAAACGTGGTTAATAATTGGCTATTGGAGTGACAGAAATATCGTATGCATTTTAAATAAACACCATTAGTATGTTATATGCAAAACAACCAAAAACCCACAGGAGACACAAAGGCCAGTTGAGGTTAACTTGAGATCAAACTGCAGCAATTAGAGACGAAAATTGTGATTTTCATGGAGACAGCAACTGAAACCGATAAAAAGTAAATTGATTTTTTACGCGTTGTAGACGGTCATCCGGAAACAATGGCAGATGGAAAAGCGGAAATAAACAGAGCCAAGACAAAGTCGAGCAGAGTAACGATCCAGCTGGCAAGCCATCATTGGGAGTCTAACCAGGAACTGGCCATGCGGCGCGGAAATGTCCTGCATAAAGTGTGGTACAAATGTTACAGGATAGCCGTAAGATGAGAGCATTGTGAAAAGTTCAAAGACGACGCCGGTCTGTCCGACTGTTCGCTGGTCCGTCGCTTTATCCGTCTCTCCAACTATCCATCTGTCGCTTGGCCAAAGCAGGCATGGAAAAAGCGGAAAATTGAATGGGCCAGCCCAGCCAGTCCAGCCAGTCCAGCCAGCGAGCCCAGTCAGGATGATGGCTATTATACTTTATGCAAATGCTGTGGTAGCTTTAACAAACCGGGGCATGTGTCCGGGGCATGCAATATCAGCATACTTACCACCAACACCAGCACCACCAGCGCCTCCTTACATTGTAGCCAATTGCTTGGCTCCTCCTTTTCCTCCTTTTGTCCTTTCGTCCTTTCGCGTGTCGAATCTGTAGAGCAAAAAAGCAAGTAACCAAACCAACCACATACACCATGCATTTTAATTTAATTAATTTAAATTCTTAATGCGATATCTTGCGTCATCCCCCACAACTCCCCCCCCCCCATCCCCTCATCAAATAAGTGTGTCCAGCGGCTGTTTAAAGCCATTTTAAGTCCGCATCTTTTCTACATTTTAAATGAGTTGTGTTTTTTTGTTTTTGTTTTCGCTGACGCTGCAATTGTTAAATGTTGTGTAAACAATGCTTAGGCGTGAAAACTTATTGCTCACAGAGTGTTGCAGGGGGGTCAGTGGGGCAGTGGGGGGTACTACAACAAGTGCGGCATACTCATTATGCGAAATTTTCCAACCAATTTCATTTGGAATGTTGCTATAATTTTCAAGCAACAAAACGCTGCTTTGAAGTAGAAAATAATTACTCTCTATGCGAAAGACTGAACCAAAAATTTATATGGAGCACTCACTAATCGCATATTCATTAAGAAAACATAATTTCATTGAAGCAGTAAACAAGAATTGTTAGTTAAAAATAGTGTCAAGCCAAAATTAAGAGAGTTTTTAACAGCTCTCTGATTTGCATTATAATTTTTAAGCAGTATTAAAAAATGGACAGAGAAGATAAAGTTGTTAATTAGTGCATGAAAAATGCATGGCTATAGTAAAATTTAAATCAGTTATTTTAAATAATATTATCGCAAGTAACAAAAGTTAAATATTACAGTTTAATAACATATAAATTTAAAACAATAATCCAACCATCGAATAAACTGCCAAAAAAGATGGCAAGAATATCTCTCGAACCACTCAATTAAAGTGTGAAAAATGCATAATTAGGGCAAAGTTGAAGTGAGGCATTAGAAATAATCCTATCAACGAAAAGAAAAAGCAAAACAGAGCAAAATGGTGAAGTGCAACATTCAATTTCCGTTTGGCGCATATATCCAATTGGCCCAGTTGTCGGTGGCACACAACAAAAGGCGTAAATCAAACAGGGATCAGCACGAAATGCAAATGAAGAAACTGTCAGCGTCAGAAGCCACCTTGAGCAGGCCACAGCCGAAGCAGCTGTGGCAGTAGGGGCAGGTGCAACATTTTTGAACGATAGACAAAACTGGATGCACAGCAAGCTGGCAACGTGCAGTGCAGTAAGTGCTGCACGTAGTATGCGGTAAATGCTGCCCAGAAAAAGAAAAAAAATGATGGCGTGAAGAGAAAAAATATACAAAATTGAGAAAAACGAAATTCACTTGCGGGATTTATTTGGAATTTGAAAAATTTAATGCGCTGGGCGGATGGATAAATAATGTTATGCAAATGATATGTGCATAAAAGTCAACAGATTTGGCGCATAGCATCTCTGCCAGGCGTTGCCAAATACAAATAGAAATACACTGCACGCACACACACACACACGCACACACACTTAAAGGACTGACAGCTTTCAGATGCAAGACCAGTCAGAGAGAGAGATGAATAGATTGACTATCGACAAGCTAAAAGACTTGACTGGTTCACGACCTGCAGGAGAGCCTAGGCTGCACAATAAGAGGGCAACTCCAAGCTGAAAACATTTGCATATTTACACATACACACACACACACACACGCAAGCAGCATATCTGTGTGTGCGTGTGTGACTGATAGGTGAAAGGCATTCATCGTTTGAATGACATTGCGCTGAGGTTTCCCGAAACTGCAGCGAAATTGTTCTGATGGCAACGCTTAAAAGCCGGCAACAGTTTTTTTTTTTTTTTTCTTTTAACCAGTTTTTCAGCTTTTTTGACAAATGCTGCGAAAGGCAGCTACTGACAGCAGACGTACAGTGGGTGAGGGGAGGTGGGGAGCAGAGAAAGGGGGGGGGGGGTTTGGCAGGCAGTGGGCGGCTGCTTTTGTTATTGCAATGGGCGTTTTCAAGCCACTCTCCCAAATTACTGCCAATAAAATGGTGCGAGAAAAAAAACATTAGAGTTGCGCTCAAGGCACTGCGCCCCTCTCTCCACTCTCCACTCCCCTATCTCCTCGCCCATCTTTCACTGCGTGCTCGTTAATAATTTCTATGCATTAAATATGCATTTGCAAAACAACAACAGCAGCGAAACGACACAAAATTGCAATATGTTGGTGTGGCTGGTGTTGTTGGTGTTGTTTTAGTTGCTGGTGTTGCTGGGGTTGCTACTGTTGTTGCTGTTGTTGCTAAACTGGACCGGTGTTGTGGTAATTTAGCCCGCGGCACTTGGCTCCATATGCATGGAAATCTGAACTAACAAGCAAACAGTTTGCCTGCAAAGAAATTACCATCTTTTTTTCATGCTTTACTCACATATCTGCAAAGAGCCTCACAACTTTGTCATAAAGGCAGTTTTCCTCGACCATACAAAATGTCCTACAAATTATAGATATTTTAAATATATTCTAAGTATTAAAAAAAATTTGATTTTATATATATTGTAGTCTTACACATATGCAGAAGAATATATTTAAGAAAAGAATAAAGATTCCATTTTAGAAAAATACTTTCTGGCATCAAAAATATGCCAAGATATTCCTAACCAATAACCGAGTGGAGATTGCCATATTCATCTTAATAAAACATAGAACGTATATGGAACTTATATTTTAGAAAAATTTACTTTGCAAATAAAGATTCCATTTTATAAAAATACTTTCTGGCATCAAAACTATGGCCAGAAAATCCTACCTAAAAATTTAGTTGGAATTGCCATATTCATCTTGATAAAACATGAAATGTAAATGAAACTAATCTCATATGAATAATGAGTCGACAAATGAGGCTCTATTACTAAATTATTTATGTGTATATAAACATTTTGCTACTTAATTATAACTAAATTTGAGTAGTTTGGGCACAATCTGCCGGGCATGACATTAATGACTTGCAAAATTTTTTATAAATTAATATTTTATGCAGAAAGGGTATGTAATCTTTGGCATGTGTAACTCATCTTCTGTGGAGTTTTTTCTTACATGTTTTTATATTTTTTATTTTTTTTATTTTTGTTGCTGTTCTTTGTTCCACTCGTGTGCTCTGTGCATAATTTAAAAGTCATTGGAAGGCAGATGGAGAGAAGGCATTTGCTGGAAGTCAGTTGGAATGGTTAGGCAAAGTAAACACTAAGCAAATAGGAAAACATGCAAAGATGCTGAACACAAATACACCACACATACACACACACACACACACACTCACACAGATAGACAGACAGTTAGACGTGTTCTCACATGTGTCCGAAGGTTTTAATGAAACAAAATGTGGCTCTTACTAATGGATAGATTTACAGTTGTAGACAAGGTGTTGTTGGTGCACAAAAATATATGCAACTCGTGTTGCACAGACCATCATCGGCGTTGTTAGGTTGGCAAAAGGTGTTGTGGCATGTAAACTCAACCGCAGATGCCGCGCAAAGTTCTGGCGAGTGTGCCACAACTGCCCCAACTGCCCCCAACTGCAAGCCCAACCCAAACGGAAATGAGAAAAGATACAAACACAACGCAATTCTGCAAAATATGCAGATGTGTTGCAAGTTTGTGTGTGTGTGTGTGTGTGTGTGCAATGCAAACACGACTAAAATAATGAAGCGACTTCAGTGCTTTAGCTGCCTTTTTCGCGCTGCTGCTGCATGTGTCCTGCGTCCTGTGTCCTCTTTCCTCTGTCCTGGGCACATGTAAAAACGTAAAACGAATAAATGCGAGACTTATTCCAGTCACATGTCATAGATGGTGTCTGTCGGGGGGGTGTGGCAGTGTATCGCCTGCAAAATGGGAACAGCAGCCAAAAATAATTGTATGTATATCGAATTTCACAGCTAAAAACACCAATGCAGCCCCAAACTGAGCAGTGAATGCAATTTCACTGTTTGCATGCTGCAACAGCTGCTTGCAACAATAGTTACAAAACAATTTAAGAACTTTAACTTTTCACACACTAAGAAAAATATCAACTAAAATTAGAAATTAATTTCTATATATAAAAAATATATTTGTAAATACAAATCTGAGCATACCAATATAAGCTGATAATTTGAGTAATAATAAATAATAATAAATATATAAATATAATAATAAAATATATATATAGATATTTTAATACGATTCCTCTAATGAGTACTACAAATATACTTCAAGTAATAATAAACTGAATTAAAAAAATTTTTTTTTTTTTAAAATAGACATCTTAACACGATTTATGTATTAAATACTACAAATATCTCACTTCAAGAAAAAAACTGAATTTAAAAAAGTTTTCAGCCTAAAAGAATATTTTTATTAAAAGAAAAAAAAACTATGTTTTTTAAACGTTTCGTTTACAAAGTTTGCAAAATACTCAATAATTTTGTACAGTGCATCAGCGTTTGCAGCAACGTGTGCATTTGACACGTGTGGCATTAGCATTGAAATCAAATCGATGCAAATGTCGCTCCATGCTGCTGCAGCTGTTGCTGCTGTGGCAAGGTACATTTTGTTGCCCATGGGCAGGAAACAAAGGCCTTCAGCAAACAGGATGCCATGCGTTTTATTTACTAATGCAAGCGCTAATGCCACAGCCACATACCACACATTTGCACTTACCGCTGCCACCCGCCAGCAGCAGCAGCAATGGGAAACAAACAGAGCCTTCTGTAAGTGTGTGGTGCATGCAACCATAGACTCCTCCAAATGCCTCGCTGCCTCACTGCCTCACTGCCTCGCTGCCTGATGACACTTGAGCGGACGAGTGTGTGTTTGAGATAAATTATTCAAGCAACAACTGCGCTTTTTTCCAAATCGAGTTTATTGTGTGGCAGCGCCGTAGACAGCATTTGCGGTTAAGAGACGAGCACTAAACTGCACCACATACACAAACACAAACATACATATACACACACACACACACACACATACATATATATATATATATATATATATATATTTGTATTGTTTTTGCATGCCTGCTAAAGTTTGCTAGCCATTCTGCTGCATGCATTGCGTATGTGTGACACAGTTCCAGTTACTCACACACACACAAGCAAAAAAAAATGCTGTACAGCTCATTCTTCAGCACTGCTTGTGCCGCATGCCACACAAAAGGTACAACATATTTCGCGACTAAAGTTTTTAAAGAAAGAGTAAACGCAACCAGCGCTGCATGCGTCCAACACTCGCAAAAAAAATATGAACTACAGTAAAAAAAAAAATCACAATTGCAGAAATATCTTTTGCAAGATCATCATTTTATCTGACTGCAGTTGAACTAAATTGTTATACAATGAAATAAATAACTTAAACTAAAGTTGATATAAAAAAAATAACACAAAAATGTAATTCTTTTCCTTTGAGATTTCTTAGAAACATAATTCCCAAAAAAAAAATGGGGAAAGAAAAGAAAAATAAGGCATTATGCAAAGTGCATTGTAATCCTTTAAGTGTTGTTCATTATTTTCTGCAAGGATGGTCGCATTAAATTGAAAATGTGATAGATTTAACTTTCTGCCAGACAACAAATGCCAGTTTTTCATCTCGCACACTGCAAAACTTCTCGCAGTCTGGCAACTTAAATTGCTTGGGCTCCTTATGCATATCATGTATGCAATTTAAGGCTGCCTGCATACCATTTCACCATTAAGAAGCACAATGTGCAGCACAAGCTTCTTGCAACGTGCACCGCTTGCCTCAAATGTCCAATGATTGCTGGGGCAAGGCGGGGCGTGGTGCGGATGGGATTACTACTTAATTTTGCATAAAATGTTCATATATGCAAAACTGTGCGAAAACCTTAAGCGACAGACAAGTAGAGTGCAAACAAGGAATATTTTCAAAGCAGATATATATATATATATATATATATAAATAGTGCAGAAATTTTGTATTTAAGCATTGCACAGATTTGATGACACCTGCTGTGACTTTTTACGCAGCCAGCCAAACATTTTTTGCCAAATGTCTCCAAATAAAAAATGAATATATAAAAAACTTTTTAAAACGGAAATAAAAATCTAAGTAAGAATATATCAGTCGAAAGAGCTTGACTAAAAGATGCAGTTGAAGGCCAGCTGTTTAATACAAAGCATTCAGTTATATTTTAAAAATATATATTTATAAATTTTATATAAGTTAAAAGTGTAACTGTAATTTATTTATACTTTAAATATCTTATGAATAATTGATTAGTTAGAAATAATTGATCATTTAGAAATTATACAACAAAAATCATAGAAATGATTTTCAACTTTTGCTGAGTGTAGAGTCGAATCGTAAAAAATGCTTTTTGTAGGAAAGTGATTTTTTATATAAATTTTATTTGGTTGCCACATTTATTAAATTTTACGTTGCTCCACCGGAAACAGACGGTTGGAGATCCGCCTGCTGTGTCAAGTTGAAGATTGTCGACAAATTTTACGTGCTGGCGACAAAAGCCAAGCCAGCAGAATGGTCCAAAGTGACCAAAGAGTTGCCGTTGGCCGTTTGTGTTACGACCATAAAACGATGACCCGTAAGTATCTCAGAGGAATGCAACCGCAGCTGGCTAGCCGAATAAAGGTTGAACGCACCAGGCCCAAAAAAAAAAAAAAACATCGAGACAACATCCAAGATGGTGGTGGATGTGGGTGTGGGCGTGGATGGGGCGCCAAGAATGGTGCCAGTCTGGGCGTCATAAAAATTCAAAAGTGCAGTCAAAGCTTGCTTTTCTTCTTCTTCTTCTCTCTATTTTTTTTTTTTTTTTTTTTTGTTTGCTGATGTTGCTATTTTTACTTTTGAGTACTGGGCAACTCCCAAAGGCGTCTTTTAGGGCAAAAGTTTATTTTGCACGAATGTTGTTGTTGTTGTTGTTTTTTGTTGTTGTTGCTGTTGCTGTTGATGTTGCTATTGTAATCAAATTTGTTACGCTGCGTTGCCGAACCATAGAGCCAAGGACTAAGGAGTAAGGAGCAACAACTGCAAGTAAATGCGCTCAATGTTTAGGAGCAGAGTAGACGTTTGTTGGCTCGCTGCGCACATTTGTCGCCAATGCCAACGGCGAACGTGAGTTGGCTAAAACAGCGAGCCAACTTTCTGCTGGAGACCATCTTAAAATGTCACTGAAACTGGCTTTAAGATGGCGCTTCCTGGTTTCTCTTCATGCAGACGCACACCAAATGATGCCCCAAGGACACGAAAGTGCGTCCACATTCCTTCGCTGAGTATACCCCATGCACACACACACAAACACACATAAGCACACACACACATCAGTATCGACTGCAAATATTTATGAGTGTCCTGGGAGTCATGTGTGCTGAGCATAAAAGTCAATAGCACCGTGCTACATTTTTATGCTAATTGAAAGCCATTCGAATGGAAAAAAAAAAATTGTTGCCTCTCAATAATCGTTGATGCGCACCTTGATATGAGTAAAAAAAAAAATAATAAAATAAAATAAATACAATTTTTATTTTCCATCGAAATGAATTTCGAATTTGTAACTTTATTTTGTATCACGAAATATCACTGATTGCGAGATTGCAGATTTTTTAAAAATACAACTGCGATACATTAAAGTGATTCAAAAGAGTTTAAGGTATTGTATGAAAAAAATACGTTATTTATCTATGTTTTAAGAAATCTTATATTTTAAAATAAGAAGAAATGCAAAGCGTCACTTACAAATAATTTTATGGCTTCAAGAAATGTGTCTTGTGGGATAAGAGAATTCCTATCTTAAAATTCAGAAAAAAAAATTTCTAGAATAAAATAAGAATATTAATAATATAATATTTTCCTACCCAAAAAAAAATTATTATAATTACAATAAAGTAATATTGAATCAATAAAACCAAATTATATTAAAAATGTGCTACAGACATATTCCACTGGAAAACCCAATAATCTTCTGTCTAAGGCGATTCAATCCTGATTTTTTGCTGATTCCTTCACATTCCGACAGATTCCGCTACTGATTGAATCAAGTCTATATAGGAGACCTCGATAGATTGTAGTATCCTGTCAAGGGTTTTCCAACTAATTTTTCCACATGCTACTTGATCAGTCATCTCTGATTTTTAACGTATAAAATATATTTAGCTTGTCCACAAAACTTTCTTTATTCCTATAATATTCTTTTCATTACTAAGCATATATATAACATGTCTATCGATTTTAATATACGTTTAATACATAATCAAAAATATTGTTTTAATTACAGGTAGCAGCACCCATTCAATGGCCAATACGCAGCCCGCGGCTGTTGCATCAAACTCGCAGGCTGTGGCGGTGCCTCGGTTCCTGTCCCGGGGACACACCTATCGGGCCGTGGTTGGGGACACGCTTGTGCTGCCCTGTCAGGTGGAGAATCTGGGTAAGTAGGCCTTTGCTAAAAATTGTAAATAAAGCATGGTGGCTGCGATGTGGATAATTAATACGACGAAATTATTATTTGCATGCGTAAATTCGATAACTAAAATGAAGCCTAACCAAATTGGTGTTTCGCATATTTTGTGAATTTGGTTTTTGTTTTTGGTGATCCGCTCAGGTGGGAAATATTATGCAAAATAAAATGCAAATATGTTTAGGCAAAATGTCTCCCCAAATAAATTTTATTAACGCCAACAAAAATGATGGCAGCTCCAATGTTCAATGTTCAATGTTCAATGTTCAATGTTCACAATGCGAATCCAACAGCTGTCAACAGCCTGTCGTTCGAGGCGCTTTCATTATTGCCTTTCAACGCCCATCCATCCCTCGCCGCAGCACACCCCTTTTCACACCTCCGCACAGGCAAACAAAATATTTACCAAATGACATTTATAAATTTATGGCCATGAGCATTTATTTATTTGCATACACTGCAGGTGAATAAAATTGGATAATTAACGCCAGTAGTAAATTTTATTGAGTGTTCTTTAAAATTGTTTAAGCTGAAGAATATTCTTCAACTTCTCAAACGACATGTGTTGAATAAATTAATTTAAAAGTTTATAAAAATGTAAATAAATACCTTTCTTCATTTTTTTATTATTGTTGAATGCTCTTATAAAACTTAAATTTAATTGAGTTGAATAAACAAATGTATTAATAAACAAAATAGTAATTTAAAATTCGGCTTCGCAGCATTGCTGACTATTTAGTGACTTGTCAACTAAAAACATTTAATCAATCAAGTGTATAATAAGAAAAATGAATATAAAATTCATAACTATACAAAACAATTGCAATCTTATCGAACAAAATAAAATAAAGGTTTTTAACGCAATTTGCGCTCAAAAAAATGATAATTTATTAATAAGGCTCAACGCAGTTTATGGGGTTAAAGATTTAAGTTGGAACTTGTCAATAGTTTTAATTGCTACGCTGCTGTTGACAAGCCAATAAATAAAATGCAATTAACCGTTGCAAATGAAAATAAATTGAACATTGACGACACCAGAATCCGTGCAACAACCTGACAGCAATCTTTGAGTCGAGTGTGCGAGGCAGGCCAACAATGCCCCATCGAATTGACGCGGTCGGTGTGAAAGGAAATTCTGTTACTAACTGCAACAGATGCAACAATGAATAGCTGTGAAATGCCATTAAAGTATTTTCAATTAATTCACAATTTCTTAACATGCACAGTAAAATAAATTGATATTTAATATGTAGTTTTTGGCTTGCCAAACATTAATATTATTTCTTGTCTCAAATTTGTTTACACCTCACAAAATGTTTGTATATCATTGCTAACAAACAAAACAAACTTTTATATTGGCCACAAAATAATCGAACTATTGCCATGGCAAACAAGTGCTAAAGAATTGGGGACTGGCCAGTGTTAAATATATATGTAATGTTTTTATTGCAATTGTTGTTTTATTGCCATTGTTCATTTTATTGCACTTCTGCGCTTAATCCGCATTAGTAGTGAAAGACTGTGAGGGGGGGGGGGAGGAGGAAATTGACGAGTGTTTGATTGCAGTGTTAAATTACCTATCGCAAATAAAGGTTCAAGCGAAACATCGATTGATTGGCAGCATTGGAGAACAAACAATGACAAAGAGCTCCGTGGCAAAACATTTGGAATCCAATTAAAGAAATTAAGTAGCAAATGCTCTATGAAGCCCTTCATCATGTAACTCAGTAACTCAGAAACGATGACCAGACTAAATAATTCGCTTAATAGCAGCACATTTCAAATCAGACTACACTAAACACGCAAGCAAAATATTGAATATTTATTCACAATATCCAAAAGACATAAAAATAAACATTTTACGCTCAAACTGTAAAATTGAATTTATTATTTTTGCCAAGTTTTCCTTTAACAAGTGCAAGTGTTAAGGCATCTCTAATCCTCTCTGTTTTCAAAAAAAAAAAATTATTGACTACTACTAGGTGAGTCAAGAAAAATAATGGATAAACTGTCCAATTTGCTAAGCAGTGCCCTTTTTTTCTCAGTGCTTTTCAAATTCATATGTCGAAATTGAAGAGTTATAAAATACAATTTTTATGGACCAATGCATAAAATTGTTGTCTGAGCTTAATAATATCAATAACAACGCACGCACAACCATTAGATTCGCATAAAATTTTGGGACACGGGACAAAATGAGAGTCAAATAAAACCTCCTCCTCCACTCCAGGCCTGTCTACCATCTGGCTGGATTCCCGCCAAACAAATGGCCAACACTTGCGCTGAGAGAAAAACTCAATCCGATTCAATAATAATCGAAAACAATAAAAAGATGATTGTGTGCGTTTAAGTTGGCTTCATGAAGGACTGGGGAAGGGGACTGGAGGAGAGTAATGGATGCAATGAATGCTTTTGGGGATATTTTCAATGTGCCAACTCTTATCCATGTTTCCGGTGCCCAATGAATATGTACATACAATAAATATATATATATATGTACAGGCCTGTACGTGATCCCATAATACATATTCAACTGGGTTATTTCAATGTACTTTTACACAACATTTTGCGACCAATTTAAATGTATGTCAGCATTTTACACGGCGCCTAAATACGGGAAAACATTACACTTGAACTGGTTTTTGAGGACACTTCAGACTGGACATTGGAGCACTGAATATATTCAATTGATTAATTGATGCGATTCCTAAAAAAAAAAACAACGTTTACGCTTAAATATTCAGTTAATAACCGGAAGGAAGCACACAATTGAC
Organism: Drosophila demipolita; assembly: GCA_035042405.1. Classification (NCBI taxonomy): domain Eukaryota; kingdom Metazoa; phylum Arthropoda; class Insecta; order Diptera; family Drosophilidae; genus Drosophila; species Drosophila demipolita. The sequence continues at coordinate 6,314,412 of JAWNLI010000485.1, forward strand.
CAACTGCATCAAATTATTAAGTGCATAGGTGTAAATGAATTTAATCCAGAATTAAAATAGAATATAAATAAAATATAATTAAAATATTTAATGCTCTGATTATGTTTGTAAAAATCGGAACTTGTAAAAATCGGTAGCCCGTAATTAATTCCACTTAAACATGGATAATGATGGCCAGATAAAAAAAAATAATGACAACATTCATTCAAGAATTGTTTTTTAAGGTTTATAATATTCATTGCAAATATATATATATAGCTGACAAATTGGTTGAAAATTTGCTCCTGGAATCAGGTTAGGCGTTCTAAAAAGAAATCGTAAATTATGAGATATTTAACGCTTCTTCTTTTATTTATTTTCTTTAAAATATCAATATAAGCATTTCTAAGGAATATATACTAAGGAATATATTAAAAAATTATATTTCATAGTTTATTTTGTTGAATTTTTCATGAGTAACAAGAAATATTAAAGTCGTTCGCAAATTTATATGTCAGCAAACTCTTGTATAAACTAAAAGTTTCCCATTTCTACTGCTCAAGGAAGGAAGATAAGTAATCTTTGGAGCACCTCTTTTCTGCTGTCCAGCAGTAGGAGCTGAAACAGCTTAGAAATTTGTTAATGCATCTGGCAGGACCCTCTTCTGATCTAAAAAAAAAGGATGGCTTTATTGGCCAGCCTAAGCTAAGCAAAGAAATTCTTTTCGTTATTTTACTATCACAATAAATATTAATTTTCAATAAAAATAAAAATTCAAAACTCACAACTATCTTTTATAGATGCGACACAATGTCTGTTGTTGACAGTATATCTTTAAGATACATTCTCAGTTTTGAGAAGATAAAATTAATAAATATATGTATTATGCGGCATGTAATCCCGTTTAACAAATTTACGTTTGCCTCTTGTGGCAATGGCAATAAAAACCGTAAGTTGTATAAAATATGCAAAACAAAAAAAAAGAAAAGAAAAATATAAGCAAAAAAATAAAAACAAAAAGACAAGAAAAGAATCTGCTGGCAACATCTGCGAAATTATGTCATTTATATGAGTAAACACACTAAAAAATAGATGAAAACTCAGACATACACAGACAGACACACACTCAGTCACACACACTCACACACACACAATCGGGAGGAATGAAGCTTGCCGGCAATTGGATAGCCAAACAAGAGGGAATCTGTAGAATGTTCACAGCTCAGCAGACAAACAAAATGACATGGGGCCATTCCAGGCGGATAGCATTTTAGATAGATATCCTTATGAGAGTGTATAGTATGTGTGTATTGTATATGTGTGTGTGTGTGTGTGTGTAAGTGAGTTTTGTCTACAACTACAATTTGAATCTTCTGACTGCCTCAATGCCATTTATTTAGCTTCTTCAAAGTGTGCATGTATTCTATGAGTGTATTTATTTTAGTGGCTTTTATATTTGTATTGTGGCATTTTACTATAAATATTCCACAACTAACAGCGAGCACAACATATGCAGCCACATCTCGAATCCGCCTCAAATATTAAATATGTTTTTGAAACAGAGTTCACAGCATTTTTTTATATTTTTTTTTCTTGTTTTCTTGCAGGCAATTTTATACTGTTGTGGCGTCGTGGCTCAAATGTTCTAACCGCCTCCAACATTATGGTAACAAGGGATGACCGCGTAAGTCTGATAGATGGTTATAATTTAGAGATATCTGATTTGGAGCCACAAGATGCTGGGGATTATGTTTGCCAAATCAGTGACAAAATAAATCGTGATCAAGTCCACACTGTCGAAATATTGGGTGAGTCCTCCAGCTGAACAACTACTACTACTATATCTTAAATTCTATTTAGATATTAATCTCGGTATTAACTTGTGCTTAATATAACCAAACTTTAACATTGTTGCAGTCCCTCCCAGTGTTCGTGCTATTCCCACATCTGGCCAGCTGCAAGCTCGCAAGGGCGGACCAATTACGTTGGAGTGCAAGGGCTCTGGCAACCCGGTGCCATCGATTTACTGGACCAAAAAGGTATGCATGCAAAGCAACTCCAAGGAACACCTAATAAACCAAAAATTGCAGTAATAGGCAAAAAATAGAGAGAATTCTCGTTAGCTTTGAAGTTACATTGCCATAGAAACAATAACGAGCAGAAATTGCATTTATCTCTGTTTGCTACTAAAAGTGAGATTCTAGATTCTCTAGTTGCTCCAACATTGTTTCCCATGTCCATATGTAGTATATACACTCAAAAAAAATTCACTCCAAGTCATCAAAATGGATAAGAAGCTAAAAAAAAACAATTTGCATTTCCACTTATTAAATTTATTTTCTAATATAAAGAAAAATATTTGTGCAAAAATATCTAAAATATTAAAGCAAATTATTTTTTGAGAACACGATTTTATTTTATCGAATGTATTCATTTCGTGTATCAATGAGTGTAGTTGTGGCCAAATGGTAATTAATGCGTTGCCTAAATGCATTCTCAAAAGTATGCAAAAGAAAACCAAACTGGCTGGTCAAATGTCAAACAGAGCCGACCTGCTGCTGACCTCGAGTTGGTCCCATCTTTCGATAAGACAAGTGCTAGAAATAAACATATCAGTGTCGGTGTCGGTGCCACAGACAGTTGCCAGAATTTGTCTACCCGTTTTTGTATTCAAACATTCTCCGTTTTGCCTTGCTGCACTTTGGCGCATTTGACATTTCCGTTCGATTTGGGTGCCTGCATGCTTTGCTCTGCTCTCGACATGGGCCAAAGCTCAGTTGTGGCCCGATTTGTTGACTTTCAGTTGTGTGTCATTTAATTTCGCTTGAACCACCCAACACTTGTCTCCGCCCACTCCGACACAATCCTTGCCACGAATTTGTTATTGTAGGAGCAGACATCAACACGTGTTCCCCGTTGGCGCTGACATGGCCCAACCTGTCTGCCTGTCCGTCTGTCAAAGACAAGACGCCTTTCAAGCTAAAGCTGACTGCCTGACTGTCTGACTGCCTGACTGACTAAATGCGAGAACGACGACGACGACGACGACGACGTGAAGTAACTCCCACTTGGCCCTTTGTGTGACTTAAGTACGAGAATCTTTTGCTTCCTCTCCAATATCGTCGTATTCTCGATTTTTGTGTTTACATCCAGTTTTGTCGTGAGGACAAAACTGCAGGTTGACTTTTGCACCGCATATTCAAGAGTCGAAAATATATATATCAATTTTTCACCCACTCCATTCGCATTTTGTTGCCAAGTGCATTTGACTTTTGACATTTTTTAATCCACCTCGATGACTTTACTTTTCTACCCCGAAAGGCGAATCAATTTTACAAACTTTTTTTTACATGATTTACCAACAGAGCGGCACTGGAAAATCACCGGCAAGAATTGGCGATGGTCCCATCCTGACTCTCGACAAGTTGGAGCGCCAGCAAGCAGGAGTCTATCAATGCACCGCTGACAACGGAGTCGGCGACCCAGTTACAGTTGATATGCGTCTGGATGTGCTATGTGAGTAGATCGAAATATATATATAAAAAAGTTAACTATTAAATAGATAAATTTAGCAAGAAATATTACAAGTCATATTAAAAATTAGCAGAAAATTAGCTGTGCGTTAGAACAAGTTAAGTAAGTGTAAATTATAAATAAGATAAAATTAGATATGACATCTGAAAAGTAAAATAAGTGTAAAATATATGTGAGTATATATAAACTAATTAATATGTATATAAGAAATAATATGATGGAGCCAAGTTAGTTAGGTGTGAATTAAAGGTATATTTTATAGAAAATTCGATATGATTAAGATAAGTAAGTCTAAAATATAGCTTAAACTTTTTAAAAATAAAAGAAAATCGGAAATGTGTAATTTATTACAAACAGAAAAAGTAAAAGCTGTTTTCAAAAAAACAGCTAAATTTAGCAAGATATATTACAAGTCATATTAAAAATTAGCAGAAAATTAGCTGTGCGAGATCAAATTAAGTGTAAATTATAGGCATATGTAAAAATAAGATAAAACTAGATATGATATCTGAAAATTACAATAAGCGTAAAATATATAATTTTATATGACAATTGATTTTATAAAAAAAAAAATGTGATAGAGTCTGCCAAGTTAGCTAGTTGTGAAATAAAGTTATAGCTGATAGAAAATGAGATATGATTAAATTAAGTAAGTCTAAAATATAGCTTAAACTTTTTAAAAGAAAAGGAAAAATCGGAAAAGTATAATCTAACAGTAAAAGTAATTAAAACAGTTGCTTATATTGTTGATTAAATGCAAATATATTAAAAAAAAATAGATTCGTCTCTTTGGCAAAATTAAAAATAAAAATTAATAGTTAAGCCAAATAAATTTTCTATTTTTACTAACATTAAAATACATTTCTCAAGTCTGACAGTGCCACCATTTTTAACTTATTGATTTTCTCTTTGCGTATTCTCTGTGTGTGATTGTGTGTGTGTGTGTGTTTGTGTGTGTGTGTGTGTGTGTGTGTTGTTACGTACACAGATCCACCGGATATTCAAGTGGAGAAATCGTGGATACACTCTGGTGAGGGATTTGAGGCGAAACTCGTTTGCATTGTTTACGCTGATCCAGTCGCAACGGTTTGTTGGGTTTTTTAATGTTTCGTTATCGTTTCATTGTTGTGCTATAGAATAGTATATAGCCAGCTTACATATATATATTTTTTTTTTTTTTTTTTTGTTGTTCCTGTGGTGACTTTTAAGATTACAATAACCATCTGTTCTGCTCTGCTCTGCAGTACTTTATGCAACGAACTCGTTTTTAGGTCACTCTTTGTTTTAGACTCGTTTGCAAATGTGTTTTCGGTTTATACTTTATTTACTGTCTACTGTTTTTTTTTAAGTTCATTTTTGTTGAGTTGATGTTATTAGTCTCTCGCAGCTTAACTAACTTGTATCCCGTTGCCATCGTGCAGGTGTCCTGGTACCAGAACTCATTTCCGATCCAAACCACCGACAGGCGAATTATGAACACGAGAGCCAATCGACACACACTTACCATTCGTCACATCCAGCAGGAGGACTTTGGCAACTACAGGTGAGCAGCATCAGCACCAGAAGCACCAGAACCAGACGACACAAAAAAATAAAACAAAAAGAAAAAAGACAAGTCCTACAAGAACTCTGCTGCACAACATCGATTTAGTCAATTTGGCAACTTTTGCAACAACTTTATTTTAACAAAAGAACAAAAAAAAAATATGGCGACAAACGACCATATCCTACCTGAGATTATATAATACACTCCTCCTCTCCAGCTCTCTTAGTTGTATATACTTTAATGCTTTCTTGTGTCTTGGCCAAAATAAATGGGCAAACAAGTTTTCTACATCAATGTCAATATGTCTGAAACATATTAAAGAAACGGAAGTTTCGCCACTTTGACACAACATTTCATGAAGTAAGGTTTTCCTGGCAAGAACAACTACTATTTTAGACAAACTTGAAGCCCATCCATCCATTGCCAACTGTCTCTGGCATAGACGTGTTTTGGGTTACTTGAGTTGACACTGCCTCTTGCCACGCACTGACTGACTGCCACAAATCCCACGAGAGTTGTTCTCCATCCAATGCAAAAAACTTGCGATTAGCTTGTTATGTGCGCAATTTAATGTCGAAATGTTTTTGAGCAGAAATTCAACTTTAGTTGATGACTTAAGCGTGATTTAATTATGTTTTCCATTATATTTATAGCTGCGTAGCGGATAATTCTCTGGGACGCTCCCGCAAGTACATGGAACTATCTGGTCGACCAGGTCCCGCTGAGTTTTACTCACCGAAATGGGGACGCTCCTCCGACAGCTACAATCTAACATGGAAAATCGACAGTTATCCGCCACTGGAGGAAGTGCGTCTACTCTATCGACGAGTGCTGGTAAGTAACATCTTCAAAAAATTTAAACGCGAGATTCTCCAAGTTGGTAAATACTAATAATTTACAAAACTTGAATTTTTAATCAAGAAATTAAATAAAGACATACAGTTTTGCATATTTTTAATGCAGTTGGAAAGCAGAAAACGTGGCCAAAAAATCGAAAAGAAAATGCCAATTTTATATACCTCTTTTATTGAATCAATGTAACAATATTCATTTCGAAGAAGTTAAACCAAAAACTATAAATCGAGTAGCCCAATTAAAATACATCAGATATAAACTTGCCAATCTTCGAAACCACTTTCAATAAATTAAGGCAAAGATTACCAATCGCAATTGCCAAGCCAAGTCGCATTAGAAATCTAATTAGATTTATGAGTTATCATTGTCTTAATTACGGCTCCAACTTCATCCAATAAACGCTAAGAAGTTTGTGGCTGGAAATCTGGCCGATTACGTCAGCGATGACAGATTTGAGCTTGATTAAAGAGCAGCTGTCAAGAATCAGAAATCACGAAATTATTGCCAGCATAAATATATATTTTTATGATGGTTTCCAGATGAATGACACATTCCAGCAGCCCGGCAGATGGCATGATTTTATACTCACACCCGAACATCGTCCCGCCTCGGAGCCTCTAACACATATCATGTCCTACACCATTAAGCATCTGCATCCAGGTGCCTACTACGAGGCAATTGTGCAGGCCAAGAATCGCTACGGTTGGAACGAGGTAAAAAATCCTGTTACAAATCTGTCCACATTGCATAGCATCCTGGCGTCCTGGCATCAAAATCTTTATTAAATCAATTTTTTGTCGTTTTTTATTTTTTGCTTCGTCTCCTTTTGACACTCTTACTCCAATTCCGGCAGGTCAGCGATATATTCCAATTTATTGTCGCCAGCAACAGCATGGACATTGCGCCCGAGGATGCCGAGGTGGTTGCCAGCTCCAAGTCTCGCAGCAACAGTGGTGCACTGAGCAGCCTGCAGAACGCTCTAACCCACTGTCTGCTTCTGTGTGGTGCATTATTGATTGTCTTTGGTTTGCGCAACACCCAATTTGACAGTCTCCGTTTGGGCTTGGGGTAAGCAGTGTAATGTGCCCCAAAAAAAAAAAAAAACAAAAAAAAGCAGTGTATCCATCGAATGTGGCATTGCAACTTGCATTCTGAGATTAGTTATATGTATATTTAAAGCTACATAATATGCCAGCAAATAATCTGAATGCGATCTGTAAACTAAATAATATTATTTGATCCAAAACCAAAAATCCATTTAACATTTCCATCTATATTTTCACTGGTTTTTTTTTTCTATTTTATTCGTTTAACTTGGACATTTTCGACACTTAAATTTAGAAATTTATTTAGCACACGTAAACTACAGAAAACTAAAACCAAAGAGAGCATATAAAATGGGTTTTTGTGCAATTTTATGTCAAAATTATGCAAAAACTCTACGAAATCTACAATGTAAATAATTCTCGAAGCATTTTGTCAGCGATTTAATTAGCGTTTGAAAGCGCAGTGGAAAAAAAATTAAATGCGATTATGAATAAAGCGAGAGAAATATGAAATGCAAAATGCAAAGTGCAAAATGCAATATATAAACACACACACACATATATACAGTAAATCCATAGGACTAGGATAATCCAGTCGAACTAGGTCATGTAAATATGCATTAGATATTTGAATGTGAATTACATTTTACGTACTTCATAAAAACTACAAAGCATAAATAAAATATATGTGTATGTAAATTAAGCAAATATTATATATAGTGATATTATTTAGTATAAAACAAAACAAACAAAAAAAAAAGGATTAAATGAAACTCAAAATTCATATATACCAATGAATAGCTAAAGCGGAACACCACTGTAAAATTTGTTTAGCTCTAAGGTATTTTTAATATATACACCCACACACAGACACACACAAATATATACATATATTTATTTATGAATTTATTTCAGTTTATTATGTTTGGTTTTTAATTGAATTCTTTATTTCGCTCAACATAGTTCTAAGCGCACCAAGAACATCAATTTAGAATAAAGTTTTCAATGTAAAATTAGCATTTAAGCAAACATGTTGTACCACCAATAGCAAAGGAAACTAAAGTAAACCATAATATCAAATACATTAATTAAATGTGCATTTTTGCAAGTATGTAATTCAATACCAAAATATAAACTTAATTACAAAAAAAGGAAAAAAAAAAACACAAAAAACCATTATTGGTCAGCCAGTTGACATTGACATTTGATCAGCTTTCGCACCTAAACAGTTGTACTACGATCGTATGTATTGTGAATTTGTACATTTTAAATATTCATAAAAAAAAAGAAAGGAAATAAATAAGTAAACAAAAGGCCAAGCTAAATGAAAGCATTCTCTATCTGAAGTCGGCCATTATTTTGAACATATATATATATATATATATATACATAATATGACTTTTCTGTAGTTGTCGTCGTACTTCGAAAAACAAAAAACAAATAGACAAAAACTAGATGGAAATTAAATGTGTACGAATATATAATTGCTGTAATTGAAGCAAATTTAAAAAAAAATCGACATTTTGCAGCCTGCATCGAGTTACCCAGACACTTAATAATATTAATACTAGACTGTAATAACGGCATAAATATATTAAACATAATATATAGCGAATGCAAATGCAAATTGCAAATGGAAAAGTTCATCAAAACGAGTTGTCTCAATTTAAGGTCACATTGCTTGGTAGCTTTTTCAGAAGCAACCAGAACAAAGTATTTACAAAATCCACTAATTACTAACTAGCTATATGATAATTATGGTGGTCATTGTATGATTATTGCGCATAAGAAACATTAACGATAACAAAACATCTCCAAATTATTCAAATACAAAATAAAGCATTAGATGTAAAATAAAAATAAAAAATTCAAATTGGTTTTTATTTACGGTTTACCAGGGATCCACTTAGCCAACCCTCTGCAGACTGCATTTAGTTATTAATATAATAATTTATATGTAAAATATAAAAAAAAAACTGATTGTTTTTTTTTACGGATTACCAGGGATTCACTTTCAAAGCTTGATTTGAGTTAGAAATTCTCTATTTAATTTATTTATATTAGTTCGCAGACTGCATTAAATTATTAATATAATAAGTATAATTTAGATGTAAAATAAAAACAAAAAAGGCAAAGTGGTTTTCATTTATGGCTTACGAGGGATCCACTTTTAGCCAGCCCATAATTATTTCTTAACAAAGCTTCAGCTTAATTTGAATTCGAAATTCTTTAATTAATTTTGTATTTATTTATATCAGATTGCAGACTGCCTTTAATTATTAATTAAGTAAGAATAATTTAGATTTAAAATAAAAACAAAAAATGCAAACTGGTTTTTATTTACGGTTTACCCGCAATCCACTTTTAGCCAGCCCATAATTATTTCTTAACAAAGCTTAAACTTAATTTAAGTTCGAAATTCTTTAATTAATTTTGCATTTATTTATATCTGTTTGCAGACTGCATTTAATTATTAATATATTAAGTATAATTTTTGGCATGACAACTGCTTTTGAAGCCGCAACACCTTGTAGAACATGCTTTAATTCTAAATTCATTTTTTTTTGTTCTCAACATCATCCAGTGGCTGATTAGCATTCCTAAGCATGGCAAACTGTGGACATTAGTTGGAACAGTTATAAGCTGATTTTGGGGCGAGGGCACTGGACACCGCATACGTGCCTGGCTTAAATTATAAAAAACTTTTGCATTTGGCGCAAAGTTTATGCATGAAATTTTATAGAGCGCACAACTACTTGAGCCCCATTTTAAGAGAAATGCATTAAAAGGCCAAAGTGAGACCGATGAGGTAGATGGTGTTTTTCCGCTCCCGGAAATTTTCTGTTATTTGAAGTTGCAACGTGGCGCTACTGTTCGCTTTTTATGCCGCTATTTGCATACTTGAGGGAAAGAATTGTGGGTGTCTGGGTGTGTGTGTGTGTGTGTGTGTGTGTGGGGGCAGGAAGTGGAAAATGGGCGCAGCACACTTGACACAACTTTGCGAACAGTTGAAACTTAGTGACCATTATGCATGCAAGTCTCAATATATTTCACATGAATTTTAATGAAATTTGCGTATGCAGCTGCCGCAGTTCTTTTTGCAACATTCTTTTTTTCTTTTACTTTGCTGCAATGTCGTTGACCGAATTGGGTAAATGCTGCCATTGCAGCAGTCATTGAATTTTTTTCTTTTGCCTTTTGCGAATCGCATAATGCAGAATTGTAGCGCCACAAGCGATATCTTAAGACATTTTGGGGCAAACTTTTGGCGCATATTAATTAGCTCGTTTATCATTTGAACACTTTTCTGACAGCCAACTCGCTACTGGCAACTCAAAACAATGTAGAATTAATTAAGTTGCGCTTCTCAACTCAACTCTCAGGACAAACTCACATTCACACTTGGACAGCAAAATTGGCAAAAAAAAAATAAAAATCCAAAAAAGTAATTGTGAAAATGAAATCATAATTAATATTGGTAAAATCGCAAAATTGGCAAGAGCAACCAATGTCTGATTTTGCACTCACTCGCAACAATTTCAAATGGAACGCATTGTTTTCTGCTCTTTCAGTGACTGACGGACTGACGGACTGACAGAGGGACTGGTTGGGGGAAGGCGACAAGGCGACTGCGATTCAAACTTTTATAATTAAAAATTTGCATCTTGCTTGCTTCGTTTTTTTGTCGTTCAACAGAAGAAAAAGTAAATGCAAGCAAATCATAAAGCTACATGAAAGAAAAACTTTGCGAGCCAAGTGCGAATTAAATTAATTTTCAACTGATTTGATTTTTGCCGACTGTAAAAACTTTTCACTCTCAAATGTAGCGCAAGAAAACCCGATTGGGGAAAAGAAAAAAAAAAAAATTGTGTAGGAGAAATTGCAAATGGTTGGGGATTGGACTAAAAATCGAAGTTGGAATACACAGCAAGAACAAATTAAACTAGCCACTGCACACAGTGTGTTAGCCATGGCAGTAATTCAGCACAATTTACAAGCATCGACCCAGTTAGTCAGTGTGGCCAACAACAACAAGGCTAAACTAAAGGAACAGCAAAAGGGCAATGCTATGGCCAAATAAATTTACATAATTTTACAGTCAGCAGCTAAAGCCGTTGAAGAAGAGGAGACGCCCTGATATTTATGGGCCCAGCTTAATGACGGTTTAAAATGTTGTACGTTAGACAGCCAAAGATCCTCTCAATGCTAAACAAAACAAAATCCAAAAAAAAAAAAATAGCCAAAGAAAAAGAAAATCCACACACACACCCACACACACACAGAGAGAGACACACCAAACACACTCCCTCAAGCGTTATGCTAAATCAAATCTACATAATTTAGAGGCAGGCTGTCAATGGAGCAAAAACCAGAGGCAGCATGCTTAACGGCCTCGTGTGCCCCACTCATTTGGGGGGCGCACAAATCAAAAGGCGGCACAGCCTCCTCCTGCGAGCAGCATCAAATTGTTTGCGGATGTTAAGAAAAATTTGTACATCAATCGATTTTGTTTGATTTTTTCCAGACAGGCAGATTCGGATCGGTGTCCATAACGTTAGCCGCTTGAGGTTTACATAATTCATAGCCATTGCCTGTGGTTGGCTCAGACTAAGTGGTTGGGTTGGTTTGGGTTGGGCTGAACTGGATTGGGCTAGGCCATTCAAGTGATGCTGAGCTTTTTATTTCGTTTTTTTTTTTTTGCCTGCTTTTTGCCTGATTGCACAGACTAACACATTTTCGACAGACGTTGCAGCAAATGCGGATAAATTGAATAAATATACTCGTACGAATCCCACTTTCAAAGTTTTCTTGGTAGCAAAATAACCCATCCTGTTATGTGTGTAACTGAAATTAAGAGCATTTTTGCATTGTTTTCCAGCCACAAGGGTATGTACAGTTCCTGAATTAAATACCAGAGAAACATTATGGAGCATACAGAATATGAGTTTGTAGTGCACAGACAAATTTATAAATAGTTATAATTTGGCCAAACGAAACTTATTTGTTATGTGGGTTTTTTTTGGTTAGAAACCAAATTTCTTATGTTTAGAATTTCTCCAATTTGTATTCTATTTGAAAATCTTATGAAGTAGCCGATAACTTTCACATATACACTCCTCGCCAATTGAATAGGACACCCACTTTTTTCGTGCATCGCTGCCAACCCATGTTTATCTGAAATTGTAATTTAATTGAATTTCAATTAATTGCTTAAGTTTTTCAGTGAAGATAGCAAAGATAATTATAAGTTTTGAGCTGTGTTTTTTTTATTTTAGATTAAAATATTTCTCAAATGTTTTGAAGTACATTTTTAATAAAAGTAATGAAAGTCGAATTAAAAGCGTTGATTAGCAAATAATAAAAATCCATTTGTTCAATTTAGTATTTAAGTGGTGCACAAAAATATGGACGTAATTTGAAGTAACTCAAACATTAGGAGAAAATTGACATTTTAGCAAAACTATAAATTTACCGCAGAGAAAAACGATTAGGAAACTTAAAAAACATTTTATTATTGTGCTTTCCAGTTGGACTAGTATATATAAGTCTTATAGAACCCCATCTACTCTTTTGCAAAAATAGAAAAAAAAATAGAAAACCAGTCAGAATTAACAATTTCCTTTTCATATAAAAAATTTCTCGATTTGGAGAGAAGTTTAATTAATTAAGACAAGAGAATTGAGATAACATGCAATTCAAAGATGTCAATTTTAATATCCATCAATATTTTGTAATGGCAAGTGAATTGGGCTTGGCCATTGTTGATGTCTCTATTATTTTTTTAACTCACGCGCATTTTTCACTAGGAGGAAAGAATGGCAAAACTTGAAAACAATTTCCCAAAGTTGGCCGCAGTCAGACTGAGTCAGTCAAATTTGAATTATGCTTAACTCATTTTGTTAAAATGTGGACAAAAACAGGAATTGTATGGAAGTAAGTAAAATAAAAATATATATATAATATATATATATATAAAAAAAAGAAAAGTTGCAATAATAAAAAAAAAACGGGAAAAGAAAAGCTCGAAAATGGAGGAAAAGCGGCGACGCCAATTCTCGTCGCCGACGGCAAAGTTCAGGCAGAACAAAAGTTTATCTCGTACTTTGTTTGCGTATACAAAGGCCAGCAATGGGAATGGGAGTCCCATCTAACCCAGCTCCTCCCATCTACCCCGTTACCCGTTACCCCTTCTCTGGCAATCGTTGCATAAAATTCAGCACAGGATGATGCGCCGGAAAGGTTGCGGTGCCTGCTTGTTGCCTGCTGCGTGCTGCTTGCTACTTGCTGCTTGCCTCAGTATAAAACAATGACGCTTGTGTTGTTGTTGTTGTTGTTGTTGTTATTGTTGTTGTTGATAGCAATGCCTGGTGGTGAGTGCTGCGTTGCGTTGCGTTGTACGTTGTACGTTGAATGTTGCGCGTTAAGCGTTTTCTTTTCATTAACATAAATGCCTTCAACTTGTGGCGGGTTAGGGCTTGGTTAGAGGACTGTGGCTGTTCCTGTGGCTTTTGCTGTGGCGGTTTCTGTGGCTATAACTGAGCACAAAGACGACATCCCTAAATTCTTGTCCCCAGCTTGCTGCTCGCAGCGCAAGCGGCTAATCCTTACGGTTTACAATTTATCTCACTGTTGGTTGTTTTATTTTTGTTTTTATTTTTTTTTTAATTTTTAATCTTTTTTTGTTTTTTTCTGTTTGCCTCTCTCCCCGGGGCTGCCATGTAAAATTATTTACAACATTAAAATGACTTGAACCGTGTGCCTTTGTGGTTTCTCATATTTTATGTTGCCCCCCCCCCCCACCCACACTCACCCCTTCTGTGCCCACCCCCAGCCCAAGTCAGGGGACGTCACGCTCGCTTCCGCATTGTTGCCTGTGTGGTGCACATTTGGCACCACATTGCATGCCGCCGGCTTCAGCTTGCAGCGGCCAGTTGACCAATGGCCGCTTATCAGGCGAGAACATGTTTTCTACGGAATTTCATTAAGCTTTAACTCCGCTCCCCGCCCCTCATTACCCATGTCACCACTGTTATTGCTTAATGTCAGGTTGTTGGCCCCCTTTTTTTTTAATTTTTATTTGTCGTTTCGGCCAAGGCAGCTAATGGCGTTAGTTCATTAGTCGTTGCGATAAGATATGTCCAACTGGCCATAAGGGATATTGGCCTGATTATTCACATAATTTTTAATTACTCGTTAGTTCTCAAAATATATGCTCACATGAACAAGCAAGTTTAAGATTGTCATGATAAAATCTACATGGGAAATTACAATGCACAGCGAATAAACATTTCGAAGTGGGGCTTTGCTGAGTCATTTGTAATAAATTTCCGAAAACTAAAATCGGAAATAAACAAAGTTTTTTCAACAGTCACTGGCGGTTTCTTGTTTTTCATGAGAAATTTTGTGAGTAATTAGCAAACATTTGTAGAAATCACTGCATTAATTCAAAGTATAAATGGAAGTCAGACATGTTTTGAAGGACTGTTTTTGCAGTACATTTTCAGTATTTATGAAAATTGCAAATAATTAAATTGAAGGATCACTAACTGCTGACAGTATTTAAATTAACACAATTGTTAAAGATTTATAGCAATTGTAAGCTTGTAGATGAAATCAAACAAATCTTTACATGTTGCGACAATTTCTCAATATTTTCCTAATCCGCTTAGGCTTTGGCTAAGATAGGTTTATTGTGCATTCATTGTGCTTGCCGGATAAGTATATAAATGCAAATAAATAGATAGTCTCACGTACATCAAATTGCCAGATTGATGTTGATGCATACCAAAATAGATTTAGCTGGTCTTTTGTCACCGATGCTGCTTGAGGATTTGGCGCTGAATTCCACGTGTGTTGGAGTCACTCAAGTGTCTTGTAATTGTTACGTATGTTGTGGGAGCTGTTACTCAATCAATGCCGCAATCATGTCCGCTTGTCACGAAAGAATCTAATTCGAGCTTATGCCCAGTTCCAGTACAAGTACAATCCAATCGCATTACAGTCGGTGGCACAGCCGGATGTCGCGAGACGCAGAGCCGCACGCAACTCTCACGACACGAAATGCGAAGGTCTCTCCCCCCCCCCCCCACCACTTACAAGGCTGTGGAAACCATCATTCACATTTAAATTAACATTTCCCAGTGACGATTATCCTAATTGGGCACTAGCCAAGCTAAGCATAACCAACTGACTTACCACACATAACTGCTGGTTACCGAAAAACGCTAGGAAATGTGCAATAGTTGATTCCCATTTGACAAAATACATTTGTTTTTGGTGTATAACCGAAAATTAGCATTTTTCAGGGCACACGCAAATATTTGGAAAATTAATTTGCTTACCAGCTGAAAATAAATAAATAAAAACCAAACATACCAATGCAATGGAGATTAATCAAATTAGCATTTCATACAGAAAAAAAAGAAGAAGAAAAAAAACAGCAAGATATTACCAACGTTATGGCCATAATTTGTTAGCTGCAAGGGGGTCTGATACAACTCCCACCAATTTCATGATAATAGTTACCTCATAAAAATAAAACGTATACGCAATTTTTGCAACAAAGATATATCTCAAAACAGGGGCACAAAATGAGTCTCCCAGCAAATGTCAAAAGTGGCTCCCAGAGAGTAGTTTATTTGCTGTTCAACATCGTCTGCTGCTGCTCCTCCGTGGCTATAATTTATTATGTTAGACTTTAGCTTTTTTTTTTTGTGGCATTTATTTGAATGTGACTACGTACCAGGTACGTGCAATAAAATTCATATTTATACGGAGCATTTAATTGTGCAACAAACGCCGAGCATAAAATAATGTGGAATATGGAATTTTCAAGAATGGCACACATATGTATTTTGGCATCGAAAAAGAAAGCTTGGTTAAACAGAAAAAAATAAATTATGCCAAAATTAATAAGATTAAGTTCGAGGTCAACAATGAATCACTCACCCCAAAAATAATTAAGTAGGTTATAAATTAGATGCCATAATAAAAGCTACGCATTAAATTGCGGCTCAGAGGGAAAGAAATTTCATATTTGTGCCAACATAAAATGCTAAGCGACTGTCATCAATCATACAAGTACAACACACACACACACACATATCTTGTGTGTGTGTGTTAAGTTCAAGTTGGCTTCAAATTTTGAGTCAGAGCAGCCCGCATCCAAGTGGCAGACAGCTGCACTTGTTAACAATGCAAACGATGTCAACGCCTTTTGGCCACGGCAAAGTCAATATCAAAGTCAGTGTCAAAAATCAACTTGAATCTTCTATTTTTTATAATTTTGTTTTTCTCAATTTTTTTTTTAAAAAATGCTGATAAAGCTGCGAAAGGTTTGACATATTTATGAGAGAAGCCTAGTCTCGTCGCAAGGGTTCAATGTGATTTTGGCCCTCCGACTGAGCCATCTATATTTGTTGGCAAGCGCAAACATAAAACGCGGTGCACTCGAGCAAACGTCGCCGACGCCGACGCTGAAGGTGGCAACATGGCTAACAAATGGACATGACACGCATATTTAATATGCCGACAACTAATATGGCCCACACAACACATGGCTCTTTACATTTTTCGGTTTTATCCTTTGGACGGGGTCACGTCTGAAAGCTTGTTATGATTTTGTGTTGTCCTTTTTTCTGATTTTATTGTCAGGATATTCCCCAAATGAGATGACGTGAATATGTGACACATTATTCATGATTAGATTGCTGAAAACTGTGTGTGAGATCATTTAACCATGCTCTGATTTCAGTAAACCCCTTGTTTCTCCACTCAGTGAGAAACTAGAGAAACACTCAGAGAAAATAAAATGTTAACATCAAATATTTAGTAGGTTTAAACTATTCAATCATGTCATGATTATTTTTTAAATGGTATTATTTTTATTATTTTTGATTTTAAATGTGAATGTGTAGTAAGCTATTATATATAGATTTATATTTTTGTATGTATTCAAAATACACTTTTCTCGATCAACTTTAATTACTTCATTTACCACGAGCATTTCTTTCGTATTTCTAAGCTGCTTAACTTTCACTTTCAGTAAAATATTCTTTGTATATTTTCAAGTAGCTCCACGTGACTTTAAGACTTAAAATTACTTCATTTACAGCATTTCTTTCGTATTTCTAGGCTGCTTAACTTTCACTTTCAGTAAAATATTCTTTGTATTTTTTCAAGTAGCTCCACGTGCAAATCTTAGTCCATTTATTAAAACACTTACTTGACATTTTGAAAACACTATGAACCAAATTTAAGGCCTTATTAGCCAGGCTCAAATTATGTTATCCAAAATCTCAATGCCGTCGCAATAAAGCCAAATGCTAATAAGACCAATAATTCAATTGTGGTCACATAAAGCTAATAAATCAACGAGAAATCCTTGAACGTTCACACACCATTTAAATCAAATCTAAAACCAGACCAGACTCAACTTAGTAGGACACCTGCGACCACCGACCAACCGCCCAACCGCCCAACCTCCCAACTTTCCAGCCATCCTTCTGCTGCTTTTGGCAGCTGGCTTGTCTTGCCCTGTTGGCCAAGTTGGAATCGTTTCGTTTTAATGACTGACTCCACGCTTCAGACAAACTTTTTAATTACAAACTTCAATTACAATTAATGAGCAAGAGACGAGCCAGAACCATAAGTCCAACAAGGGTCCAAGGGCCCAGCAACGAAGAGACATAAGACACACACAACAACAAACACAACAAACATAGAATAAAGTCTACGCAAATCGCACTCTGACAATAAACGAACCGGTTAACCGTTTCTTGTTAAGCAATATTTTGTGCAATTTTCGAATAGAAACTTAATGCTACACTCAAAAATAAAAGTGACTTCAAATCGAAATTTTCGAAATAAATATTAGTTTTATAAAAATATTTAGCTTTAGCAGAGGTTTTTTTATTTTTAAGAAACATATTTAAATATTCTCAGTAATAAAAAATATTTTTAAAAAGTAAATATGAATACCATTAATAAAAAAATAAATTTCTGATATTCAGAAAATCGTAATCTTTGCTCTCAATTTCTATCTGCTTTAAATGCTATTTTTTTTTTAATTTTGGAAATATATATACCATTAATTTAAAAAAATATTCTAACATAACTTTTTATAAATATATATTTTCTAAATTATAAAAGGAAAGCACATATGCCAATAAATTATTTTTTTTTTCTTTTTATAGCCGATTTTTTTTTTTAGGTATTCGAAAGTAAAACCAAATAAAAATGTAGTTCAACTTTCATATTCGCTTGAGTGCTCATTATCCTTTATTATTATTATGTTGCACTAAGTAATTTTCAACTCATATGGAAAAAAGTTGCAATTTCGTTTTAAATCACTTTTGCAGGAACGTTTCAATTCAATTTCGTCAAACACCAGCCAATAAATTGCCAACCAAACCGAAGGATGTGCTTCTTCTATGTGGGCCGAGGTCTACCTGATGTACAATAATTGAGGAACCAGCAACATGCCGCGACTCTGTGTGTGGCATCATCAAACAAAACCGCAATGTGTGACAACAACTTTGCATGTCATTCTGACATTTGACTTTTGCGCTTCGTATTTCGTGTCAGCTAGTTTGCTCTACTCAATCATTTTTGTCGAATATTTAATTTTCCAAAGCAATACATCGACACATCCTTGTCCACCTGTGTATGTGTGTGTGTGTGTGTGTGTGTGTGTTCGAGTTATATTAGGATAATAAAAGCGAAATTGAAGCGCAAGCAATGGGCTGCATTGGCTTTGTCAAATAAGTTTTGCATTGCATGTGCCAGAACTATATTATATATATGACTAATATTTGTTTTACTAAAACAAAAAAAAAATAAAAAAAATGAAAACAATTTATTTGAAGAACAAAATTCAAGTAGCTCGTCATCTGACAAAAACAAAGAAAGTTGTCTGTTCATCGAATTGAACACAACCAGCTCTAATTATGAAAAAGCGTTTACAATTCTTTACAAAATAAAGTAAATTTGAGATGATTTTAAATGTGAACTTTCAAAAACATAAATGAGTAGTTTCATTGTTTGGTGACCTCTTTTTATATATAAAATTTTTATTTTGTGTTTATTTAATGCGGCAAGTTAAAAGCTTAAACATTCTCTGAAAAGTTAAATAAAGTCATTTTGAATGGATATTTATATGCATTTACAGAAGTAAAAGCATATTTTGGGTCAGCTCAAA
Source organism: Drosophila demipolita (assembly GCA_035042405.1). Lineage (NCBI taxonomy): Eukaryota > Metazoa > Arthropoda > Insecta > Diptera > Drosophilidae > Drosophila > Drosophila demipolita. The sequence goes on from JAWNLI010000485.1 coordinate 6,333,571, forward strand.
ATAAAAAAAAAAAAAAAAATGTTATTTTTTATACATTTATATTTTTTTTGTGTATTTACGTAAGTTTGCCAGATTTATTTTGCAGTTACATAAAGCAGTCCAAAGGGAGAGTGTGGCAGTATTTTCACAATCCTTCAGGATGCTATAAAAACGCTTAGCAATTACAATGGGATAAGGACTTTATAGCCATTTCGAGCTGTTAATAATTGGCACGTGGCCTCCATTGTTGTATGACTGCTGTTGTTGCTACCAGCAAGTTAAATAAATTGCGTTTCTCTGCTGCCAGTTGCCAGTTGCCAGTTGCCAGTTGCCAGTTGCCAGTTGCCTTTAGTGGAGCGACAATTACAACAATACCTTAAACAAATACTCAGCCAACAACAGTTGGCAGTCTGCAGTCGGCTTAACTGTGCCGAGAAACCATTGTTGATCATGTGTTTGTGTCCTGAGTGTGTGCGTGTGTGTGAGTCACCTGGCAAATGGACCAATGTGACGTATACGTAATATTTCATTTCATTTGTACAACACAGTTGGGTGCAAATTGGAAGTGGGTGGAGTGCGTTTGTTTACTTTACGATTGGTATTGGCATAACAAAGGTAAAGTTACAACGAGACGCCTACAAGCGTTTACATAAAGGTTCAATACCGTTATTTATTTAATTGCATTCAATTTGCGGTTAATTGTTAAACAATGGCCAGCACTGAAAGCTCAGCACACCCACTTCCTTTTCACCGGCAATTGCGGTGGTGATGAAAGGCAGCCAAAGGACTAGGAAAGAGTTGCTATCCTGCGGTCGTCCATTCGCTTCGCTGGTTAAGTGAGTGTGTATCTGTGTGTGTGTGTTTGTTGTACAAACAAATACATATACAAATACAAGTGCTGTTTTAATTGAGCTCAAGTGGCGTTCCCCGCCACTACTGAGTGGCTGGCACTCGAGTCCCTTTTTACTGATTTTTACACACACTGAATTTGGAAGACACTCCAACCGCCCCCACCCCCTTCCCCCTTTTAGCCCAATGACTGACCAAATAATTAAACAAATTACTTACATCTAATATTAACAAAAATTAATTAGCTTTTGGCTTAAGCACAAAAAAAATTTGACTATCGTTAAAAATTGCTAAATTGTTTAGTGAATTATTTTACTGTCGCAAAAATTGCAAATTAAAATTGATATTGATAAAATAAATCAAATAGGAACTGCAGTAAACAAATCAGTATTGTAAACCACAGGCTGAAAAAAATAACAATATAATTGCCCGTTTAAACTGTGATAGTTTACCAGTTTATAATTGCTGTTATCATACCAAAATATTCCATTTGAATTCAATGGGAAACAACTCCGGACACTAATCGTTGAAATTGTTTTGGGCGACTGTGTTTGCCAGCAATTAAATTGGTGGCAAACGTGAATCAAGATACAACACGCAGCATGTACTGCAGGTGCTGCAGATACTCCTCTCTCCTGGTCTAATCTGTGGAACACGTTTTGGAGCCCCAACAATTCCTCCCCCCCCCCCCACCCACCAACAACTGGAGTTGAATGCTGGTGTGCATGGCATGGCATTCGAATTATTAATGTGTTTATCGCCAATACACAATTGTATATCGATATTTTTATGAAATTTATTTTAGCAATTAGTTTTGCAATTTTCTGACCACTGAACAGCAAATTATAATCATGTTTCTGCACGATACACATCGCATATTAAATTCAAATGTGGAAATTGCAAATATATATATATATTTTGCATAGTACGCACCATAATCCAAAAACATAAATAAATCTATAATGTATTTGAAAACATTTCACGATAATCCCAACTTAAAATCCGGTTAAACAGAGCGAATGCACAACCAAACTTGTGTCACCTGCCAACAGTTTTACACCAGCTTTTGGGAGGAAGTATTCGACGATGTTCGAATCAGAATGCTGTGTTGGCAATGAAAATAAATTCCATAAGATACTTGTGAAAAGTTGTCAAGTGCCAAAGATTTGCAAATAGTATTTACACAGCAAACAAAATTCAATGGGATTTTACGCTTTTATCCCTACTTCAAATACGAATCGAATTGTTATCAAGCAAATAAATTTGATTTTTAAACTAAGTGTGAAATCCATAAATTCTGATACATGATTAAAATTTACTTGCTCTCAACTAACTCTTCTTCTTCAATTTGTTTCTATTTTATGTTTTTTTCTGACTGTTTCCTTTCTGTATAGTCAAGGAAAGGCTCTTAGAGCTGCCAAGAAATAAAAGCAGAAAAAAACACACATTGCCAAACGAATGTTTATAGCACTAATTTTATTTATTGAACTCACAGCAACAACAAAAATAAACCAGGGCGATACAAAAGCAAAGGCGATAAACGTCGAGAGAAACTGCAGAGACAGAGAAAGAAGCGAGGAGCTATTTGGAGAAAAGAGACAAGAGAAAACTAATACGACATCTAAAAAAAAAAAAGGAAGGCATCAAATTGTGGGTTAGCAAACTCGTGAAAATGTGGCACTTCATTCATATCCTTATTCGCACTCCAACACATCCTTTGTCACAAACTGAACAGGGAACAATGTGTGACTTGAAAATACCCTTTATTAATTTATTTATTCTATTAAATATATAAGTACAGATGTAAAATGTTCAAGATATACAAAATCATACTTCACACTTACGAAAACATAAATATTTTGTTGCCTTTTTACTCTCATCTAAATTTGTATTTTTCATTTGATGTTTGTTGCTTGTTTGTTTACACCATCATTTTAGAGCGGTTTTATTATGTATTTATCAGTAAAGAAGTTTGTTTTTTATTTACTATTTTTATAGTTTTATGCATTTGCTTTTATTAGCTTTGAAGCTTTAACTTCTGATTCTGATCTGTATATTGTGCAAATTAGTGTCAAGAAAATAATTTATTATCACATTGTAAATAAACAGCAAATGTGAAATGTGTCCTTGCTGATAAGATGATGTGAGATCAAAATAAATAAATAACACACTTTAATGGCATTTAAGCCAGAGTCCTTTACACTGTCCTATTCTTAAATATTTGAAAAAGATGATGTAAGATCAAATAATAAATTATTCAATTTGATAGAATTTTGGTTAGAACGATTCTTAAATATTTGCAAAACCCTTGAGCCGTGACTTACAGAATATTCAGAATGTTGTTTAACTACTCTCACACCATAAAGAGCAACAACAATTGAGCTTATTTCCGGCGGAAGTATCAGTGTTTGGCAATTTCCGGTCTGCTAGTGCTCTTACATTGGTTTTTCCAACACACAGCATCTCCTCAGCAAAAGCAATAAATGTTATTAGATATTAGACAGATGCCTTTGGGGAATACCGCTCCACAAGTAATTGCCGAGCGCCACATTGAAAACAATAACAACAAAAACAACAACAAAAACAGCAACATCAGCATCTACATCAGCATCAACATCAACATCAGAATCAGCATGAGCGCTCTTGTCATCAATTACTCGTCTGCTCAGAGTGGAATTAATGGCAAGTTCGACGCCTTTGTTTTCATCTGCTCGCATTTCCATCGCCTCAGATACATTCATTAGTTCGCATAATCATCATCAATAATCTTGGTCTTGTTGTGCGAATGCATTGCTAATTAATTTTGACAGCTCTCCTATACGATTAATATCCATTATTCAAATAGTTTTGCTGCATCTCGTAAAACCAATAAACAAACATCCAACCATCACGAACAGAACTATCATCCTCAAAGCCCACTTATCACGCTTCATTGGCATCGACATAAACACATATTCTGTTCATGTCTGTAGAGGTCTCCCGCTTTATTAGCTTGGTGTTTAAATTATATAATATATAATTTGGTATTTTACCAAAACAATCGGAATATTAAATCCAAATATGAACGCCGATGTGTAAGCTTTAAGTACACTTAGAAGTTGTTCGATTCTTAGTAATATTTGTACAAGATGAGCGGTATTTTTTTAGTATTATTAAAATAATATTTTTTGTTTAGCACTAAATTTTTATTATTAATATAATAATACTCATTTTTATATTAATTTAACTTTTTTAATACAAGATGTTTATTACTATTCATTTTTATTTTTTTAGCAAAAGATGTATATTACTTTTATTTAATACTCATTAATATTAGTATTATAGTTATAATTTTTAGCACAAGCTTATTTTACATTTTTTACAATGCTCATTATTATAAGCATTGTATTTGCTTTATTACAGTATGTTTATTACTATTTTTATAATATTTATTATTATGATTATTATTAATTTTTATTTTTTAGCAGAAAAATTTTATGATTATAACAATAAAACACTAATTTATTTGCACAAGATGTTTGTTATTCTTATTATAACACTTATTATTAATAGTATTATATTCATTTTATTTTTTATTACAAGTTGTACATTATTATTTGCATATTATTTATTATTTTTGATAATATATTATTTTATTTTTTTTTATTGGCTATTATTTTTTAGCGCAAGATGTTTATTATTATTATTATAATACTCAATATTCTTAGTATTATATATATTTTTCTTAGTACAAGATGCTTATCATTATTATTATAATATTCATTATAATTATTATTATTTTTTGTAATGCTCATTATTATTAGTATTATATTATTTATATCTTTTTATTACAATATATTTAAAACTATTCTTAGAATACTCATTATTATTAGTATCATATTTTTTTATTTATTTAAAATTTTGTTTTATGTATTTCTTGGTTACTGATCATTCTTCTTTAACTTTAATATTTTTGAACAACATTTCCTACAGCAAGCATGATAACCAAATAAAAATCTATTTATGTATAGAATTTGAAATTGTTTGAAAATTTATAGTGTATATACCGCAAGAGTATTAGAATAAATGAAAGAGTATTTGAGTCTGGTCACTCGATGAAGAGACACCCCGTAAATTGCTCCATTTGTGTGGTGATTAGTCTACGACTAAAATATTCGCATCTATAAATCATTTTTCACAATCCATTGCATAAAGATACAAATATTGTTTGCATTTAAGAATCCGAATTTACTCCTCAGCTTGCAGGGTATTAACAAAAATAGTACACTTCAAATGTTTGTTTGAGCTTATTTTTGTCTGGGCGCGCGGTTTAAAGGTTATCGGCTCATTTGATAACACAGCATCAGTTGGAAATAGCTAAGATTGGGACAAGCTCAGTTCCAATTCGACTGCTCTATGCGTAGGTCATTTCAATAATGAAAGTTTTGCTAATATTGTCGACGCTATGCGCTTGCATTTTGCTCAGTGCTGCAGAGGGCGGAGTGCTGAGCCGCATATTCCATCGGGGTGAGATTTCAACGACGACACCAACAACTACAACAGAGAAGACACACCGACCGTTTTACCTAAACAACAACTTGCCACATGTGGATCCGGGCTGCACTGCGATTTATGCGTGCAGCAAGAAGCTGACAACTGTGGCGGCAGCTCGGCCCTGTGTTAAATACTGCCTGAAACGCATCGAGTGCGCCAACAACGTGAAGATTCGCGGCAAGCCAAATCAGTGTGTGGAGCTCGATGAGGCCCAAGTGTTGGCCGACCACGAATCAACCCAGACGAGACAACCAACATCGGATGGAGCAACAACCGAGAAAATCATGATGGTGGCCATGATTGACTTTCCCTGTCAGCCCGGCTATCTGCCCGACAGTCGCGGACGCTGCCGTGAGATATGGTGATTCAACTTGAAGAACCCCCTTTAAGCGTGAACTTTGCCCAACACTCCAATTATGAGTTAATAATAAAGCTAAAAGAAAACATTTATAAAACAGTCATCAAACATCTTGGCCACTTTTTTGTGGAGTGGGCTTGTCGTGCCGCCAACTATTTTGTCTAGTTTTAACACGAAAACAACTCAAGGGACAAACAAGTCATAAAAATAAGTAATTTGCACGAAAATAACTGAGCGATGTTTAAGCATGTTAACTCAACTACAAACTGACCACAGATTAAGCACACACCCTTGACGCTCCTGGCCAAGTGTGAGTGGCCAAGAGGACTGCAAACTGTACTAAAATGTATTAAACAATAACAAATGACACAAGGCGTAGACAAAAACTAGACTACCAAACTGCGTCGCATCACGTGATTTGCTCACATTTCGACACACACACACACACACACGCACAGAGGGGGGAGGGGTGCGTACCAAAAATGTTAATATGACCAAGTTAATATGGCTGTACGAGCTGGCAAAGTGGCATTTTATGTGTCTTCGTCATGTTAATTGTTTGGTTTTGTTGTAAGCCATCATTTGCGGGCTTATAACTAACAATTTTAACCGTCAAAGCAAACGCAACTAACTTTATTAATTGACTGAGCGAACAGCAAGTTTGACTTCATTTGGGCCTCATTCTTTTTGTTTTCTTGATTTCCGTTTCCGTTCGCGGCGACTTCAGTTAACTTTAGCGTTCCCTTGTGCTTATGGTAATCAGCTCAGCTCAGTTAACCAAAAATTTCTCGACCCGGCCACGCCCCAAACGCTGACCAGCCCACCTGTGTCTGGGTACCTTGTCGTGGCATTTGGAAATTAAACCGCATACAGCCCTTAAAATTTTATAACTTAATTTTTGTTCCACAGTTTTATATATATATATATATAATTTTTTTTTTGTTTTTTGTTGTTGCTGTTGGCAGCATATTTGTGAACTTTTTGATTTGATTTTCGCCAGCTAATGTTTTTTTTTCTCGTCACTCCTTTGCCATTCTTGTTTGTATGTAGATTTTTTATTTCTTCTTCTTGTTGTTGTTTGTTGTTGTAGTTGTTGTTGTTGTTGTGGCATTTGTGCTATGCGTTGGCTGTCTTTTTATTACAATGGGCTTACAATGGGTGGCTTATACACGTGCCGCTGTGTGTGTAAGCATTTGACCTCCAGTTTGACTTGAAATTCGGTATGCGAATTATAATAATAAACTGCTGGAATTTATTTTATACAGGAAAAATACTTTTGCTGCGCTGATAAGCTTGATCTATGGCTACAGGAATTTAAATGCGCTGCGATAAGGGTAATGATTTCTTGAAGGATTATGCCAACGGGCATGCCAAGGGCCCATTTCCAGTGTGATTGAATGGCCAAACATAACTCAATTGCCTAAGCGCAAACTGCAACATTTTTAAATGTTCTCTTTATACTCCACTTTATACGCCACTTTGTTTTCCATGCTTTCTTGCCACTTATGCCACAACACAAATTATAAATACATAAATTCCGCTTACGTCGCCAGTGGAAACTGGAGATTGTGCTGCAAATATAATTTCTAAGAACTGTCAAAGAGAACAACGAAGGACCGTTCGAATGCGCGGGACTCAAGTTCCATTTATAAATACACAGCAAATTAAATAATACAAATAAATGCTAGAATAAAAATAATAATAACAACAACTATAAATACAACACGCTGAGATGGCAAAGGCACAGTGCGCGCAATCAAAAAAAAAAAAAAAAAACCAAAGAATTTTCATTAAAATTCTCATTTAGTTGCGCAATTATTTCTGGGCAGCAATTTTAATAACACTAATTTACCTACAGTTTTCAACTCGCTCCTCCCTCCCACCACACGGTGCAGAAGAGCGCCACAAATAACAGAAAACGAGAATGGAATACAAAAGAAAAAAAGAAGACTTAAAAAGCAACCTTTATCAAAGCGAAGTTTCCATACCCTTGCCAAACACTTAAAACCCTAACACATAATTAATAAATTATTAATTAAGAAATTATGCAATAAGATAGGGAAACAAGGTATTAGCTCAAAGGACATCAAAATCAACAAGGCTTAAATTTACTTGATGCAGTGCATAAATTCCCCCAATAATTAAAACAATTAGCTAACAGATTTAATATGCCAAATTTAATTACTCTATGATCTTCTTTCCAAAAGTAAATAAAGAAGTTGTACACTTAATACATTATTTTAGCCGCTACTGCTGCTGATTGACAAGTTTCATCATAGCATACACAATATAATATTAATAAGAATATGCTTACCAATGTCAACTGTTAGGGTATTCAAGCAGTCGGGGTAACGCATAGCGAACTGAGCAAGCAAGCAATAAAAGTGAGTAACAAAAAAATAACATGCACTGATGAATTCCTTACTTGCTTATCATTTATTCACTCTGCTCACTCGGCTCACCCGGTTCACTTTGCTTTGTGGTTCTAGGAATCCAAATGTGTTATACCCGTTAGCCTCAATTGGAGCTGAGCAGCGTTGGTCATCATGCAAGTGAAATTAACAATGACAGAAATGCAGAACAATGCAGGTGCATTCTTTCTGCAGCGCCTCAGTGTTCGGCACAATATTGGCAATCAAGGAGCAGGACGCATCAGCAAAGACTGCTTTCAATTCAAATTGCCTCTTTTTTGCAAAAAGATGTTTTAATTGAAATTTTTCTTTTATTTACCCATTTTTTGATTAATTTATTTCTGACAAAGCTTTTGCGAAGCATTCAATAGTAAAAATGTTCATTTTTGCCACATTTCATTTTTCTTTAAGAAAATTGTTCTTACTATTTCAACAATAATCGGAATAAAATAAATATATAACATAAATTTTTGTATGAAAAACATAAAATATTAAAGTATATTTTTATATTACCATTTGTAATTCATTTATTTCTGAGAAAGTTTCATAAAGTTAATTTTTGCTACAAATTTTTCTTTAAGAACATAAAAAATATATATATTAAAAAAATAAGTTTTATATTTATGCAATTCTGTAACATAATTGTTTGCTGATATTAACACTAAACCAGAATTAGTTGAATATCTAATTTCTGTATAAAAAACATTTCAATATTAAAGAACATTTCTTTTATTACCATTTTTGATTAATTTATTTCTGACAAAGCTTTTGTTAAGCATTCAATAGTAAAAATGTTCATTTTTGCCACAAACATTTCTTTAAAAAAATGTTGTTTACTTTTATTTATTTCCAACATTAATCTGCAATTCAAAATACAAATAAATTTAAAAAAAAAAATAATAATTTTTATGATTTTTATAACATAATTGTTTGCTGATATTAACACTTAACGAATTTGAGCCAGAATCAGTTGAAAATTCAGTTTTTGTATGAAAAACAATTAAATATTAAAGTATATTTTGCGCGGCATTTTTGGTAATAAATTAATAATATTTATTAAAACAATATAATTCGCAGAGTATTTAATCATCGTCACCTGATAATCTACACTTTCTCTCCCGTTTTTGTGTCCAGAAATAAGGACTTTGCAGTTGCCCGTTGGCCAAATCCTTATTACCAACAAAAACATATTTATTCAGCAACAATGTTGAGACAAATCAGCCTGCCTGCGCCAGGGAATTCGTTGACAGGGCAAAGCATCAAAATCCCTTTAAATTAATTGAAAACCCAATTACGAGAATCCAGGTCCGAGATTAGCACAAATCCCTTCATTAGGTGCCGAAAATTCAAAGCCATTAAATTACTGTCCGATTGCGAACTCTGCGTAAGTTTTTCTATCTTTTTTTTATTGTTGTCAATACTGTATTTATTAGAAGCGCTTCAAGTATTTAGGGATTAGTTTTAAACTTGGTAATTCAAACAACTTTTAACACAAAAAACAAACGCAAATTCGACAAAAAAATAAATAAAAAATGATTTAGTTCAGTAAGCAGAATTTGTGTATTGAAAATGCAAATAAGTAAATTGATAGTTATTAAGTACAGTTGATGTGTTAGTAAGTAAATATAAAAAATAGTTGGAATTAGGCTATAGAAAAACGATGCCAAGACCAAATGCCTCAACCAATTTCGGAAACACCAACGGCATCAAGTCTATCCCACTGGAACGATTCACTGTTCTTTCGCAAAGTTCACATCACATTTTTTGGGCATTCACTAAAGTTAGTTCGTCGGCATTGTTCATGGGACTTGATCCTGGTGGTGGTTGTGGCGCCACAGGCGCTTCAGCTGTGTCCACCGTATCGCCAGGTTTGAGCCAGAATGGCGCGAGACGTAGCATCAAAATGGCACCCAATGGCGCTGTGAAAATAATGGCCAGAACTGAAATTATGAGCACGTTGTTTGCCAATGCTAATTCACTCGCAATACTCGCAGAACGTGCCAAATCCAACGCAACTGGACCCAAGGCAGCCTGCAAAAACACAAAAAAAAAAAATGCCACACTTTTGATTAGGCTGCGTTTGCTTGATGTGCTGCGTGTAAACGATGTTATTAAAAAAAATTTTAATTAAATCTCAAAAACAAGGTGGACTGTGGGAAATGCACAGGCAGCGCAATGCAGACCGCATATTAGGCGAAACCTTTTTTTTATTTTTGTGGCAAGCACAACTGTCCAAAAAGTTCAAAGTAATTTACAATAAGAAGCAAGCTGAAAACCGCCAACAGTAGCAGCCGAGGCAGCAGTACCAGCACTTGGCCAAGTTAGCAAATGTAACATTTAAATTTCCGGCTAACCGCAGACGGGTAGCGCAACACAAGCGCGTTTGCCACAAGACACACACACACACTCAAAAATGCACACATGTGCGCACACACACACACAGAGAGAGTGTCACACACACTTGCGACTACAACAAAATGTCCACTTGCGGCTCAACTGCAGACAATTGTCGGGAATAGGAGGCGAAGCAACAAAAGAGTTTTAGCCACGACAACATGATCTGCAAATACAAGTATAACTTTGGCGTTTGAGGAAAACAACATAGCCCAAACAAATGCTGGCCAAAATCCAGTTTTGGGCCAATGTCCAGAAACGAAGCCAAACGGCAAATAAAAAGTTACCACCATTCCAGTGGTACGGACCACCACCAACCACCACATGGGACATGGCATGCGAAATGCTAAAACTTACTTGGACGGTTGCTTTGGGAAAACCGGAAATTGTAATGTAGGCACGCTCCTTTCTAGACAGATTTCCACCATATGTGGATAAATATGCAAAAGCCAAGCGGGCCTGCAACGAAAGGAAAAAATAAAATAGAGAAAATAAACAGTTAGAGTTTTTTTTATGCTTTTTTTTTGTGTTTTTTTTTTTGGTTTTATGCAGTTGTATGCGTTTTGTCTGCAGGTAACATTTGAATTGCAAAAGAACATTTTAATTTCAGGTTTTTCTGCTGCGGATTGGGTGGCTAAGCTGCAGCTCGGTCCAAGCCAAGCCGCAGAGGCTGCCCTGTTGTGGCCACCCAACAAAATGTCGGTCATTTTAATTACCAAACTTCCGAGCAGCACCAGCAACGCCCCATAGCCGATTACTCGTCCATCAAGCACGGCAAAATTGATTTCCTTGCCAATGAGTGCAAAGGAGACGGGCTTCAAAAACTTCCACAACATATCAAGTCGCTTGGGTACACTGGCCTATAAGTTATATAAATAAAATCATATAAGCTATAAATTAGGCATAAATCATAAGTGGTAATCATCTACAGTTTGGCTTAGTAAAAAAAACTATAAAAAAAAACTGTATTAATATGCAAACACATTTAGTGATTAATGATTAAATAAATATATAGAAGAATATTATAAGTAAATATTTATATAAATAAATCAGAATATAAATATGTTCGATAACTTTCGAAATATATAGAAGAAAATTTTTAAAGTAACTATTTATATAAATAAATTAAAATATAAATATGCTCGATGACTTTCGATAACATTCGAAATATATAGCTGAATATTAAAAGTAAGTATTTATAGAAATAAATTAATATATGAATATAAATAGCTATAAATATATTTAAATTTTTGAAAATACTTTTTTAATTTTGAGAAATAGTAAATCGAAGAAAATCACATGTAAAATTTTCGGGTTTCTGGTCTCATATTTTAATTCTCTAATTGCTTTATATATTTTTTGTTGATTATCTAATCTAAGCTTAAAGATGGAAATCCAAATTATAAAAATTGACTGATCGCAGCTGTGACTTACTATTTGATGTGCTTCTAATTGCTGTGGTGTCATCTTAAGCTCCTCCCTCTTCCAGCCAATGCCAGCAATGAAGGCCATCATTACACATCCCAAGGCACCCGCTGAGGTAAATCCAATAATTCGGCTGCCCATCACAGCAATGGTGCCGCCCAAAATGGTCAAGACAAAGCGCAAACCATTTGCGTAGACCTGCAAAAGATGGAAAACAATTGAATAAAAAAAAATGACAAAATATACAAAATTAGTTAAGGGCAGCTTTGTCAAGAATGCTATAATTTTAATACAAATTAAATAGCTAAATGTGAAATGGAAATTGCTTTTAGTTCGCTGAGTTTTGTATTTTATTTTTTTTTTTGCTAAACTAGTTTGAGAGAAAACATTGCATGGTTTTTCTCATTTATTTTGTAGGTCACAGCTCAAGTTTTGGCACAGCCAGCGAAAACTCTTCAACCGTATCTGGAGTAACATATAATGTAAACTTTATGCCCCGCCAGTCAATTAATTATTTATCCAAAATTTACGTTAAAATTTTGCGCATTAAAAAACACTACAAAATTGCATATTATATGCGTGGCTTAAAAAATATGAGATCGCAACATAATTATTAAAATAAAATAAAGGCTGCAGTGGTAATGGCGAACAAAAAGAAAAAAAAAAAAACAAACACATGCACCCACAGCCACAATTGGTTGCAAGGATGCAAGTGCCTCGTCTCGAGCGGAGCACAGCGTGAAAATTTTGTGAACACTGCAGTTTGGCACAGTGCAGCGCCAATGGAAGTTGCAAGAGGAAAACAAAAGTTATGAGTGCTACATGCATAGTACTTGAACATGTGTGTGTGTGAGTGAGTGTGTGAGTGTGTGTGTGACTGTGTGTGACTGTGAGTGTATTTCAGAGTGAGAGCGACACAGAGTTCAAAGGCATTCAGTGCCACCCATGGCGTTTGATTATGCGCACCATTAGCGGTGTAAGTTGTGGCAATGAGTTTTGTGGTTGCAACGGAGCTTGAGTTGCCGCTGCTGCTACTGTTGCTGATGCTCCTGCTGCTTGCATTGCAGCATCCTTGCAACCCAGCTGCCATAAGTTTCCATGGACGCCGGCAATAACTGTCGTCGCAAATGTCGCCAGCTCCAGTGCCAAAGTCGATGTCATCGCTTTCGAGGTATGTAAGTGTGTTTTTATGCAAAATGCGCCCAGACACACACACACACACACACACACATGGATAGATAGTAACAGTGTCTGTCGCATATATGATAGCTTTTGAAGCCTTACGATATCCGATGATATTGAAGTGTCGAACTCGCGTTTTGCGCCATTAAATGCCCTGATTGAGTATAGAAGTGTTCACTGAATGAGCATTTTTAGTCTGCTGCGCTTGAAAGTATGCTCAATTACACTCAAAAAAAAATAGTCTACTCTATTGCTTTTATTTTAGTTTTCTGTTAAACTATTGTTATAATAAATCATGTAAAATAGAATAGAATCATAGAATTTGACAGCAACGATAAAAAATGATTAAAAATTATATTCAAATTTTAAATTACACTCAAAAAAATATCTACCGTTTTGCTTATATTTAAGTGTTCTGCTTAGCTACTGTTATGATAACATCATCAACACTAAAAGAAAACACAGATATTTATCGATAAAATTATATAAACTTGATTAGAAATTATATAACAAAATTAAATAACACTAAAAAAACACTAAAAGTATACTCTATTGCTTATATTTTAGTTGTCGGTTTAGATATTGTTATGATAAATTATATTAATTAAATCATACAAGTTGTAAACAACACTTAAATAGAACACAGATAATTATCGACAAAATAACATAATCTAATTTCTCACCAATATTAAAAATTTAAATTAGTCACAAAAAAAAATTTACTCTATTGCTTATATTTTATTTGTCGGTTCAGCTATTTTTATGATAAATAACATTATGATAGTAACATTATAGAATTTGTTAGCAACGCAAAACAGACTACAGATAATTATCGATAAACAAAAAATTGATTAGAAATTATATTCAAATATGTAAATCTTAAAGTCTCTGAGATCTGATTAAGAATATATATACTCTATAGCCTAGAAGATGTTTCCATTTGCAATAAACTATTTAGTTTTAATAGTTTTAAGTTGAATTTAGTATTTTAGAGGGAAAAGCTTAAATTCCATTTAAGTAATTATATTGAGAATAAATGTTATTATTAAAAACTAAAGCAAATCAAAAATGTACTCCAGACTTTTCAGAAAATACTTTATGAAAAACTGGCAACACTCAATAATACAGTAAATATTTAAACTATTTACAAATATTACAAATATATTTCAAAATATGTTTTACCATGATATTCGTTCAATAGAATCACCCATTTTTTTGTGTGTATTAAAACGCTCAAGCATTTGGCGTGCTGAGATGTAAGTGGCGTTGCCAACAATTATGTGGCGTCTCCACCATTCAATGCTTACCGCGTTACGAGACGGCAAATAGTGCAACAGCATTCCATACAGATAGCCAAAAACCAGGCCAATACCAATGCCAATGGGTCCTTGCAATAACTTTTGTGTCAGCGAGCCTGAATGTGATGGAATGTGTAAGTAAATAAATATATATATAGAAATATATATATAAATATGTATATATATAAATGGCACGTACCCGTGGAGAATATGATGCTGATGATGACGCCAAACAAGAAGATGGCAACGACATCGTTGCACGTGGTCATCGCATATATTAACGTGTGAATGCCGCTATTTAGGCCCAAACGATCCTCTTTCAGCTTTAACATTACGGTGACAACCACATTGGGCGAGACGGCGGTGATGACCAGACTTGGTGTGGCAAAACAAACAAACAAAAAACAAGCAAAATTATTTTGATTAAACATTGACATAATCCGTCAATACTTACCCCAGCGCAATGCCCCACAGCCAGGGCATCGAGAGTGTGAAATAGGCCAAGACAGCGATTATGGCCACCTCAGCAATGGTTGGCAACAGCGTCAGACGCATTATCATAAGCCATAAGCGCCTAAATGCGCTGCCATCCAGTCCCAAGCCGGCCAACAGCATAATATTGATTAAGGCCAATTCTCTGCAGATGATCAAATTTATGTTAATATTCAGTTAAATGCTCAGCGAAAACAAACTTACCTTAAAAACAGTTCCAATCGCTCATAGCCAGCAAAGTTGGCTAGGCCAACATTTGTGTAGATAACGCCAAAAAAGAGCATACCCAGCATATCGGGCAGATGGATCAGGCTAACCAATATGCCCGATATGTGTGCGCCAACAAACAGCAACACGATTCGCATGATGACCGTATTGGGTGCCGCATATTGTGGCAGTAATGCCAAGGCCAAAGTCCAAAGCGCCAGAAATATCATCAGCAGTGCCACATGCTCCGACACAAGAGACCAATGGAGCACCAAGTGGCGCCACCTTTAAGGATGAAACAAAAAAAACAAACACATTTAACAAACTTTTCCACTCTTTCATCTAATTTCTGTCAATTGCCTCAGGTTAGCACTAAGGAGGAGCATAAATTACCCCAAATCCGGAATAGAATCAAACAAAATGGAAAGCCCAAACAATTTTATACTGAGTTTTATGCAAATCTGCAAAAAAAAAAAGCGATTCTTTTCTTTTGGTATTCCTCTAGAGAAACCTTCGCTTTTTATTGCACTTTTTAATTACATTTACCCTCATTGCTGGAGACAATTGAATCAAAGAATTTGGAGCATGCTCCTCAGCTGATCAATTTTATTTGATTTTATATTGAAAATAAAATATAATCTTGTAATCTGTTCGACGAAAAGGGACTCTATGTGTCCATCAGAGATACTGAATATCTGTTGCCAGGCAATTATTGAAGGACTCACCCGACCAAGACTGGCCACCACAGGAGGAGATCGACTTTTGGCAGCGGGAACAGCGCCACTTCAAGTGGCTTTTTTATGAATATCAGCGTTGTGGAGCTGCTTGAGAAAGTCTCCCTATTTTGTGGCACTCGAGTGACAAAATGAGCATGGATTCCTGCCACTTTTTGTTGCATGTCTGTGACTAAAAGCAGAGCATGTCGAGATGAAATTTAATCAGGAGCTGCGTTTGATCTCAAAACATAACTTGGGTGCCCTTTTCGGGTTACAATTATAGTAAAGATTCTTCCCAGATTAACCAACGAGTGCCAGATGATCGCCATATATCGCATATCCTGGCCAATCCCAGCCAACTTATAACCATGCTGAAATTTCTGAGTGTGTTGATTCTGCAAATATTTCTCAGCTTATATTCTATGCCCAGCAGCTGACCAATCAGGTCTACAACACCAACTAGATGCACTGCGAGAAAAGAAAGTGCAATTCACTCATTGTTTACATGGCATTTCACATGTGTGAAAATTCGTGCAGATTTCATCTTTGTGGTTGGATTGTCCATCTTTGCAAAAGTTTGACAAAATTTATAAATTTTCAAAAGTTTAACATTTATTTCAAAATTCGTTTTATTGTTTGCAGTTCATAAATAATTCCTACATTTTTCTTCAAATTCAACACATTTCCTAGAATAATTTGATTTCTTGTTAATGCTCAAGTTTTATCCACTTTTCAGCAATGCTTGTTATGATAATAAATATTGCTAAAAGATTGTTTTTTATAAATTGAAGCACACATTTGTAAATAAATAAATAAATGTTCGTAAATGTATTTTGGAACTGAAAGAAGCCATAAATTAAATAAATATGACAAATTATGGAATTTAAATCTTATTGTTATATTGAATGTTAAATTGGCTAAGACACATCAAAATCAATCATACAAGTTTTTTGCCAATATTTGTTCTTAGATAGGGCTTTAACGAGCGCAAATAAAGAGAGAAAATTAAATCTCAATTTAATTCTCAATTGAATTTCCAATTGTTGACAGTTGATATCCACGCAAGAGTTATCCATAAACTGAAGGGAATTTGGTGGCAACGTATTTCAAATGTTTCGTGCAACACTTGCGTGACTTATTTAATAAACGAATGACAACAAATTAATGCAATTAATATGTCATCGATTTAATTATTGTAATTGCGTTGGTTTTTAATTTGTAAATATGTGCAACAATTATGTAAAACACGACAGTGCCACATGAAAACAAATGACAAATTAAATAAACCAAATCTTTGCGTTGGGAAATTACTGCCAGGAACGAGTAAAAAAAAAGATGGGGGAACCCTTCTCTTCTCGACTATTTATATATAAATATTGGAAAGCAATTAAAGAATATATTTCTGTGGTCAAAGTCTATAAAAGCAGCTGCAATTTTGACAGCGAGTTACAACTAAGTTTTGATAGTTCGACTGAAGATGGCTGAGAGAGAATCAGTGGAACTGATATCGGCAATAGGAACAACGCTTAAGATCCAACGCTGGCTTGGCGTTTGGCCATGGAGCGATGGCGATGGCAACTGGCGGCGATTGAATGCCATTTATCCATTCGTCTTGCATGTGCCATTCTCACTTACCATAATTGCACTCATGTGGCTGAAAGTGTTTGTGTCCGCGGACATTGAACAGGCTGGCAATGTTTTGTACATGTCCCTGACCCAGTTGGGTTTGCTCGTCAAGCTCATCAATATTTGGTACAGGGGCGAACAGGCGTTCCACTTTATGAGTGCCCTCGATGGCTATGCCAAGTGTAATGTGCAAAAACCGGAAGATATTCGTTTTTGGCAGCGGGAGCAGCGCAATTTTAGGCTCATAATGTACACGTATATTGGAGGAGCGACGGCTGTGGCCATAACAGGATACTCGGGTGTATTCTTTCTGGATACGTACGAGCTGCCGTTCGAATATTATGTGCCCTTCGATTGGCGGAATCGGGAGCTTTACTTCTATGCCTACTTCTACGATATCATATCGATGACATTGTGTTATCTGTCCAACTCTCTGCTGGACACGATGGGCTGCTATTTTATGTATGAAATCGCCGTGCTCTACAAATTGTTGACTCGTCGTTTGGTGGCCTTGCGCGATGTGCCGGAGAATGTGGCATTGCCGGAGTTGCGCCGCATCTTTCAACTGGACCGGCAAATTCGCAATTTGACAATGGAATGCGAGGTGCTCGTGTCGCCCTATGTCCTCGCCCAGGTGGTGCTCAGCGCCTTAATCATCTGTTTCAGTGGGTATCGCCTTGTGCAGATTGGCTTTCAGGGTAATCTGGGTCCGTTGATCACCACCGTTCAGTTTGTGGCCGTAATGATACTGCAGATATTCCTGCCCTGCTACTGCGGCAACGAAATCACCTTGGAAGCGAATCGACTCACAAATAGCGTATTCAACACCAACTGGTTGACGTACTCCGTGTCCACCCGCAGACTCCTCAACAGCTACATGGAGTCCCTGAAACAACCCGTCGAATTGCGAGCTGGTGTATTTTTTAAGATCGGTTTACCCATTTTCATGAAGGTAGGATTAGTATCAAAAAGTCGGCGGCAACAGTCCCTAAAGATAATTATATATATATTTTCTTGTCCGCAGACCATCAACAATGCCTACAGCTTCCTGGCGCTGCTCATCAATGTGTCCAAGCCAAAGTAAAGGATTTTGGCTAATCAACTGTCTACTTTAACCAGGTTTAAATTCACAACTTGTGCTAATAAATTATTGGTTTTAATTGTGGGAATCAGTACAAATGGATTTTAATGTCAGAGCAGATGAAGACAGCAATCAAAAATAGCTATTGAAAAACGTTGAAATTTAGAGTTTAGGCAAAAAGAAAAATTGAATTGGCAATAGCCTAGTTTTTAGAAAGAGTCCTCAATCTAACAGAGAAAATATATATACAGATGTTCTGATATCGCATGGGCATATAGAAAGACATTAAATATGACAACAAAAAAGAAAAAGATAAGAAAAAAAAAAGGACTTTTGCCATGGCAGGGGCAACAAATCTCAGTCAAGTCAAAAGTTTTTATGCATCTATAATCAAAAACGATTTGGCAATTATTATAGTTAATGAGGAAGGTGCCACAAGACTAGCCAAGAAGAGACTTGGTCTACTTGAGGTCACCCAGATTAGATTGGATTGCGAGGAAAAGGTGAAGTAGCGCGGAGCAAATGGAAGCCAGAAATTAGAGTTGATGGAAGTCCAACAGGCAAACATAGTAAGAAGGTCCTTGCCCAAGATTTGGTCAGAAGAGAAGCTAATCTTTATGGTTAATCGATTCCTTTCTTTGAACTCGAACATTATTCGCCAATAAACAGAACTTGTCAGATATCTGAAACTAAAGGTAAATCCAAAGGCAAACGGCAGATTCATAAAATATTTATGTGCTTTTCAAAATCCATAAGGCAAACAACGATCAATTGCAAAGTTTAATTGAAAATTATTTTCTTCATTTCTGGAAACTATTCAATTTATTACAGACTTACCAAAATGCCAGCTCTGAGCAACTGCAGCTCATAAGCCAGGAATTGAATTTAAACTATATTTGAATATTTGTACACAATTTATTTATTCATTTTACAAAGCGCTTGCAATATTTTGATTTTTGAGAATTTACTTGGCCTGAGAAAAGCAACAAAACTTTTAATTACAGGCTTGTTGAGACAACAAAAACAGACCAGACAGAAACTAAAATTGGACAAGGATGTTTGTTTTGTTGTGAGAATTGAGCAGAAAATTCAGGCATTTGCTGGATGCGATATGTGTGCACAAACTGAACTCTAAAGAAAAAAGGTGATTACAGCGATGCCTACCTGCCTATCGAGTGTAATGTGCTCAACAAAAGATCTGGCAAATAATAATAAATATTGCCAGCAGCAACAATCGCACTTAACTGGAAAAAGGTGCACAAACCACAAAAAAAAGAAGAAAAAAAAAAAAACTAAGCAGGCAGGCAGCACATTGGGGGGAACCACTTAATTTGGACCCCAGACACTGGCGCAGACTGTGCTTCCTGCTGTCGACAGTGGCCGTGACGACACTGACACTGGCGACAATGGCAACACAGTAAACACACACACATACGCACACACAAACGCACACACACACGTGCACACACACACACACATTACAAAACACAATGCGAAAAATGCAATGTAGAACAAAAAAAAAAAAAAATATAAGCAACAAACTCAGCTCAGCAACAAAAGGATATGCGAAAAACGCGTGCAATGCAAGTGTGAATGTGGATTTGGATGTGGATGTGGATCGGGATGGCGATGTGGATGTGGATGGGGATGTGGATGTCTGCTTTGTCTGTGCCGGAAATGCATTCAAAAGGGTTAAGCAAATGCGCATACACACTGTCACAGACACGCACACACATAGACACAAGTGCTGCGCTGGGCAGGCAAAAATGTTTGGCACCTCCCACCCCCTCCCACCCCCTCCCTTCAATGTGCATTTCACTTACCATTTTGGTCCTTTGTAGTGCTCGCTATGCGCTGCATAACCTTTTCCATTGTTGCCACTGTCTGTGTTGCAGCTGCTGTTGTTGTTGTTGTTGTTGTTGTTCGGGGGAGCGGGAGTATTTGGCGGTGTGTTTGTTAAATTTAATGATGTCGGCGTTAAAATGATTGTTTGTTGCTGTTGTTGTTGTTGTTGTTGTGTCTTGCCTACATTCCCGCCGATGACTTCAGACGACCCATTATTGTAGTCCTCCGAGAATTGCTGTATGTCTAGTTTAGTGTGTGTTGCCGCTGTTGGATTAGCAGTTGCATGGCTCTTGTTGCCGCATTGTGTCAACTTATTCTCATTCATTGCCGCTGCTGTTGTTGCCTCTTTCAATTTGCTGTTGTTGTTGTTCTTGTTGCTATTCAGCTGCACTTTTTGGTGCTGCAATTGCTTGCCGCCTGCAAGTAGGCGACAGGTTTAAATGTTTTAAATGTGTCTGGATGCCAATTTGTGCGCACATATTTACACTGCACGAAAAGCACTGAGAGAATTTCATATTAAATATGCTAATTTAATTGGTTTTCTTTTTTATATATACAATTAATTATATTATGTCTTTCATTGCTTAGAAATAAGTTTTTTTGTACTGCCGTCGGGAGTGAAAAAAAGGAGCAAAATCAAGTTATTGAAATATTCTTATATAATCTGAAATTAGTTTTGATTTCAAAAAATTTCAAAATTTAAAAAATAAATGTAAATAATAAAATAAATAAAAAAAAACAATTATATTTTTATATATATAAGATTTTCATTAAAAGCATTTTTGCTCTAAGAAAAGCGTAAGATTGTATTTAAATTCTTATTTCAAGACGATTAAATTTGATATTAAAATTTTCTTCAATAAAGCAGAGCACTTTTAATTAAAACTAATTTTCTTTTAACCTGAAAACTTTGCATATAATTAAGAAAATATAAAAAATTTAAAAGGACGTATCCAACCTGCCGTCAACTATAATTTTCTTTTAAAATATTAAACTAAATTAAGTGGCTGTTTTAGGTATTTTTTTAGGATTTCCATGAAAACCAAAAATGTGTATTTTTAATAATAATTTTTTGATTGTCTTGTCAAAGATATATCTCAGTGTAGGGCATGCATGTTTGCGTTAATTGCCGATGGGAATCTCAATTATGTAGCCTTATTGTTACCGTTTTCTTGCTGCCACTTGACTTGTGTGTTTGTTTGCTTGTGTGTGTGTGTGTGAGTGTGTGTGTGTGTGTTGGAAGTGCTTGTCAGAAGGCAGCGTTTGTGGCACTTTGCATTCTTCTGTACAGCTCATGCATAACGCAAGTGGCAAAAACATCGACACCTGCACAATGTCAAAGGAAACGTCAACTGTGCAACATGCTCCCAGCTCATTTGCTCCACCTCTGCACAGGACTCCCCTCAACTCCCAGCAAGTGCCGTCAACTATTACGTTAAAATTGCAAAATGCAGCCGCAGCAGCCGTTATGCTCAAGGCGCACAGGAGTCGGGTACGTTGCAAGACGTGTTGCAGCAACGACAGCGCTGTCGATGACAAACTAAGCAATGCCACAAAAGATTGACAGTCGCTGATTGCGCCCGAGTGGCAACAACTGCGATGGTGCCAGAAAAGTTGACAAGACAACAAGGATAAAAATAAAAAAATAAAAACGACAGGATGTTTTACTCGGTCTGATTTTGGCTAAAGTGCCAAAATTGCCCATCCTGATCCTTGGATGTAGTCGACATGGCCATAATTGGCAATATTACTGCCAACGACAACTTGCCACTTTTTGTGGCGATAATCATAGATATATGTATATACTCTAGTCGGAGAGCTGCCGCCAATTGTTAGTCATTTAAATTAATAAACTATTCATTTTCATTGGCTCACCGCAAGCCAAGCAAAATATAATCTTAATTTTGCATTTGCATTGCGAGAATATATTCCACATTTCTCAGAATCATGAAAAGCAGCTTAATTTGTGTAATCCCCAACTTAACTCAATTTCTACAAACTGGTTTTTAAAAAAAATTACTCGAAATTTGTCAACATGTTAATTATTAGCAAATATTTGGTGTAAATTAATGCCAATTTTTTAGTTTGTTGCACGATCACGTGCCAATAATGGATCACCTGGCAAAAAAAAAAAATATATATATATTGGCTACTGATTGCCCCAAGGTGAATTGATTCTCTCAATTAGAGCCTTCTGAGCGCAACAAAACTGGACAAAAGTAATTGAAATATTAAATTGATAAACCTTTAATCGGTTGAACAAATTGTGCAATTTGCAATTATGGAAATTTCCTTTTCTTTTCCTTTACGAATAACAATAAAAATAAACAAAAACAATTTTAAACATTTTGTTTTCTATGCATTAAAATCTTGGCAAAACCATTTAGATTTAAAACTTGTTCACGATTTGTAATGTATTATTTTTTATATATATAAACTTTTGTAATTTATTATTTTACATGGGAAATCACTCAAAGTCTGGGAAACGCTTCACATTAGCAGAGATTATACAAGTTTTTGTAATTATGAGTTTTTTCCTTGCACTCGTACATATCTCAAACTTCAAATTAATATTCACAAAATTCACTTATATCAAAGACTATAAAATAATATTTGTATTATTATGTTAATTGTTTTATTATGATTTTTATTTATTTACCATTCACTTTGGTTATGTCAATCGTGTGTAATCGTGTCGACTTTCCGGCGACCTACCTCAGCGAGACGATAAGATTTAATGAATAAGAGAATACAAAATGTGGCTAATCTCAAATGTGATGCTCAACCGGCGGCAGTCGGCGACTGACAAAGGGAACCATGCGAATCATTTAAGTTCCATGGAAAGCGCTGAGCGTCTCCATAGATATGGGAGAATTTTTACGCTCCTTAACTCAATATCTTATAAATAAACAAAAACATGTCGCTCTCTCTTTCTATCACACACTCTCGCATGCGATCGCCCTCTCTCTCCCTCTCGCAGAAGCGCTCTCTCTCTCTCCCTCTCTCACTTGCACGTGATCCAGTAGCAGACGCTCTCTTCAATTTTTTTAATTTGTTTAATTAACAAATGTGCGACTGCGAATCAAAACAAGCAGCATGAACGATGCCAAAGATATATGAAATATATAAACGACTATTTGAATATCAGCAATAAATTAAAGTCACATGCATATATATAAATAAATAAATGAAATTAATAAATGTATTTCTTTTAAAGACATAGACATAATTTTTAAAATAAGCGTAAGCAATTTAAAGTAAAAGTTTGCTTTATTAAAAAATAATTTCTCATAAATAGAAACGCTGAATCTTAACCAACATTCCCAAAAATATATATCTTAACTCGACTCTTCGGAAATAATTTTTGTTTTTAATTAAGACTAAAGTTTAGACTATAAGCTCGTTTCATATAAGCTATAATAAAACCTTGTATATAAAATTAATTTTCACATGCCTTTATAAATAAATAAAAAATAAAAAAAAATGTATTTCTCTTAATGACAAATTTTTAAAAATAAACCTAAGCATTTTAGACTAAAAGTTGGCTTTATTAAAAATTAATTTCTAAGAAACTATCTCAAAAAAAAAACATTTATTGTCTCGACTTTTCACAAAAAATTTATTATTTTAGTTAAAACTAAAATTTATAAAAAGACCTTAGAAATAAAATTAGTTTTCAAAAATAAAATCAATCCCAAAAAATATAATTTTTAATTCAAAGTTTCCCAAAAAAAATTTTATTAAAAATAAACAAAAATTCAGTTAAATAAAATCGCTTTTAATGTCAGATCGATATATATATATTATTATTCAAATGAAAAAATATTTCATTTTAAAAAGAAAGCTTTAAGTTGTTTGCTATACTTATAAATATTATTGAAATGTGCTAAAAATTAGTTTATGTATCTGTATACAATTGTTTCAAACACTTTAAAAGATAAATAACGATTTTTAGCAACAGGAAAAGCTTTATTTTCGAATTATGTTTTTTGCTATCCTTAAATGATATGTCGAATGCTAAATACTAGCTTTATTTCTGAGAGTACCCATAAATAAATGATGGATCTTTCTGGACTTGTTAACTTGAATTTTGCATACATAACGATTTAGCAGTCAATTAATATAGTTACTCTAAATGCGATTATGAACAGGTCACACCAAATGTGTCTAAATTATAATGCCTGACAGCACAAAGTGAATGCTAACGTATAATTTAAACAGCTAACAGAATCAATAAAAAAAAAAATAAGAAATGGGGAATGAGTACATTTTATAGATACAAACATTGTAAGTGGATGCTTTTATCAATTGGTTTGAGTTGTTGAGTTGGCCAAAAAGAGGCAATTAGTTAAGATGCTGTCCCTTCGCAGCAAGAGCAAAACACGGGCAATATCCGCGTTCAAAATGATGTTTACAAGCATTTTGCTTATCAATTAATTAGGCATAATCAAGAATAAATATTTACCAATTCAATTCAATTCGGTACGGTTCAGTTGGGCTGCTCTTTGGGCGCACTATATATTTTTGTGTGTACATCAAATATTTACAAGCTCAATTTAAATTCCTCGTTTGAAGTGCAACAAATATTTAACATTGGCTAATTAAATTTAAATGTCTCCGCCATGCTGAAACTTGAAGGTTGAACAAGGAAAGGTTGGATTGAGTTGGGTCGCCAAGACGCGGACTACAACTGGAGGCTCCTTTTGCTCCTATTGCTCCTTTTGCACATTTCACAATTATGAATAATGCGGCGCATTTAAAAGTTTTGCGGCAGGACTCTTTCAATTCCTCTTCTTCTTTTTTTTTTTGTCCAGACTTCTTTGGTTGCAAAGAAATTTGGGCATAAATTGCACAAGGTGTCAGCAAAGATAGTGGCAACAGGGCGTGCCCCACACCCAACGTGGCATGAATGCAGTAAGATGGTGGTTTTAGTTCCTCGGTGACAGCAATGTGCATTTGAATGTTTTGTGTGTGTGTGTGTGTGTGTGTGTGTGCGAGTTGCAGGCAGCAACTGTGATATTTCACATTCATGGACTACACGCAAAAAATTGTTATGTGCTCTTGGGTACGGTGCAAGTTGCCAAAGTCATTATGGCTTTTTCTGTGGCACCAACTTTAAGAATCTATTTATTTTCTGAACTAGCATTTTTTTTTTTTTTTTTGAAGCACCTACGGCTAGGGAAATACTTTGATTATTACTTCGCTCTTGGCCATTTCAACTTGCCTTATTTAACACAACTGGCCAAGATGCGAAAGCAAAGAAAATATTTCAAAACTTTTTGCATGGATAAACATAAATTGTTGGTTTCAATTATTGCAAAACTTTACACACAAATAATAAAACTAATAAACGAATACTAAACAACGAAAAAGGGACAGACAGAGAGAGAGAGAGAGGGAGAGAGAGGGGGTAAAAGAGAGAGAGGGTTATCTACTTTTTAGTTGTGACAAACGTTTGGAATAGTTTTTTATTTTGTTTGTTGCAGTTAAATTTGATACGTATTCTCCGCATGTTTATTAAATACTTTTGAGAATCTCAAATTGCAGTGCATAATTGACATATTTTTGCAAACACATTTGATTCAATTTCCAACTGCAGTAAAACTTGAGAATTTCTGACACTGGCAAAAACCAGGCCACCCACAACACAAACTGGCTGCCAATGCACATTTATAAATAATAAAAAGAATATTAAGCGAAATGGAACACTTTGAATGACAAACAATTTCGAAAGTGAGGCACATATGTTTGTAGCAGAAGTAAACAGTACAACTAACAACAAGTAAGAATGCTCGACTAGCAGATACCCTAAAGTGCAGTAGAAAACCTACACATTTTAGATATTCAGAGTGCAGAAAAATAATTATTATGGTATATTCATAAGTGATTAAAAAAAAACAATATAATATCGCAAATCGATTTATATCGATATCGTTATAAAAAGCAGTTATCGATCAAATATAATAAGTCATCAGTTATCATTTAATATCGAAATTGGCGAAACAAATTTAGTTATCGATGAAATTAAATCATCTTAATCTGCCTATGATAAAACATAATTTCTATTCCAAAGCGACTCTTCTGCTTATGCTAATCTGGTATATATATATATTTATATTTATATATATATATATATATAATTTATGCATGTCTACATATATTTTAGACAGCTTCAATAAGCCGCTCTTAGCTAATTTGAATGGATTAAGGATATGGAACGCTTTGAACAGCTGTTCCTTGGTAATTGGCTGCTGCACAGGTATCAGTGGGATATTTAGACGGGGGGAAGGGGGGTTGGTAGCTCTTATGAAGTGAGCTGACTTTGCTTATGTGATGGATACAAAAAGGGGTGGCACAGGGCCTAAAGCAAGCCTAAGCAAATGGCATCAAAGTGAAACCAAATGGAAATCTACAAAAGTAGAACGAATGCAAAGTCGAATGAAACGTCGAAGCAGACGCCTTGACACTTAACGCAGTTCTCTTCTGCATGTGTGTGCGTGCGTGTGTGTGTGTGTGTGTGTGTGACGGGCTTAAAATTGTCCCATTCAGTTGGCATAAGCTAAACCAAAAACCAACCCGCAACCCTCACACAATCTACCCCCTGCTGCAGTCACTTATAAACGTTGCAATGCGGCGTATACGTTACACTTATATACATCTCTTTATATATATATATATATTTATATATATACATATGTGTTTATGAGTGAATCGTTGCGTTGCCACGTTTCATTTATAAATGGGGGATCTTTGTGCAAAGCAAATCGTATTTCTTGTTGCAGTTTTAAGTAAACAGAAATGTCACATTTTTTTATACGTTTTTTTTTTCAGTTAAGCTTTGCTTTTAAATCGCATTCGGTAAATAAAGTTGCATTTAAATCCATACATCTACTTGGCTTAAATGGACTCAACATGAATCCGTTGTGCATCAAGCATTTTTGCACTCGCTTTTTGATAAAATATTTATAAAACATTTGCAAAATGCGAAGCGTCTTGAATAAACACAGTTTATCTGCATAAAATTGAATTTCAATATCAGAACGGTTAAATAACTTCATTTTTGCATAGCAAATTATCGACATAAAAACATATGTATATACTTTTTATTTTTTTTTACTGCACTTTGACTCTATATTTTGCATGTGAAACACATTGAAAATGCGCAAGCCATAAACCAAAAAAAAAACAATTGAAGAAATGCCCAAAAATAAGAGGAAAAAACAGCAATTTGAGTTATGCAGCGGATTCTATATTCTTACAGACTACGGCAGACTACAGTTACTCTCGTTATCAAATATGTATTATTAATTTTAGAAATTAACAAAAACAAAATAAAATAATAAGAATTTTGTTGTTTCCTATGATTTTAACACGCAAATTTTTTACATATGCCATATTTAACTAAATGCGTTGCAAATTTTGTGCGAAAATTGTGTTAGCCTTTTGAAAGGGCATCAACAATTGAGATGCGAAAGCAGTGCAATAATAATAATAATAGTTGGTTTTTGCTTAAAACAACAAATGCCTCACTTCGCTCGTTCTCTGGAAATATGCGCGGCTGTAACAGCAAAAATAAGCTCGCTAAAAAATAAAATGAGAATCATAAAAACTCTGTTTAACAAAATTCCTGCGCAACTAGCAAATACCCCGTATTACTAGTTCTAGTTTATTGGAATAGATATATATATGTATATAATATTTTAATATTTATTATTAAAGTTATTCTGACAAGCAACAAAAAATAAGGAAAGAAAAGTGTGTTGCGGAAATTCAAGCTCGCTGAGTTGGTGTGCAAGGAAATTTTGAAAGTTGAGATGTGTTGAGTGTGTAGAACACACAAGATATGGGCATGCCCCAAAAGATCAGATCTGAGCGACGACACACACGAGTCAAGGATCAGACTCAATTTGCTGCAACAAATGATGACTGAGAGGCGAAAACTTTCAATAAACACGCGTTTCCCACTCGGTGTGTATGTATGTATGTATGTATGTGTGTGTGTGTGTGTGTGAGTGTGTTGGTGTTTTGGGTGTGCAGAAGCCAACCAGGATGGCCAACAAGGACGTAAGCTCTGACAGCAAACGGGGAATGTGTGTTGCTTTTGCCATTTGGAATTCGCTATTTGGCATCCTGGCGCCGATGTCGTGTTTTCCAAGCAATTCGCTTTCACATTTGCATCTGTATGTGCAAGTGTGTGTGTGTATGTGTGTGTGTGTGTGTGTGTGTGTGACTGCTTGTGCAGGAAAGTCATTTCCGGGAAAAAATAATTTGGCTTTCGCTAACGTTGCCAAGCGTTGCATTCCCCAAAATATAGCACACAGTCTATGTTTCCTGCTCAGATGAAACTGAAACTATTTGCTCGGATTTGCTCTGATTTTCTCAGATTTTCTATCGAAACACTACGTAAGAAAAACACTGCATATATTATCCAAATACAACTAACGTAAAATCAATATTTGAAGAACATTTGTAAATGTGAAACACTTTCAACTTAAAATTTATTCTGGAAAAATTTATGTTTTTGAGAAACCGCATTCAACTTTAATCAAAATTCTATATTTTTCTTAAAGTATTTAGATCGACATTCTAACATTTTAACATTCCCATTTAACCCAGTTGAAGTAAAATTTAGTACAGCCTCTCTCTTTGTTTGCATACTCGTACAAACACACACACATATACATATGTATGTACGGTACGTATGGTTTTGGTGAGCCACCATTAAAATAAATAAACTCACCATTCACACTGGTGTTATCATTAACGGAGCTCTGCAATTGTCCCTTGGCATTCGTCGTATGGGATCTAGGAGGGGGCAGCGGACGCTTACTGGCTACATCCGTAATCCACAGTGGGGCTGCATCGCCCAGCAAATGTTGTTTCTCCGGCTCCAAGTCGCTGAGAATGCTCTTGGTGACAGTCACACTGAGGCGACGCAAAAGTTCGGTATGCGTCCCATTCGATTCAGCTTTCTTCGCTTCCTTCGCATTGTAAAGCTCCTCGGGTGCTTTTTCGCGATAGGCATTCAAAGTCGGCCCGTCGATGGCCGCCACAATGTCGAAGACTTCTAAATTTAAGTAGATGTTATATTAACCAATTAATAAATATAATTTTAAGTATATGGTTTTTTTATTTGAAAATGAATTCAAAGTTGAATTCAAAATCAAAATCAAAGTCAATGATTATCGACTAACAGCTGATAACACTGCCATAAATGAACTCACCACTTTCGCTATTCATTCTTAACTAGAAAAGAACAAGAAAATATAAGCACACACATGCAAATAAATATCTATATGCCCTTATATGCATGCACTTATCTACAAGCGTCAGCTGGACGAATGTGACGCAATAACAAACTGACCGATGAGCGAACGTAACGAAAACAAGCGTTGACAATAAATGAACTTGACGACGCAAACGAAGTACCGTTAATGAACCCAATTGCCACTGAAATTATCGGCTCAAAGTCTATAATAGCTTAATAATAATGAACTCTCCTCTCCAATCTTGCTAAACAAATTAATTGCCAACCGAATTCAAACAAATATTGCAAGTAAGAAATGTACAAACAAACATATTTACAAACAATTTAGATATGTATACAAGTATATATAGGTACACATGTACCAAAATGTATAAAAACAAGAACGCGGAAGAGTCGCCGCTTTTGCCGACAACGCTCATCGACAAAAACTAATTGCCAAACACACCTAAACAAACTACTTACGAATAGAGAAGTTAAAGAGCACAACAAGCAACCCAATTGGCGAATAGTCGACTTAAAGCATACCGAGTACATTTTAAAATGAGAGCAGCGCAATATATTCTCAGTTAGACCACTTGTCTGTTCGACCACAAAGCTTATGCTCTTTACCCATTTAAAAAAATGTACAGGGTAAACAAAACAGAGAGCATAAGCGATTGACGCAGAGAGGGGCAACCCTATAGTTCTTAAGCTTATATAGATTGCAAAAGACTGACCACAAAATATGTATGTATGAGTGTGTAGGTATATTTAAAAATGTAGTAGATTAGCGTATGTATTTTATATTTGACATGTCACATTTTATGAATTTGGTACGCGTTTTGAATTTGTACTCACGAATTGTTCATCATCATTAAAACACTGTGCAAACTTAATTTCACAACTCGAAACACACACACACACTCACACACATGCAATATACAAAAACATACATCGCTGTGAGCTGCTCGTTTTGCTCGTTTTGTTAAATATTGCAGTAGCAGCAGGTACTTATGTACCTTAGTACATGTATGTACGTATGTGTATAAATGCAAGAGCACAATGTAAAAAAAATTAATTTGCGTTCATGTCAATTATCAGCCGGCAGCGGAAAGCTTTTCATGCTTTTGTTGTTATTGCTGTGATTGTTGGCTTATGCAAATAGAGAGATGGAAAACAAAAAAAGAGTGTGGGTAGTGGGGGTGTGGCTACCTGGCATGCCAGGCCAGCATATTTCTAAATGCATTTAATAATTAAAAATTCGGCTGACTTACCATATTTTAAATTGCTCTGCTATATTTGAAATAAATTTTTTGCTACGCACCGCAAAAAAAAAATGCAAATATAATTAACAAACGCAAACACTACAACCAACTTTACACAGATAAAGAGAAAGAGACAAAGAGAGAGAGAGAGAGAGAAAGAGTAGAAGAGAGGGAGAGAGGTGAGTTTGAAATTATATTTACAGCAAAATCAAATTAAACACATAAGTTATGCAAATTATTTTTAATTGACACCATGCACTTTGGACTTGATATCTGCACATTTGCATATTTATACCCTAAGCCCATTTGATATTACCAAAAAGGAGTATAACGGCTTTGGGGCAAATTATTTATATATATTCTTGATCAGCATCAAAAGAAGAGTCTATTTTGTAATATGAGCAAGACTAAAAGAGTTGAAGACTTTTAGGTATGAAATATAATTTAATTTTTAGCCTTTTGTGCTTATCGATATACATCGATGTTCGATAACAATAAAAGAAACAGTTTTGCTGACAGAGATTTCTAAATTTCTAAATGTCAGCCAAAAATCAGTCCAAAATTATTTTTGCCTATTTATTTCCTAAAATTTAATAAGAGAAAATTTGACAAATAATAAGTGAAATATATTTAAAACTCAACTCCCCAATTCGATTTAATTTGGCATCGAAAAAAATACCAGAATATATTTAAGCATTTTATTTACTTATTTATTCGGGCTTATTCCACTCTATTAATTAGTTAAAAATCAGTACACATTTGTTTTTGCCTATTTATCTACTAAAACTCAGTTGGATTTGCTATTTTCTCTTAATAATAATATCAAAGGTGGTGCAACAGCTGCTTGCCGTGTTGCACCATGTGAGATATTCGCCGGTGGCGCTGATCTCCTGCCAGCTGCGCGTTTGTGGTTGAGCGGTGCCAAACCACTTGACTTGATTGCATTCCGACTCGATGATGGTGTGAAAGTGTTGCGCCTCCATTTGCTGTGGCCCCGCCACGTGCCACACGAATACAGCATAGTTGTCCGACTCAGCGCCGTCGATCGCCAAAACAGTGAGGCAAAATGTGTGTGCCTCACTCAGGTGGAGCGAGGCCTGCGTCCGTTGTGACCCCAACTGGACATGGACGTGCAACCGTTGGCCGAGAGTGCCACAAAAGGGCAGCTGACTTTTTATTGATGACCCGCTGAAGAACTTTGCACGCTGTGTGCTCTTTTCGTTTTGTTTGGCTGCCGATAAGCTTGCGGCACAATTGTTATTGTTGTTGGTTGCAACAGCCGCAGCAATTTCAGTGGCTGCAACACACTGCAACAAGCGCTTTTCGTTGACCGCAGACTGCGCGGTCTCTTTTTTGACGGTTGACAATTTGTTGCAAAGTTTTGCCGCGTTGCTGCTGCCGCTGCTGCATGATTTCCCAGTCGTGCAATGATAATTTTGATATTGTTGTTGGCCTTTGCTTGGCTGCCACACCTGCCGCCACCCACGCAAACGCTGTTGGCCATTATTTATGTTTGCAACTTCATCGCAGCGCAATTCGTCTTGATCTCGGCCTGTAATCTGCCAACTTTTCTTACTCAACTTTAACTTTGGTTTAACGAGCATATTGTTGCTGCTGCTGCTGTTGCTGCTGCTGCTGCTGCTGTTGTTGTTGCTCTGCTGCTGCTGCTGCTGCTGGGCTGCAACGTTGACATTATTTTTTAGTATTTGCACACTTTGCACATTTCCCTCCGGCCTGCCCGAAACTTGCCTAACGCACTCCATTTCCAGATTCAGCTCCAGCTTCAGCTCCAGCTCCAGCTCCAGCTCCTTCTCTAGTTCAGCTTCTTCTCCAGCTCCTGGTCGAACTGCTGCCACATCAACAGCATCATTCACAACTGAAATCACTGCGGATTGCATCTGTCTAGCTGTTTTTCTGCTCTTCTTGCCAGTATTTGATTTGGCCACTGCCATTTTTGGTTGATTATGATATTCATTTATGCATTTGTCGTCGCTTCTGTTGTTGTTGGCCACATCGGTAGTTCTGTTGTTGGTCTTGACTGGAAATGGAAAGAACACAACATTGTTGACTTATTTCAATGCATAACTCTTTTAGCTCAAAGGAGCCACAAACAATTACAATCGAGCTACGCACTTGCTTATTTCCCTTTGTGTTGTTGCTGTGTTGGCCATGTTTATAAACAGTAAAAAGTTGAAAACGTCCTTAAGTCACCCTCTTCAGTCTCTTTATCCAGCAAGCGCTGGCAAATGCGAATGCGAATGCGAATGCCAAGTGCAAACATATAAAGAAACAGTTTTTGAAGCAGAGAAATTGTGTATAAGGAATTTTGCTCTTAATTTGCAAGCAATAAAAGGCACTAACTGCTAGACGACATGGCTAAAATACCAAGAAAGTTCAACAAGTAAAATAGGCAACAAGAAAATACATCTTCTATTTGATTATGTTGCTATTGTTGTTGCCGCCTCTTACCTACGTTGTAAACTTTACATTATCTGCAACAGTTGCCAACACCACGCTTATATAAAAAAAAAAACAAAAAAACAAAAAAAAAATAAAATAAAAAAAAATGAGCAAAAGAAGAAGAAGAAGAAAACATCTAAGAGATACGGCAAAGTTCTTTGACAGAAAAACTTAACAACTTGTGCTCCACTTGGCTAAAGGAGACCATGTCATCTAATATACCCTACATAAATAACAAAAACTTTTCTATGGCCAAGTACACTCATAACAAGCAGCTGACATGCCCAACAATTGTAAATAGTTTACCTATATTTTTTTTCCACGGTGTCTCTTGAGTTGATTTCATCGCTGAAATATAATGCCCAGAGACGAGTCTTGACTCCAGTCTGAGCGAGCACCTTGGCGACTAAATAAGAGCTCAACTTTTGCAATTTATGCAAAGTAATTATTCGAAAAAAAAGAAGAAGAAGAAAAAACTTACGAATTCGACAACAAAAATGTACAACAATGAAAACTAAGTATTTACTCAAGTTGGTTTAAGCAATGGCAAATACTTGTGTTTATTTAAACAATTTAAATTTAAATTTTTTATGCTTAAGCAAATATAAAAAAAAAACCTTTTCCCCTAAATGGAAATATGAATATTTATTTTATTTTATTTATAGCTTGTCTTTTTCGCATACAAAAATTAATATATTTTCTCTACATATTTTTTTTGTATTTTCTCATTAAGACAAACAATTTAAAGTCTTTTAAATTTCAAATAATATATATTTTTTTAATAAATTGCATTGCAATACCAGTTTAATTAGGGTAAATACAATTTATTTGGCAAGTGCAATAAATAAAACATAAAAAGCGAGTATTCTTTAAGCGCAATTTCTATACCAAATTACTTTGTCAATACCAATTTTACTAAGACTTTAGCTACTTAGGCAAAAAACATTGATACCAATTTAATTTTATTTAGAACTGCTGCTGCAAAGGTGAAACTTTTGCCCAAAGCCCTTGACAAATAGCGTTCCCCACTCCGGGAACCCGGAACTCTACTTATTTTTATACTCTAAAATGTTAAGCGTGGGATCCAAAGTTAAAACTTTGCTCAAAATTGAAAGACATCTTCATTGGCGTGAGATTTTCGGGGACCCTGGGTGAATACATTCTACTAATGACAACGCTAATCTAAGCAGCATTTTCGGCATATTACAAGGCAGATTTCCCAAAAAGTTTTGGCCAACAACTGACGCACTGAAGACATATTAATGGATAGCGCCAGCAACAACAACAACATTTCCCACACTTGCCTATTGCCAGTTTGACCATCAAGAAGAATGGTTGAAGGGTGGTAGGGGGTAGGGGGTTAGGCGGTAGGCGGTGCCACAAATACTTACCGCCATCGCAGGGGAAATTCTCGGCGAGCAGCGTGAATAAGTTATCCGACAGCAGGCAGCGTCCACGTGGTCCCAGCGGCACCCGGCAAACCGGACACTTTACGGACCGGTTACGGCAATTATTGCAAAGTACGTGTCCATTGCAGCACTGCCAGCTGGGTGGCTTAATAACCTGATTTTCGCATTGCACCAAAGCAACCCATATCGGAAAGCCAGAAAAAATTGATTGAGATATGAAAATGAGCAGAAAAAAAATTAAATGTAATTAAAAACAAATATAAATTTTTTAAATGTTATATATAAAATCAGATATAAGCCACTTATTGAGATAATATTCACAGAAAGTGGAAATGCAAACCATGATTTTAAAAATAAAATCATTTCTTAAATTTAAAAAATATATATGAAAATCTTATAAACGACTCCGAAATATAATTTTTTATTTAAGACTTTTAAAACCTGAATTTCTGAATTTATATATGAAATATAATTTTTATATACCTCCTTAAATGAAGTGTAATTATTTTTCAAATTTATTAGTATGCATAAATAATCTAACCCACTCGAGTGCAGCATAAATAACAGTCGTAATAACGTGTTTTCTAAAACCTTATCTAAATTGTATTATCTTTAAATGACCAAAGCACTTAACTACCTTTTCATACCCACTGAAAATGGGTGAATGGGTACAATGGTTTTGTGCAAATATATTTAACAGGCAGAAGAAAGCCTCTCCGATTCCATAAAAAATATTTATTCGTGATCAGAATCAACAGCCGAGTCGATATAGCCATGTCTGTCTGTATAGATTTCTATATAAGCACGCGGAGACTATAAGAGATAAAGAAATTTATATACGGCGCAGATCATGGTTAATTTACTTTATCGATAACTACCTCCGATACTCGATTAGCGATACATAGCCAGACAATTAGGGATCAGTGCCTAGCTTGGTCAAATCTACAATACAATTAAATAAGAATATTTTGAACAGCTGGGTTCAGAGTATATCGTAGTCGAGATCACTCGACTAAAGCATTCTTATTTGTTTTATTTTGTAGTTTTTTTTTTACAATCTCGATTTGTGTGATTTGTTATGAAAAATGCATCAAAGAAGAATATTCCAAAGTGAAAGGGACACGAAGCTTCCATATAAATTGAATATACAATTGAAAATATATATCACAAGCGGATTTAAAATAATACAAACGTATTTGATGCGGGCACAAAAAACAGTTTTGCGCTTTTCAAGCTACCAGCTTCAATATACAAAAAACTTGCAATCTCCCACACACACACACACACACACACACACACACATAGAAATCATGGGGATTGCCTTAAAAAATAAAACAAAAACAAATCCATACAGAGAAATTCAATTGATGCATTTTGTCTGAATGGATGTACGAATGTATGTATGCATGTACATATGTATGAATGTATGCATGGCCAGCTATAAATATGCAGCAATAAAGATACAATTTTGTGCAGCAGCTTGGATTGTTTTTACCATCATTTTTACAAATATAAAACTGAAGTATTACAAATGTAAAGCGATTTGCCAGCAATAATTTTTTTTTTTTTTTGCTCTTTTTTTTGTTGTATTTTGTGTCAGCCCGCATTATAATCACACAAAACCGACAATCTCAAAATACATGTAGAGAATGCATATTTGAATGCAAATCCAAAATTAAATCAAAGACGTCTTAGCAACTATCAACTATGATTTAGCAACTCGTAGTAAAAATATTACAATTAATTTGAGTGTTTAAAATTGCATATAGAATAAATAATTGTTTTGCACATTTTAAACACATTGTGTATATATTTTGATAAGTTTGTCTCTGTCAAGCATATATAAAAAACAAATGCAAATTTATGCATTTTTAATTGAGTTTAGTCTCCGATTTGTTTGCCATTCAAAGTCAATAGAAAATTGGCTAAAGAGCAGACAGAATTTATATCAACGCGAAAATTTATTGGATTGAATTGAACATATGATCCAGCAGACATATACACACACATCCTTATACACACACACACACACACACACACACACACGCACACACAGAAATGAACGAATGTAGGGAAATGTTTTCATGGGATAAGAAAATCCCTTAATAACTTAATGGACTTGTCTGTTTGCATACGCAAATAGCATAACCAATAAACACGTACATACCTCAACTCATACATATGTATGTGCATGTGTGTATGTGTGTGTATACATTTCTTCATTTATATACTGGTATTATGCAATATTCGTGCCTTAGTAATCATTGCCAAATATGATATTGAAGTTGTGTCTGGCAACGCAAGGCACAATTTGCACTGAATACAAACTTCATCATTCTGTCTCGCTTTCGCTTTATTGCTCTCCTTGTCGCACTCACTTTCTGTGCGACACCCATTCCTGCATAATCTGATTTAAGGTTAATAAACAAATTATGTATGCAGTGCTGCAAAAACAGGAGCCAGCTGTCCTTCCAGGCAATGCCTTCAGCTTAGTTGACAGCTGCTGCTCCAATGGAGCCAGCTAGTCCCCACTTATTCACTTAGACACTGAGAGAAAAATCTACTTCGAATATCAACTCATATGATTCTTTTCTCATTATTTAAGTATTTTTGTTTCTATATATGTTTATAATTATTATTATTAATAATTTTAAACATTATTTATAAATAGACCCAAAATGTACATGCATAAAAATAGTTTCAATTAAAGAACCTAAAATCTTGAATCAATCTTACTTAATTAAATATCTTAATATCTTACCCTAATTTCTAGTCTTTCTAAAACTATATTAAGCTTTGAGTATTCTGTGAATTCAACAAAACGTACCATAAAAATTTTAAATAATAATATTATTTTATAAAATATTAAATTGAGAAAAAATATTTATTTAACATTAAATTAACTTGCAAAAGTTTTGAACCTTTTCAATACAGCTCTCAACAGATTTCTCCTATGGCAGCTACTTGATAGTCTAGCAAACAAAATTAATTTCCCATTCTTTAGTTTCATAGCTTTACTAAGTACGTTTTTCTGAGTGTACATTATTGTGCGTCCCTCTGCAGCTTTGTTGGAGCGACAATTGCAGCTCTGACTGTGAGTTGGTCTGACAAATTTGCTACCACGCATCGCGTCCTTTGCCCCAAGATGCTTTATTTATGGTGAGGCAGGCACTAAATTCTTACATGCTTCATTCATTGGAAGATGACTTTACAATTAAAGTGGAAGGCACGAAAAAAAAATAAAAAGATAAAAGGCAAAAACAACTTTTGTGGCATAGGCTCCGTTTTGTAGCGGTCTAATTAATTAAAGTTATGGGTTTGCTGACATGATAGCCATAAATAAATTTACAGCTTAGTTAAGTAAACCATTTTTGGCATCTTACAACTGGCCGCAGCTTGAATTTAAATTCAACAGCTGGACGAGATTTTTGTTTGCACAGCGTTAATGGGGAGCAGCGTCCACAAGAATCAAGTGATTGAATGGACTGGCCAGTCCACATTCAACATGCCGCATTCCATATTCCACATTCCCTGTCATGATGCCTAATCGACAATATTTGACTTTCAAATTCTGTAATCAATCATGCCCAGCATGCTCGATGTATTTCGCCAAAGTGCCGCCAGGCACCGGGACAAAGCTAATCAAATCACATGCAATGGCAAACATTTATCAAGCATACGGAATATATATACAAAAAAATATATAATTTAAATAAATATATATATATACATATATATATATGAATTTTGGGTATGTTCACATACAAACAAAATGTCAAAAATTGAATGCACGTATGCACGACTGAAAGATATCCTATAAATGAAAATATGGCTGTTCGATTATTTATCTCTATATATATATATCGATATATATCTAATTATTATTGATCTCAGTTACTTACAATTATTCAAAAACTAAAAGTCAATCAGAGAATGTTATAAGTTGTATTATTAATATAATTGGGAAAATGTTGTAAGATAAATTTTGTTATCTTGAAATAAGCTTAAACAAAAAGGAAATATGTGAAATATATTATCAATTTTTGTAACTTATGTAAGTAATCGATAAAAAAAAAACGTAAAAATCTTTTCTTTAAGATGCGTATAATTATGATAATAAAAGGAATTTGTAAACTCTCGATGAGTTTGCCTTGCCACACAATATAAACTTTCCACGTATTTTTCCATGGGTGCAGGATGTAAAAACAACATTTTCTACATATGTTTGTATATGCAAAGGTATGCATACATTTTTATACCCTGAACCCATTTAAAATGGTTAATAAGGATATATTGGTTTTGTGCCAAGTTATGTAACAGGCAGAAGGAAGCATCTACGACCCCATAAAGCATATATATTCTTGATCGGGTTCAACAGGCGAGTCGATATAGCCACAACCGTCTTTATGAATACACTGATTTTAAAGATTATATGATCTAGAGACTTGAAATTGAAATATCGGTTCTCGAATATGCCTTATTTTATGGAGAACTGCCTCCGTTGTTCGATTATCGATAGCTTTCAATTTCCGATATAATACTGATTAACTGCCCAAATTTTATCATGATCCGAAACACCCAATTTAGAGTCGTAAATATATTCCCATATTGATCCCATTTCTACCAGCTGCTGCAAACATTTGCTGTATGCATAAATATGGGAGTGCATGTGTGAGAAAGAGATGGCATGATAATCGACGCAAACGTAAATATGTTCTTCTGTGTATTGTAAAGAATCCCGTTACCTACAATTGCATGTAAATATGTATATGTATATATGCACGTATTTGTAGCCAGCCAATTAGGGATCAGTTCAGGCTTGCGGACTGCGATGTGCACTGTATTTGTTTTCTTTTTACTCTTTTTCTTCTGCTATAAGAAATGATTTGATCTGCTCATACCTGTGTGCAAAAGGGGAATTGCCAATGAATGGAGAATATTTCCAACAATTTTGTTCAGGGTATAACGTAGTCGAGGTTACTCGACCACAGCCACCTTACTTGTTACAATCATAAGTTTTGCTTCGCACAACTAACGGGTATTAACTAACAAAATCTGCATTTATTTGTAGGCATGACAGCGCCAGGCTGTGAGTAATTGTGTAAACAAAACCTCAGCCGCATGGGGCATGGGGCTTGGGGCAGGGGGATGGGGTTGTGGGATGCGGGATGTGGATTGGTGGGTGGGGCACACGCAATCACTGGTACAAGTGCTCGACGTTTCAACTTTATACACGGTCAAGTGATTAGCAACAAACTTGCTCAGCAAAATCAACGCAAAGCCGGAAGAGCAACAGTGACGAGGGGATGTGGGCAGTGGCAGTGGGTGTGGCGGGTGTGGCAGGCATATGACGTTGATGGCGCAGCCGGCTCACAAAGGCAAACAAGCGGCAACTGCCAACTAAGTTTTGCCATCACAGTTGAGTTTTAGTTGTGCCGAGTTAGATAATGACGAACTAAAACTAAAAGCCAGCCACTGGCAACTAACAACCCACGCTGCAAGCCAAAACAGTTCAACAGTCAAGCGACAAGCGACCTCATCGATATGCAACACACATCTGCTTGGTTCGAAGGAAAGCCGACGCAACTGCAGCAGCAGAAGCAGAGGCAGAGGCAGCAGCAGCAGCAGAGCAGCATTCACTTACCTCAAGGCATGCATAAATTAAACAAAATAAAGTAAAATCAATATGAATATATATATATATATATATATATATATACAGTTGGATACGTATGTAAGTGCTTACATCACAACAAACAGGACATTCCAGCAGTTGGGCAATATGTTGCAGGCACGTTGCAAACTTTTGCAGCGACTGTTGATTTATTCCATGCTGCTGCAAATATAATAAACAAAAGCGCATTTAATTATTTTATTATTATTAATATTTAGTATTTCGCTTAAACAATGCAAAGTAAGTTCTTGTATAAAGAAAATCCCATTTTGCTTATTAATTATAAAATATTTTAGGCAACAAAAGTACAAAACAAATAAAATAAATATAAATTTCGGTATTTTAAAGTGATTTAATAACAATTATTTATAAATAATAGTTTTGTTTAACATATATTTTTGTACATTTTTTCTGCATGCATTTTGATTAAAAATCATAAAACAAATTAATTTGAATTATAGCCATAAATTTGTTATATATTTTTAAGCGATTTTGAAAATTTCAGGAAAAGCTTTATTAATGTGAAAATGATGAATTTTAGAAATTTGCATATTTTGCCACAAAACGTGCAAAATGACGACCCAAAAAAAAAAAAAAAAAAAACAACCTTGATTGATCATTGACAGATTCAAAACACTCGAATTGCTATCGCTGATTGCATATTGATCAAAATGTGTGTTCTGAGTGTGTAGAAAATGCATGCACAAATGCCAATTTGGACGCATTCAAATATGTGTATTATGTACTTGAACAAATAACCGCCAAGTCCCACAAGCTGACACTAAGCCATAAGCATATCCATCAATATTGATTGCAGTTTATTTGAATATGTTGTTGCAGTGCAGCACAACTGCATTGGAGGCAGTTAGTCAAGTGGGTGGTGGCACGTAATCTGGTGTGTCATCCATTTTTTGCTGTTTACTATATCCTTGCCAAATATTTGGGTCAATTGAATTTGCATTGATGTACTGCACATTTGATGTGACAAATGTAATAAAATTATTAATATGCAACATTGGCCAAAATCTGGAGAAGAATAGATTAGTTGCCTAATGGTCTGTCGGTCTGTCGGTGTGCCTAACAAGCTAATTGACAGCCGAACATTATGAATAATAATTGCTTGAGGCAAAGGCTGCAAACTGGATGCTTAAATGATTCAGTGATGTTGCATAAGATTATGATTTTGGAGGCAATTAAATTGCATATTTATGACAGTTGGCAACACTTAAGTTGATTCACTTTAGTTTATTAGAATTTATATGTTTGTTTCTGTCCGCATTGTTGTGCAAAAATTAAATATTTGTTCCATTTGACCCAGTTGGCAAAGTTCAGGTAATTGTCAAGTTGACGAATCAACAATGCGCAACGAGCAACTTGCAACATGCAAGTGGCAAGCGCAAAACTTGCAACAATACACACACACACACACGACCAGCGGCAAACGGTAAACATATCGTGCGTTAAATTGACCCAATTTAACACCGCCGCAACTCACTAACGAGTCACTGTGTTTTTTTTCTCAGTGAGTGAGCGAAATGTTTGCAGCACAAGTTGCCATATTTTTTTTATTACCCGATCTCTGTTTCGCTTCTTGAATATTTGTGCGCTTATATAAGCACAAATATATAGCAAAATAAACGCTCAACAATAAAAATAAATTGTCAAAAACATCTGTATTTATTTTTGGGTTTATTTGTGCATAAGCAAAAGCAAGCAAGTTGGG
This sequence comes from Drosophila demipolita, assembly GCA_035042405.1. Classification (NCBI taxonomy): domain Eukaryota; kingdom Metazoa; phylum Arthropoda; class Insecta; order Diptera; family Drosophilidae; genus Drosophila; species Drosophila demipolita. Next base: position 6,375,745 of record JAWNLI010000485.1, read on the forward strand.
ATTAACCGACTGCTGAATACTCTGACAACTGAGCAAACAGCATGAAATATGCCAATTAAAGTTGTTTTTTTTTTAGCTCTCAAATTTCAGGGAATATTAGCATAGACTGTTTTATATTTCAGTGGATGTTCCTTGAAATCTACCCTCAAAGTTTGTTAAATTTCGCTGAAGGATTACAGGTTTCTTGGTTTCTAGGTTTCTTGAGTGCTTGAGGCGCATATCCTAAAAATATTTAAACCACTCTTTGGAGGTGGCTTCTAGTAACCAACATTTTTATCTAGGATTGGGGATGATTGGGGACTTTCGAATAATTTTTATAACTTACATACAAATTTATTTATATATTTAATGGTTTATGTTCTTGAGTAGGAGCTACTAGTTATATGCCTTTAAAATTTGATTAAATATCTGGTTATATCGATATACGAAATCCGGTATATTGGTTTAAAAGCCGCTTAAGCTTGACCATTAAATAGTCAATCTATTATCCATCTTTAAAAAAATCTATCGCTAAAATAGGATTAGAATTTATTAACTCTAACTTTAAAATTGAGGCTAAAATTTGAATTTTGGCTTTGCAATCTTTAATAGATAATTAAGCGTCCCAGTGGATGTAACAAGCCAACTTTGTATAAGATTTGTAAATAATTGAATTTAATTCTGGTTGGAAAATATATATTGCTACACACTCAAATTTTTAAATTTCATCCAAAAAAAATTGGTGGCTTACATGAAGGGAGAGAAGGCTTACACCTTTGGTGGCAGAGTGTTTAATAGGCTTAAATTATATATTATATATGATTGCAAAATTTGAATTCTTTGTCAAGCCATGATATTTATATAATCTATATGTTTCTACATCTGCATTGTCTTATTCAATTGTTGTGCTGGGCGTCGCATAATCTATTTGACTTACCACAGCGTGCGCCGCCTCCATGGGATCATCTGTGGTGGCAGTCAGGCCGGGGCTCCTGGGCTCCTGTCGCCACATCATCAGTGTGACCTGGTCAGCGCCAGAGAGCCAATGTTCGCGAAGTCGCGTGGCCAGCTCGCTGATTCTCATGCCGAGCACATCTCGGCCGTTGAGCTGCAGCAGTGTGTCACCAATGCAAACGCCGCCCAACTGCGCATTGGACTCCGCCTGCACACCGCTGACCCACGGATAGGGGTCCCAGGGTGCACGGCTCAGATTTAAGCCCAAGGCGCCATTGGGCGCCTTAATGGTGCATTGCTGCAGCATTGTTCGGCGTCTTTTTTTTTATTTCAACTGCAACACAGAAGCGAGAAAGTTGAATTTGATCATTTTAATTTTGATTTCAATTGAGATATTCGCATTTATTTCACTCCACATTGTGTTGAGGTCTTCAAGGGCGCACGTCTCAGGCATTTCATGTTATTTATATGGCAGACGAAAGCCTACGAACACACGCACATACGCATACACACACGCACGCACACCCAACATTAAAGACGACGCTGGATAACATAAATTTAGGGCCACTTTCAACACTTGAGATGTGCGCCAGACGTGCACAAACACACACACACACACTCGCACACACACAGCCAGAGTCCCACATGCATACGTAATTATTATTAACAGATATCCAAACACATGCACATTAATGGCATACCCTGTAAAAATTCAAATTAGCTTGAATTGAGTTACTTAAACTGTGTCTAACTGTAGACAGCAGATTTTGGCACTCGTAAATTATACAAACTTTAAACCAAAAATGTATCTAATTTAGCAGAATATTTTACTTATATAAGAATATGAAAATAACTGCAAAGAGATGCAAAAAAAAAAATAAAATGTGATATAAAAAAAGAAAACTGATTTTTCAAAAATACTTATGATTATTAGACCATAAAAGTAGCATGTATTTAAGAATCGATTTTATGCTATATATATACAAATATAAATATAATATATACAAATATAAAATAAAATATATAAAAAAATTAAATATAGACAAAAAAAAATATTATAGAAAGCTTAAAATGTATTCTAAATTAAGTAAATAATTTGTGAATATACAAAAAAAAAAGTTTGATTTTATTAGAAAGTTTTCTTTAATTTTATTTTTTTCTAATATGTTTGTCAATAAAAGAAAAATCTTTCTAAAATATTGTCTAGATTACAGAAAATAATTAAATAAATATAATTTCTAAATAAGAGCGATTTTTTTTAAGTATGAGTGATATTATTATTTTTTTTTTCTTAGTGTATTTATGTGTAACTATGGATATACTGCTGGGTTAACTGGTAACTGTTAGTCATTCAGACTCGACTCGTTAAACTTGCGACTTGTTGAAAATGGGTGGCAATGTACTACTTATGGCTAAGTGGGCGTGTCATCGGCAGCAGACACCTCCAGCAAGGTCCTCTCGCATCTGCATGCCTCGCACGTACGCATCGCTAACGCTTACCAAAAAGAGCTCAGTGTTGACGGTTCGGTTATTTTTTGGCGAGGGCACTGGACTTTGATATTGGCACTTATAATGTTCGCACCTTTTGGCAACGATTCTTTTACCTTCTTCTTTTTTTTTTTTTGATTTTGTTGGCAAATTACGTCGAAACAAAATTAATTAGCAGGCTGTTGAAAGTTGCAGAACCTACCAAAAAAAAAAAAAAAAAAAAAAACTTTTGCCAACTGGTTGTAATTAAGCATACGTCGCGTTCACCAAGTTGTAGCAAGCCAAATAGCGTTAAATGTGCGCACATTCATCAAAAGTGGTGGCAAAAACTTTTGGCATTGCATTCACTTGAATAGCAAAGACCGCACAGCGAATTAAATCAATTAAGATCACACACACACACACACATATATACATATACATATATATATATATATTTGTACATACGTATAACTGTAGATGTTGGCCGCAGCCGGAACTGTATGAGATTCACAAAAAACGCTGTTTGATTTCATGAATGAGTTGCGCGTTGAACGTTGAGGTTCAAGTACATCAAGTATACGCACTGAGGCCGTGTGTCACTGCCTCAATATCCGCAATTGAGATGGCAACATGTAGCGACACTATTTTTGATTTATTTTAACACTTTCACATATTCGCTGTCATTAATTCGAATACGCATTTGCTCACCTGCCTTTCTGAATTCCCACCAGTCATTTATTTTTTACCTATCTAAACCGAAAACAATTAGTTGAGCTCTTTTTAAGAGTACTCAGCTGCGAGATACCCTAGTTTGAGTCTGTAAAATGATCATTTTTATAACACTATATATATTAATATAATATATTAATAATTGTTAATTATAAACATTAAAAACTTCTGCTCAGAAAATGTAGAGCTGCTTTAAATATGGTTTGTTTTTCTTGTTGAAAATATATTGAAAATAGAGTCTTCTTTAAAGTAATGTGTATTCAAGTTTTAGCTAATATAAACAAAAAATGTTGTAAGTTCTATTAAGTTTTAATTATTTTTTGGTTAATTATATATACATATATTTAGACATTCAATATACACATTTTAGCAATTAAAATCTGGCAAAAAATTAGTGTTGGAAATAGAAACTTATTTGCAATAAACTGAGTAAAATTGATGATATATGATATATGCTTGCTATTTTTAAAGCTAAAAATACCTGATTTTGTATATACAAAATATCACCCTGTCCTTTTTTTTGTGAATTTGTATTTATAATAATTATATTTTTTTCAAACGGAATCGTTTGGAATTTGAGTGTGCAGCTGGCATCCGTTTAGAGGTTCGCAGATTTGGAACTTATAATTGATGGAGAGACAAACTATCTGTATCTATACTTATATACACACACACATATACACACATACATACACGTGCGGATACTGTGAACTTGATTACAGTGAGGCGAGTGCCCACTTCACTTCTGACTTGGCATTGGCCATGAAACTCGTTGTGTGACGTCGAAAACGTTAAGTATCCGGAGTGGAAAGGCAAAGCGAATGGCAAATAAAATACCAATCGAATATGATGCAAATAAATCCATTGTTAATCACATTCATCTTAATGGTAAATCACTAATTAATTTTACAAAACTCTTTTGCTTCTTATTAATGTTATTTAATGCCTAGAAAAATCACACAAGAATTGCGAGTGCAAGATATTCAATTAGGAACAACTAAGAGGCTAACAAATAAAAATATGGTAAATCGTTGATTTTCTAATAACAATATATATATATATAAGTTTTTCTAATGATTACATATTGTTTTTAATGAAAAAACAATCACAGCAGAATTGCAAGTCTGATTTATTGTTTCTAGTTTCTATCAACAACAATAAAGAAGGTAACAAGTAATTGGCAAAACACATTCGTCTTAATTAAAAATCACAAATTATTTCGCAATATTATATTTTTTTCAATGGTTTTTAAGGCCAAGAAAAAACCACAAAACAAAAAGTTTCAATTAACAATTAACAGCAATAAAGAAGGGAAGAAGTAAATGGCATTTGACTACCATTAACAGTTCGTTCTGCTCCAATTGTTAATTGAATTATGAAATAATGCAACATTTACCGTATTTTATATATGTATTAATATTGATAGTTCGCGACTATTCTTGACTTAGGAAGCAACAGCTTCATTTACCGTACTAATCAAAAGCGCGTGCGGATAATCACTGAAGCAGCCGATAGTCAACAAGCTCCTCAACAGCTGTGCGCTTTTGCAATGCATAACACAACAATAACAACAAGCACATATTTTTACACAAGTGCATACATAAGTACATAAGTGTGTGTGTGTATGCGTGTTTGTGTACAAATGTACAATTAACACTGGTTTTTTTTACCGCTTTCGTTTTCAACCAATAGCCAACAAGGCGAGACAAAAACAACCTCACACACGAGAATTGCGTCACAATTACACAAATGCAACAGCAAACGAAAACAGCAACAACAACAACAACTAAACAACAAAAATAACGAAATGTACGACAAAGACCCAGAAACCCCAAACCCATAAAAAAGAGCCAAAAAGTTGCCACCGCAATCGCCATCTACTTCAACAGCAATTACACAAATAAACAAATATATATATGCATATGTATATATGTATATATATATATATTTACAATAAATTTACATAAATATGTTCAAGAAAGCTTCATCCAATGAGTAAATAAATAATAAAAATATTTATTTTTAATATTTATAAATAGTGGTATTTATTTAAGCATTGCTCAGGCTTTACTTTTTTTCTCTTCTCGTATCTTTTGGTTTTTTTGATGCTCAGCAATCATCGACTATATATATATATATATACATATATATATATATATATATATATATATATATACACAAATATTTTGTTTTGTTATTTTTTTTGATTTTTGTAAATTTGCAACACTAAGTTTTTACGCATTTTGTAAATTTTGCAATTAGGCTCAGGACAGCGATTAAGCACACTTTGAAGCCCGTCATTTCAATTATTTTTGATGACAGATTTACATTAATCATGTTTTTATTTCGAACAACTTCCTTGTTTTGAAAAACTACAAAGTATTGCTTCTTACGATGCGATTAAGTTTCTTTACTTGTGCAGCATTACCAAATTGGACATGCTCGCAATTAATCATATTAAATTATTTTATATTATATACTTTTTTTTTAATTTTTAAGCTGAGTCTTAAATTGTTCTTTTTGTTATTAGCTTAATTTCAGTTGAGCTTCTTTTTGACGTCCAACGTTTTTCTCGCTGTGTACAAAACCTTTTGTGTTTAGCCCTTGGCTTAAGGTCGTTTGAGATACAAATTTAAATGGTTTGCATAGCATTGAAGATGGAGTCAAATTTAATTATAGACACGCAAAGGCATAATGTTCATGAGCTGCCTTTGGCCCTTTGGCCATCCAAAGCGCGACCAGAGCTATTGACTTTAACTTACATATTTAGGTACTAGTTATAATTAGTATGGACTTGATTCACGGCACGGATTAAATTAAAACGCCGGCACCGCACTTCCACTTCGCGATAACGGAACTTGCGAGCGGCACCTGCGCAAACTCAAAGAGCTCAAACCAAACTGCGGCTTCAAAACCCAAAAAATTTCAACCAAAGCTGAGCTGGCCTCAACTTTAAAGCGCCATCTGCTGCAAGCTTTGCGAACACTAATTGAGTTGAGCTTTTAAGCCAAACAAATTTCTAAGCATTTTGTGTGTATTTTTATTATTATTATTTGTATGTTTTTTTTATTTGATTGATAAATTTTGATTATTCAATCGTTTTAACAAAAGCAAAATAAAGTCGGAACACTGGAAAGAAATCATATCGCTTTTTATATTAATATTGTAATTTTTTTTAATTTATTCCTCGAGTAGAATTTTAATACTTATTTTTTTAAACATAAAACATGAAAAATAAACTGAGTTGCACTTGAAGCGTGGAAATCTTGGCCAATTTTATGAAATCGAAATCACTTTTTTTACGAGTGTACTTTCGATAATTTGAAGTTTCCCTAGGCGACTTCTTACAATTAAGTAGTTGTTTGCCTTCTGGTCAAGTACTCGCCTATTGATGGAATTAATAAAAATTCATTGTTGCTGTTTTTTTTTTTTTTTTTTTTTGTTGAGCCATGAAGCAAGCGTTTTGAACTCCATTCAACTCAAACCGTTTTGATACACTAATTGAAAACATGAAATTTTATGTTATGAGCTTCATAAGTAGCTGTTCTCTTGTTCAATTTGACAGCACCCCAACGATCCGACGATAAATATAGCTGCCGCTGGTCCAACACCCAACGCGAAGAGCAATCAAATCAGCAGCCATAAAGCCAAATGTTTAGCTTTTAATTTCCACAAAACACACAATTGAACGAAATTAAATGTTTAAATCAAAAACTAAATTTAACTGGCTACCTTGTGGCCAAATGTGGGGTTCTACAATAAAAGTCGATTTAAATGCTTTGTTGGCCCAATCGGCTTTCCCACTGAATCGAAAACAATTTGAACTGCGTAACGAATCGAAAAGTCAATGCCAAAAAACGATGTGAAATTTACGATTTGAATTTTATATAATAGGATAAATACGAAGCAAATAATCTTTTTATTCTCCAAATGTGTTTCTTTGGAGCCGGCAATAAAAAGGTGACTGTGCAATTGAGTAAAGTAATTTAGAAATGCAAATTTATGTGACAACAAAATTAGGGTTTTAACAGAGAAACAGCTTTTTTTTATTTTTTATTTTTTAATGGTTTTTCTTAAAAATTAAAAATGAGCTTGTATGAGAGTATTGAATTAGTGCAAGCAATTTTACTCTAAGTGCTCCATTTGAATAACAAAGTCTATTTATACATCTCATGTCAAGTTACTAATAGATGTTAATTTTTTTAATTGACGTATTGATCGAAATATAGTTCAATATTCAAATTACTATTTGTCACCTCCTGAATATATCAAATGATTTTTGCTCTTAGCCATTCAACTAACTCGCTCTTCGTAGCAAACGAATGAATAATTTGTTGACAATAGCTATCAAAAAAAAAAAAAATACAAATCTCCAAAATAAACAGCGTGGAGCGAGCAAGCAAGTCTGCCGTGATGCCGATGCTGTGAGCGTCAGTTAACTTGGCTAACAGAGAGACTGGCAGCCAACTGCTGGATGTCGACTGCGAATCGCTTGCTTAGAGTACGGCAATCTGTGTGGCAGTTTGTTTGTGTGTAGCAAGCGTTGAACACGTCTTTTAATTTAATACTTCGCAGCGCGAGTTTCTTCAAAAAAAAAAAAAAAAACAAATATAAATATAAATAAACAAAAAAAAATTATACTTTGGCCATAGTCGATCCGAGTAGAACACAAAAAACGTGTCCAATGCAGGCGGGTAAAACTGCACTTGAACCCAGTGTTGATGAAGCGGCGGATCAGAGATCAGCTGTTCGTCTTTTGAGAATACCACGGGCTGCACCCAAGATCGAGGAGTATGGCTTTCGTTTGACGCGCACCAAATGGGATCCATATCCGTGGGTATGATGTCACTTCAACTCTCTAAACAACAAATCTGGTTAATTAAAACATTTCATTTGTTTGCTGCAGGTTAGCGAAGTGGCCGTGGGCACACCTGCCTCGCTCTGTGGCCTCAAGGCCGGTGACTGCATTCTGAAGGTCAGTTGGTTTTTTGAACAAACATTTTACGAAACAAAATTCAAATGTGGCCAAACCAGAAACATTTTTTATTGTTATCTCATCATTTCACTCATCTTGATGCAATGCGACGCAGTCAAAAGACAGTAACTTAAGTCACTTTACTCTGTGTTAATAACGAATTTATTGTATTATCTCGCCTTGCTTAAAATATTTATTAACAAAGAGAATAATCTTATTCATTAATAAGTAAATAGGCCAACTGAGCGCAATAAAGTCAACACAAGATTCGGGTTGAGCTAACAGCTCATGTTAGCAGAACTTAACAGTTGGTAAGCAGTGCACTGCTTGACAAGTAGTTTAACAGAGCTGCTAATTTATGATGATATTTATTAAACATTGAAAACGACTTTACATATTCAATGGCTAAAACAAATATAAAAAAATGTGTGTATAAAAAATGTACGATAACGCAAAATTATGTATAATTCAGTAGAAAACATCTCGAAATACAAATACTTGTATTTTGAATAAGCCGAGTCTGTATATATGAATTAAAATTGGAGGCAGGCAAAAGATTTCCACTTGATACAAATCCACATTTATTGGCAATTTTGTATTTATTTTCAGGTAAATGGCGTTGATATACTTGGACTGCAGATTGTCGAAATAGCCCAAATAGTTAAAAGCCAAAGAGATGAAGTAACTTTTTTATGTTGGAATAGTGAATGTAAATTCGATTGTGATGAGAACGTAAGATAATTCATAGATTAATCCCAGATTTATTCAAATTCATCGTTAAATTTTGAATATTTTGCAGAGCATCTGCTGTGTACCCATGCCGATTAGCTTGAAGCGCCTGGTCATCGTTGTGGACAGTATCCTAAAGGTTATCGAGTGTCCTGTGTGCAATGTGACGATTACTCCGCCAGTGCTGCAGTGTCAGAATGGACATTTGCTCTGCCTCGACTGTCGCATCCGAACTGAGAGTTGTCCAATTTGTCGCGGCTTCTTTACTCCCATTCGATCCTCCGTCGCCGAAGATATATATTCAATTATTGCCATGGCCTTCAAACATTGCCGATCGTCGGTTAAATTGCGTCAGAAGCTATTCGGTGATATGGCCCTAGTAAAGATTCAAACCTATGATTCCGATCTGTTGGCCAGCTGCCCGAAGACTTGGAAGCAGCGCAGACATTTGCTACCAACAAATAAACTTCTAAACAAACTCTTTCAGACGCGATCAGATTCGCTTGAAATGGAGAAGCAATTGAATGCTTTGACGTTACTTAAAGGATCTTACGAATCCCGAAAGTTTTGCATCGAGGACAATAATGAAAAGGATGTTGAAGTGCAGCAAAGCAGCCTCAAATTTGAGGATACTTGATATAAATTCAAGATGTGAATGTGGTGGTTCAAATGCGCTTTATTTGCTTATTAGTTATTAAGCCTACAATAAATCAAACTGCTTAACTTAAGTAATATCCATAGTGGGTTTTCTGGAAAGAAATTGTAGTCGAAGACTGTCGGTGCAGCGCTGCAATCATTTTTTGACTCCTTTTTAAATAAATTGTCTTATTTATATATCAAGAAATTCGTTTTTTTTTTTAAATAGTGTTTATTTAAATATATAAAACTGTTTTATAAACAAAAAGTTGACTTAATCAATGGATTATTATGTTGTAAAATGGTTTGAATTGAGCTTAATTAAGGGAAGTAAACCAAATTTATTCTATAAAAATAAACATAAACTAAGAATGCTGAAGTCGAGTAATCTCGATTGAGATATATTCTAAAATCAGTTTATAAGAATATTCTAATTTTATATTTTAATATAACCCCTTAAAAAGTTTTGCACTCAGATTTGAGCAGGGCGCTTCAATCATTTCTTATACCAAGCACAGGCACACCTGAACTCATCCCTAATTGGCTGGCTAGAAAAACGAACATACTTACATACTTACAAACATGATTACATATATACACACAATGTTAGGTAACGGGATTCTCCACAATGCACACAGCAACGAATGATGCTCGATTATCGTGCCATCTCTTTCTCACACATGCGCTCGCCCATTTATGCATACAGAAAATGCTTGCAGCTGCTGATAAAAATGAGATCAATACAGAAATATATTTTCGACTCTAACTTTGGCGTTTCTTAGCCGATCTTGATGAATTATGGGCATTTCCATTTAATCATGACTTTTGTCAGTTTTGTCAAAATCCACAAAATAGCAAAATATGTTAATGATGAAAAAAGTTTTCTCTTCAATATAATTAAAAGAACTTAACACAAAATATTCTCTATAATGTTAATATAAATTATAAAAAGCTGAGTATTATTTAGTTTAAACTTGAATGAATATTTTTGCCAAGTTTGGATAAGTAAGTATCTGCTTTCGGCTGCATTATCTTTGTTGCTGGTCTAATTGTATGTAAGTGGAATGCTTTATGGGATCAGAGCAGCTCCGCTTTTGAATGCTTATTAGAGTTACGCTTTCCACTTAAATGTCAGTTATAAGTTTTGTACTAATTAAATGAAATCCAAGTTGCGTTGCTGAAGTTCCTTATCACGCCATCAATCATCACACAAGGACCCACTGAACCAAGGACCGCTGTTCCACAACTAACAAAGTGCACAAAGAGCAAATGATAAGAAGTTCGTCTGCATTGAAGGACACTCTTTGAGCTGCGCTGCACAAAACTCAACTCAAGTGCATATTTAAATAGAGCCAAACTTCAGAAAGTACATTAAAAAAAGTTCATAAGTAAATCGGATAATAGAGATATATATATATATATATAAATCTATTCTATTGAACTTTAATTGAGGACTTGAGCGTTGATTTGATGGCCGTCACTTGGTAATCCTTATTTAATATTCATTTACAGCCAGAGGCAGCCACGTTAACGACTATCCCATTTATTATAGCGTATAGTCATCAATGCTGTTAAAAAAAAATAAATAAAAATAATATAAATGGCAAAGGCTTGGCTTGGCTTGGCTTGGCTTTAAGTAAATGCCGTCAACGTGAAAGTGTCAAGGAAGCGACAATATGGCGTTGTCGTTTGTTGTCAGCAACACTCACTCAGCTCAGTCAGTCAGTCAGTCAGTCAGTTAGTCGGTTAGTCGGTTGGTCAGTCAGTCGCTTGGTCGCTTGGCCAGTTGCTCATTGGGACTGGTCGAGCGAGTAGACCGCACAATTTTCTGTTATGCCTGTTGCAGTGCCGGCTCAGATTAAAACGTCATCAAAACCGGAAGTGGCAGTTTAATTTAAGCGCGTTAATTGAATTCTATTTTGCAGCATCGCCATCGCCATCGCCATCGCCATCGCCATCGTCGTCGCTGTCGTCGTCCTGATGCGGGGATTGATTTTCTGCTGATGCTTTGTGATTCAGCAGCTGCTTTCATCGTGCTCGCACAATAATGCCCATAGTCGTAATCATTCCCCATGGCGTCATCAACACTGCATTCGACCGGCTTCGACAAACTTTAATTACGGACTCCCTTGGCTTTATTATGCAGGCTTGTGGTTCACATCGAGCGTAGCGAAACGTTGCGAAACGGAGCCGAGTCCTTCAGGGATGCCACTGGAAATGCTGTAAATTACTGTTATTGTTACATTTTCGCACAACGTATTTTGCCCCATTTTCTTCATCTTCAACTAGTTTTTTTTTTGCCACTGTTTGCCACAGGTATAAATGCGGCACGCTTCCTAATTGCTTTTCATTATCAATTGAAAAGACTCTATTGAGTTACCGCGATTTTAAGTGTTGCAACGATTGCGGCTGCAATTAATTTGATTACTTTCAAACCTGCAACACAATAAGTAAAAATCTGAATGCATTTTCATATTTATTACATCAACAGAATTGAAAAGAATCTTGTGATTACAAAACTGATTTTTAAATTTATTAAAATTTCTTTTATTTCAACTTAATGTTAATAATATTAATTAATGTTAATTAAATTAATATATATATGTATATATATATATTAATATTCTGTAATTTGTTACATACCAGAGAAAAAACAAATATCTTTAATTTTGCAAAATCTTGAAAATCAAAAATAAATTATTTCTAAAATATTTTTTCAATTAAAACTAATTTCTAAGTAATTTTTATATTTTTTGTTTGCTAAGTTTACGTTTCCATAACCAACTTTGTGAAAGTGGCCTAAGCTCAGTTTGATAAAACCTCGAAAATTTTCAAACAATATTCAACTAGCAGGCTTGTTGCTTGTGGCACGGCCTTTAAGTGACTTGTAGATGAAATGTTGTCTTGCAACGTTGAAGTTTACGTTAAAGTCGCAAAACATTGTGGCCAAGCGCCAAAGACCGGGCACATTGCAACAATTTTGCGAATCTTTTAATGACGCAGCTGTTGCCTAAACGAGCCCACACACACACACACACACAGCAACAACAACAATTTTGGAAAGTTTGTAACGTGTGGTTGCCTGTGCTGCCATTTCTTTAGTAATGGCGCTTTCTACACTCAGAAAAAAACTATTACACATTTGTACTTCTCTTAAAAGGGCGTTTTTCTTCTAAAAAAAAATATATTATATTAATATAACTTTAGCATTTTAAGATTTCACATTTATAAAAACCATTTACACAGCTTTTAAGTTCATTTTATTTTACTTAAAATAGCAAATAAACTTCTCATTTCTGCTTTTTACACAATCAATTTCTGAAAAATTGAAAAGAAAATTTTTGTTCTTAATAATTTAACGGCTATTTTCAACAAATCATAGAGATTTTTTTCTGAGTGTATGGGCAATGCTTTTGTTGTTGCTCTAAAGTGCGACAGGAGCGAACATGTGCGGTTGTCATAAATTTAATAACAAAAGAGCATTTTAAGCACACTTTCACGTCAGGCATTTGGTGCCGAAAGCCTTCTAATTGCGCCCACAGAACAACTTCTACGATACACAAACACACACACACACACACACACACATAGCTAAGAAAAGGTTAACCGTGTGTGCGTGTGTGTGTGTCTAAATAAAATATAGAAAAATTGCACCTTTTCATACATTCTTACTGCATATAAATACTGTTGAATTTATGGCAAATAAATGTAAAATATATTTAAATAATTCCCACGTTGCCCACATTCAATGAATCGAAAATGAAAATAATTTATTTAATTAAATATTAAAATCGTGTTCGCAACTCGCAACAACACAAGTTGCAATCACGGCGTCCATTTTGTAAAGGGTTTTATAAATGACAAAATGTGCACCTTTTCGCATAAAGGCGACAAATTAATACAAAAAAAATATAAAAAAAAATATGTCTGATGTCAATGTACAAACTTAATTATAGTCCGGTTGAGCGTGTTGAACGCTGTTCCGATGCCCCATGCGCCCCATCTACATGATGCATGATTAAATTAAATTGTATTTATGTGCATTCAATAAATGAAGAGAGTTGCGTACATGCAGAAACTTATTTCACAGAGGACATTGATTTATTATTAGCACAAACAAAGGACCTCTTAACACGCCCACTCATCCGCAATGTGAGTGACAGATTTCAATTTGGCCACATATATTAATTAAATCATTGTGATTTATTCAAAAATTGAAAGAGTGACGGGCATTTGTTCGACAACGGGTAAACTGATTTCACGCCATTAATTGTATACAATTTGTGAGATTTCGATGCTAAATCGAAGAGCAACATACAAAAAAAACACAACTTTTAAACATTCAGTGCAATTTTGCGGGAGAAGGACTCGAAAGTCTGCAGTGTCCACATAAATTAAAATTTCATCGATTAGAAAATTGTAAATGCATGGAATTTCAACGTATCATGTGGCAATCTGGCGATTTGCATAATTGGCCGGCCCAAACGACAAACGCACAGCAAATACTGGCAGTGGGATCAGGGCGTGGGTCAGGCCAACCAGAATAACTGTGCAAGGCGAGGCGCCACATAAATATCGAAAACACCCGTGTGGCAAGGATGAAATGTTGGCCAACCTTGGCAGCACAGCCCAGCACCGTGGTAAGACCGTTTTTAATTAAAACAGCCAAACAAACCAACAAGTAAAACTGCACTTGTTGAGAATAATCGACTGGCAAATAGCCTGCACATTCAAAAAGTTTCTAGTTTTGGCTATTCAAAAAATATTTCTACATTTTTGTACATTTTTTTTTTAAATGGAAGCCTCTATTTTTTAAAAATGTCTGTTCCGAAAAGCAGAAAATTAGGGAATCCATATTATTTTAAATAAATAAATTACAGCTTAACAAAATTAAGAGAATTGAGTTTTTAGGACCAAATTTTGGCTATTTGTAAACATTATAATAAAATTAAATAAATACGCTCAGATATGTATTTGCTTAGAAATGAACAAAAAAGTGCCTTAAGATGATTATCGCTTAAGCCTGTAATTACAGTACAAAAAAAAGGTTAAAAAGATAGCAAAAATGTGTTTGCCTTCTTTGGACCGTTTGCTGATTAACAAAAAAAATAATTTGTAGCTCGTTTTGGCATTTGGCATTAATTTAGTAACGCGTAGTCAACATTTCCATAAAACTTGAGGGCCCCAAGAACGGGGCTTCTGAGTGCAATGGGACTGCGGATGCGTGTTCGTAAATATTTGGCCCCATGGAGTATTAATAAATAGTTTCACTGCATGCACAACACACATCCACTGCAATTTTTGCACTTTAACCTCAAAACAAGAACCGAAAAACGGCGAGGGGCTTAATCGCCAGCCACTTGTAGCCACAGCGTGCAGTCCCGTTATGCAGGACACTCAAAAAAAAAAGAAAGTTCGCCCTTAAATTAAAAAAAAAATGCCACAACAAAAATCGCTCTGCAAAAAAGTTCTAATTTTTTCAAAGTAGTAAAGTATACCAGAAAATATATTAAAAATACTTTTTTATATTTTTTTTAATAACAAGAGAAAAATATACTATAATATTTCTAAGCAATGTTTTTTGTCGAAATTCAAATAAAAATTTTTGCAATTACAGTAAAATCAATTGATCAAATATTTAGACTGTGTAAAAAGTTTTCTTAAAAGACAAATATATAAATATGGAATTTAAAAATATTATTAAAATAAATATGCTTTTTTTATAGTAAGGTAAGTACATTTTCTAGACTTTTTTTGCTGAGTGTATGTACTTGTAGTTGAATGAAAAGCGAAAGGTCAAAATTGGGCTGCTGCTGCTCATGTTTTATGGGTATTTTCGTTTTGCGCTGCATGTTCTGCAGCACTGCTTTTAATTGCTTTACATTTTGTTGTTTATATTTTCTCGCTCTCGCCCTCGCTCTGACTCACACACTCTCTCTCGCTCTGACTCACTCTCTCGCTCTGTCTGTCTCCCTTCATCTCCTGCAGTGTGGTTAGTAATGAAGAGCAGACTGGGTCTGCATATTAACTGACACACTCGCAATGCTTTCAAATGCATATTGCGGCTCTTTATGCACAGCGCTCCTCATTGGCTAAGCATATTTAGTGTTAATGTCGTACAACGAAAGCAGATCAACTGTTTTTTTTTTTTTTTTGGGGTGGGGAGGTATCTGTTAATGCCTTTTTGGAGCAAGGCTTTCATTGTCTGTCATAAGCAAAAATGGTTATTAATATTAAAACTGTTCATTTCACAGGATGTTCGCCGGCTAACAACATTATTTGCCAGCCATGTTCATTGACGCATCCAGCCATTAACTAATTAAATTAACACGCTGTGCTGGGCCAAGGCTCAAAAAAAAAAGGTATACCACACGATGTGTAATGGAATTGCACATTTGAGCCATATTAACTTAACCCAATGTAGCGACAAGAAAAATTTTCCTTATTCAGTTATCATTGCTCATTAGCTCAGAGAGTCTATTGCGAATTTTGCTTGTGAAAGCATCATTTTTGTGTTTTTTTTTAAATTTCTAATAAAATTAAAAACATAAATTTCTAAATTCATAAAATATAAAACTGCAAAATATATTATAAGAACTAAAATTTTTTTTTACATGCGCTCAATAAAAATATTGTTTTCGATGTAAATGAATTCTGTGGAGACTGAAAAAAATTTACTGTAGGTTTAACTTAAAAAAATTGTGGAAAAGGTTTATAAAAAAAACACTTTCTTTTGTTTTTTTAAAATACAATTATAATCTAAATATCTTAACGCCTTAATTAAGTTGCAAAACAATAATCATAATATTTATATCTATATATTTATATATTTATATATATATATATATATTTGAAATATAAGCATAGCTAAGCTTAGTTTTCATTGGGAAGACATATTTGAAATCACTGAAAATAATCAAATCGAGGAACGTTTATATCGCGTCTTATTTGTGTTGCTTAACTTATGGTCTTAACTTATTAAGATTACAATTGCAATATAATTGACTATATACAACTCAAAAAAACTAATCTGACAATTTACAAATGATTGTGAAAATTTGTACTTAGAGTAAATATGGCTGAGATCTTTGGTGGAAATATGAATATTTGGCAAACAAAATCTCACTTAAAATTAAAAACAAAATATTTCTATGCCTCAAATAAATTGAATATCATAGTTTTCGAAATCATTAACAAACTGAGAATTTGCAATTGGGCTCTTTGGTCTCAACTCGCCGCTGGTTGACTCAAATGCATCCGTTAGATACTTTCGTACATATTCAAAGGAGACAAACTCATTCAGTCCGCACTTATTGTCCGTTGTATGGAAATCAGTGTTTAAATTATGTTGTTCCGTTGTTGTTATTGTTGTTGTTGTTGTTGTTGCGCTTAACAGCTGTTCCAGATCATTAAATTTATGAATATTATCATTATTGCAGCTGTCCAGCTGATTGTTGTTGGCTTTGTAATTGTTGCTGATGCTGCTGCTGCTGCAAGTGCTTAACGTATCCGTTTCCGTTACGGAATATATATTATTGATACTCTCACCTTCGCCGGATCGACTGGTGTTATAGTTATAGTTAAGCCCCCCAACATATGATTGCGTTGTGTTGTATCTATTGTCCTGGCAGCCAGTTGTTGTTGCTGTTGCAGTTGCTGTTGGTGTTGCCTCGTTTTGGTTTTGCTCAATGATGACAATGCAATTTGACAACTCATTAAATTTTATTGAATTGTTATTAGTTGCAACATTCTCATTGCTGCAGACATAGTTGCGGTCTGTTATTGACGGAGTCGTTGCCACCACTTCCCTCGTTAGCATCTCCTTATCCTGGCCAACAACACCCAATTGTACCAATTGTATCGCTGCCTCGCTGCAACTGCTGCTTCGCTGTGTCCGCTGCTCAACGCGTGTTGCCCCCAAATGGGGTCCCCTTGTTGTTGCTGTTGTTGTTGGGGCAGACGATTCGGAATGGCGACGTATCTTGCCCGACTTTTTGCTACAGGACGTGGCTGTGGCGCCACCGCTGGCTGACTTGCGCCGCATAAGTCCGTGATTTTTGACATGTTTACGCAGGCTGGAGGGGTCCGTGTACCGTTTGGTGCAACCAGGCAGCTGGCAGGCGTACGGTTTCTGTTGCAAGTAAAGAATCATAAGAATGTCAAATTATTATTTGCCTGATTCAACTGAGACCCTTAAAGTATGCAATTGATTTTGCTACAGTTCCGGGCAACCACACACACACACACACACATCCACACACACACACACACACTCACACACATAGCCATATCCTTGAGCAGCCGCTGCCCGTTTTATATTTGCTCTGTGAAATCATTTTGAATTGCTGTGCCGCATGTTGCAACTGTTTGCACTAGGCATTGTCCAACATTTCTACACAGCAGCAAAAAAAATGCACGAAATTATAAAAAACAAAAACATTTAACCCTAGTTTCGTTTTAAGACATTTGGAAATTTACTAAAAATAATGCTTAAAAATCTTCAGATTTTCGCGACAACTACAAAAATACCTTTTAATTTGTAACTTAAATAGCGAAACTTAGAAAGCAAAAAAATGTTATTGTAATTAAATAGAAAAACTCAATTCGGACATTTACGCATTAGTATAAAAAAAATCTGTTTTCGCGCATATATGTAAAACGTCTTGGATATTATATAAATTGTTCCAAAATTTTAGGAAAAATTTACACTAAAATTAAGCATACAAATATTCTGAACATTGGAAAAAGCAATATTCCATTTTAAAAACATTACTTCTAACAAATAGAATATTTTACCCTTGGCCACAAAATTAAATAGATTTTCTAACAATTATGGCGATTCTATAATTCTGAGTATGTTTAACAATAATGCATTTAAAATAAAAAAATAAAAAAAATTTTAATTAAATATAAAATGAAATATGCAGCAAATATAAATAAATCAAACTGCATTTCGGAAATATTAATTTTTAATTTGAACAAAGTCTGCGTTTGGCGTGATTTAATTGTTGGTCACACTTTAATCTGAGTGTAATAGAAACAGGACTTGCCAAAGAGGCAGCCCAAACCACACTTATACGCACACACACACACACACACAGAGCAACACAACACACTTGAACACACACACAAAAAAACACAGATGCTTTTCGCGGTCAACGAATGGTTGTGTGTGCCTCAGATTGGTTGCTCGTTGCATGGGGCATGAAAGTAACTCGTTTAGTTTATTCAATTTCTCTGCCTGGCATTTGGCTGTTCGCTGTTGGCTGTTAGCTGTTAGCTGTTAGCTGTTTGGATGTGACTTTTTCCGGTTGTCATGGCTGCCAGCGGGGCAATTGCAACAGACGCTGCTGTTCTATTCGTTTGGGCCCACAACACAAATGCACGTAAGAGCCATAAATCAATCAGGCAACAAAACGCGAAATGTGCACATGTCAAAGAGGCAGGCAACAACAGCAGCAACAACAGCAGCAACAACAGCAGCAACAACAGCAGCAACAACAGCAGCAGCAGCAACGACAACAGCGACAGCAGCAGCAGCAGCGACAGCAGCAGCGACAGCTTTTGCTGAGCAGCAGCTGCGCATTTTTGCCAAAATCCAAGAAAATCTGTCTTAGTTTTTCCAAACATTTCTCAGCTTAAACTTAATATTTAAGCTGCATGTAAATGGCAGTTTGCTGCTGCTGCTGCTGCGGTTGCTGGGCAACCAATGCCGCTGGCCCATCAATTCCATTTGACACGACTCTTAAATTGCTTACACACACACACACACACACACAGACACACAATGAATACTCACCGTATCGTAGTGTGTTCTTTGATGTTTTGCACGATCCGAGCTGTTGCTGAAGGCTTTGAGGCAACCCTTATATTGACAGCCATAAGGCCTTTCGCCGGTGTGCGAGCGTTGATGAATTTTCAAATTTTCCAAACGTGAAAATGCCTTATTGCATTCCGGGAACTGTAAATGAAAAGTGGTAAGAATTTCATTATTCAATATGCTCAATAGTCGCATGCGGCACACAGCTGACATTTAGAAATTGCAAGTGTTGCAAGTGTATGTAGCACAGCATGTACACTCGGCGAAAAAAAAAGTGCACTAAAAACTGGCTCTTCTCATTTTCCAAGTGAATGAAAAAATGAAAAAAAACCGAACTGCTTTGCGAATCTGTTTTAATTGCCACTCCGACGTGTTGTGTGTGTCGATAGGATCTTTTTCAGTCAGTTGCACCCATAAAAAAAAAAAAACAAATACGATTTGATAAAGCATTTTGGAGCCGGGGGCAAACTGCAGCTCATCCCGTGAGCCTTTTTGCCTCTACAATATTATCATTGTCGTTGACAGCATTATTTCAAGTGGCACGCAGAAACCCTGTGAATTCCCTTGTTTGCTTAACGAAGTAAAATCTAAATGGAGTTTTTGTTTTGGTTTGTCTTCTTGTTTTTTTTTTTTTTTTTGTTTATTAATGACATCCGTTTGAAGTAAACAATAATATTTGTCTAAATATCGGACAGTTTGAAATGTTAGTTTCTCTTTAAAGAAAAATATTGCTTGGAGTCATTTTTGTATGAAAAAAGATACAGAAGAATTTTGAAATCAATTAATTTTTAGATCTATTTTTATGTTTGATAGAAAAATATCGCTTCTTTTTTTATTGATGACATCCGTTCGAAGAAAACCATAATATTTGTCTAAATATCGGACAGTTTGGAATGTTAGTTTCTCCTAAAAAAAAAAATATTGCTTGAACAATTTAAATGGAGTCATTTTTTGTATGAAAAAAGATACAGAAGAATTTTGAAATCAACTAATTTTTAGATCTATTTTTATGTTTGATAGAAAAATATCGCTTCTTTTTTTATTGATGACATCCGTTCGAAGAAAACCATAATATTTGTCTAAATATCGGACAGTTTGGAATGTTAGTTTCTCCTAAAAAAAAAAATATTGCTTGAACAATTTAAATGGAGTCATTTTTTGTATGAAAAAAGATACAGAAGAATTTTGAAATCAACTAATTTTTAGATCTATTTTTATGTTTGATAGAAAAATATCGCTTCTTTTTTTATTGATGACATCCGTTCGAAGAAAACCATAATATTTGTCTAAATATCGGACAGTTTGGAATGTTAGTTTCTCCTAAAAAAAAAAATATTGCTTGAACAATTTAAATGGAGTCATTTTTTGTATGAAAACAGATACAGAAGAATTTTGAAATCAACTAATTTTCTACTGATAGAAAAACATCGCTTCTTTTTTTATTGATGAAGAAAACCATAATATTTGTATAAATATCGGAGAATTTGGAATGTTAGTTTCTCTCTTAAAAAATATATTGCTTGAACAATTTTAATGGAGCCATTTTAGTGTATTGAAAAAGATATACAAGAATTTTAAAATCAACTAATTTTTAGATCAATTTTTATGTGTGATAAAAAAAATGCTCTTTTTGTTTGAAAAAATTCGGCGAAATTGTGTCATTTGTTAAAACAAAAAAAAAACAACATTTCTAAGAAATAGAAACAAATGAGATACATTTTAGGATGATTAATTGAAAGCGCTTTTTACTTAAAAAAAAACCGAAAATTTCTTTTTTAAAACAAGAGAAAAGAATTCTTCGTAATCCGGTTGAATTTTAAAATATTTGAAAATTCTATGGCTTTAGTAATTTATTTTCAGATTTTAAACTTACCGGACACTTATTGGGCTTCTCGCCGCTGTGGACCCGCATGTGGATGAGGAGCTTGTAGCGGGCATTGAATGGCTTGTAGCGTCTGGGGCAATCCAGCCAGAAGCAGGAGAAATCTTCACCCTTGCGCACATCCACGTGACACTTTTCGATGTGCTCCACAAATATTTGCTGATGGGCAAACTCCATGTTGCAGTCGGACCAGTGGCAAATAAGTGAACCGGCTGGCTCAATCTCACCATCCATGGAATCGGCATATTCTGGTCGACGCTCAAGTTCCGCGGGTGCCGCAAACACATCGTCAATGTCATCCTCATCCTTGTCATTGTCATCGTCGCTGATGTTGGCCGACAAGAGATGCTCCTCGCTTAAGGCCTTAACTGTTGCAGCTGGCAGATTGTCCAATGCAAAATCCGGCTTATCAAATTTGGACTCGCAGCTCTGCTGAGCCTGATCGTTGAGCACCAGGGCAGTATTTAGTTCATCCAACTCATCAATGGTCCAAATAACTTTATGTTCCCGATTCGGTTTCTCGATGATTTGTGAGATGTTATTTTGAAAATGTTCCGTTGCGTATTGATTTAAGTTTCCGTAAACACTTTGATTATTGTAGAGATTGGAGTAATCGCCGTAGTTGCCACACACAGGTGTGCACTTGGGTGTGCCAAAAGTGGAGTTCATTGATGGCAACTTTTGCTGTGTTTGCTCAACTTTAATTTGCTGCATTTGTTGTTCGTAAATGTTGCATAATTTCGGTGAGGATTCGCGCACCGTCTCCGCTGGCGATATTTCGCTGAGGTTAAAGTTCAACCAGGCGTCCAAATGTGGCGACGAGCAGGGCGATTGATTTTTCGATTGGCAATTAACTTCATCATAATTAAAGTAATCAATATCCTGATTGAGGCACTCGACCGGCTCGACAACCTGTGCGGTTATAGCACCCAATTGACACCCGCTCGGCCCACTGCACGGCGTGTAGGGTGTCTGCACCTGTGGCACCTGCATTAGGCCATCTATCGATTCAGTGAAGGCTCCACCACATCCATTGTCTGCCGTTAGTCGTGCAATGTCCTCCGGCTCGAAGCGAAAGACATCCTCCCGATTTAGCTGAGTGTACTGACCCTGCTGATAGGGCATACCCGTTTGTGTGGCGGCAGCACACACCATATCATCCCTATCCCTATCCTGTTCCGGTCCCGTATAGTTGTTATAGTCACTAAACACTGAGTTCGGCGTCTCCGTCGCAAAGCACAGATGTGAAAAATCCGGAAACTGCAATTCGGCGCAGGTGAAATTCGTATTATTGTTGAAGTTGACTTTGGGCGCTTGAAAATCATCGTGTGCCTTGCCAACACTGGCACTCAATGGTGGCGACATGAATGCATCATAGCAAACATTCTCATTGTATGATTTACTTTTGGCGAACATCTCTGCGCTGTGATTGGGAATGGTTAGTGGAAGTTGCTGTTGTTGCTTCATTGTGGAAGACATTTGAATTTTCTATAGGTGTTCACAGCTGATTGAGTTGCTGTTACATTTAACACTTCCGACAGATTTTAAGCACACGCACAAAGAGTCTATTGGTCTCTTGCCAAAAAATTCGCGGGAAATCCCAAGCACACACACACACACACACATAAACACACAAGCAAACACATACACAGGTAGAAAGCACACGCTTCTATTGAGTTTTCTATTTCAATAAGTTTGCTTTTTCGTAGTTTTATTTATATTATATTCTTCTTGTGTTGTTTACGCCACCGCGTTGTGTCTGACAATAAACCGTTGTTCACTTGCAGCACGATATTTAAATGCCCGGAACGGTACGTTCGTTCGGTTGTCCTGAGCTCTGGGGCTCTGCTCCCGTCTCTGCTCCCGTCGCTGCTCCCAAATGCTGCTCACTGATCGCTGCTTGCTGCTGGCTGTTCGCTGCTGGCTGCGACACCCTGTCATTATCGTTGTGTTGTCTTTGTTTTTATTGTTGTAATGTCCGCTGCTCTTTTCATTTTTCTCCTTTACACGCGCACATGTGCGTCGGTCTTTTTTTTTCTCCTTCACTCAGTTCTTTTCGTAATTCCCCGCTCCACTCCGCGTAGCTCAACAATCCCTGATCATCGCACGAGCATATACAAATTATGCGTGTGCAGCCACACAAGAAAAAATAATACAAGTTTGTAATTTTCTTTGCTCATCATGAATTCGGAGAAGAAAATCTATATATAATTTTTTTTTAAATAACTTTTCTAATAACTTTCTTTTTTACATTTAACAACTAAAATCACAATTAATTTATTGTTATTTTATTTTATTATTTTTACTGTATTAAAAAAAATACATGACGTAGTTCTAAAAACAATTTTATCGCTTAGCTTAACCAACCCGATCTTTTTTTAGCGTGTACAAATTATGGGCAAGTTGCAGCTATGAAATTTTGCTATGAATTTGTGCATAAAGTAAATTGAAAATATTCATTGCCAAACAACATCAAGTTATATGAAGAGTGCAATATCCTAAACTGTATACATATTTATATTTACATTTATATATCCAGCTGAGCGCGTGACCGGGGACCTTTTTTTGAGTCCACTGGGCACACATGTTGCAAGTCTGTTTTAGGTTTCAATTGCAACTCGCTGCTGCTGCTGCTGCTGCTGCTGCAGCTCGCTGAACATTTGTCGAATGTTTTAGCACTATTTTTTATTGCCACATAATATTGTGTCTCTGCTACAAGCAGTGCGACAGCGGCACATTAAAATGCAGTGAGACTATGAAGCTATATTTATTAAGGCAACTCATTTCCCAACAACAACAACAACTATTTCATCAGAGGCATGCGGCAAATAATGCACACAGAAACGCACGCACGCACACACACAAACACAGATAGAGGCACAGCACAGACTCATGGCAATTGGGAAGAGTGTTGATGCTGATCACTTTGGCCTGTCCCTGGCCTCAAGTGCATGCGGCTTCTCCTTCTACTTCTCCTTGCAACTGCAACTGCTGCCGCTGCTACATACACATACATATATACATATATATATATACAACTTCAACTGCACTCTTTTTTGGCTATTTTTAGTATATTATGCAGCGGAGGCAAGACGCCTGACAATATGTTTTTAATTTGCGCTGCAAAAATGCATTTGCTGCACTATTTTTGCAATATGCAATTTTCTTCATTTAGACACGCTGCTCCCCGTTCAAATTATGAAACTAATCTCAATAATTGTATTTAATTTAGCTACAGTTAACTAATAAAGTTATTTACTTATTCACAAAAAACGTTCTTACAAAGCAACATAAACATATTCCTTCGACTCGAGTTGATTATATATTAAGATTTTAAATTGAAATTTTTTACAAATTTACTACAATACAAAAAACATACATGTTTTAAACATATAACATAAGACTTGGCATTTTATGTGTTTACTGAAAGTGGATGCTTTTAAGAAGTAAATAAATAATTTAAAACTTTTCAAACGACGACGTCAAAGTCAAACTAATTAAAGGGAATGTCAATAAGAGACAACATTTATTCAGTCAAGTTTTGTATATATGTCTAAAAGTTTTGTCAAGAGATGCACTCATATAATTAATAAGAGTTTTCATATATAATACAAATTTAAAACTCAGCACTATTTTCACTGCATGACTCAGCCAGATCAAATTTCACGCAGCGTTAAAATCAAAGGTGCCCATAATTTCGACCACAACTTTTATACGGTCAAAACTGGCTCATAATTTTATCAATATAAATTGATGTGTAATGCATTGTATTTAATTGATATTTATGTTTTGGCAAGCATAATATATTGGCGCGCGCTTTGGGCCCAATAAGAGCAACACCTGTTTTCCATTCCGATACGTATTTACTGAATTCAGCAAACGTTTAGCCCACACACAATATTTTTTCACTTGAGCATTGTCATTTATGTTCACATTCTATTGTCAAAACGATATGCACGCAAAAAAAATATTGGGCACGTTTCCAAAAAAACTCACACAACTAAAGACAACTGTCCTAAGAACGCCGAACATTTTATACGCTTGCAAACCACAATCAATCTAAATATTATATTATTAACATTTTTATTACATTTTTATGCAATATTCCAATTTTTTTTTGTGATAGCTACATGTTATAGTAAGCCGATGTTAATGATTTGTTGTGCAATAAAAAAAAGTCAATAATTAAGCAACATAACTACTGCCACATTTCTTATTTATTTACTTTTTAGTTAGTTAATTAACTAAGACTTAAACTTAATTAAATAGAAAATTTAAAAAATTAATAAAAAAAGGCTTTTCTAAAATAAATATTATATTTTTTATTAGAAAGGCATGATTTTTGTTTAAGAGATAGAAGATTTGGACATATGTTTGGTGAGTTTGGTGGAAAATATTTGTAATCAAATTTACAAAGTATTTTTTTATATCATCATTTAAATTGAAGCAATAAACGAATATGGCTATAATGACGAAGCAGGTGTCGCTGATTTAAAATACATATAACTTATGGGTTTTTGTTCAACTCATTCAAAAATTCACAAGAAAATCTGAATACTCTCTTCCAGATCATAAATTAAGCAAAAGTGTAGAAAAGTGCGACAAAATATGTCATTGTTAAATTTAGTGAGCCCGGGACACATTTGGATGTTGTATCACTGTCAACCAAGTTGCCAGTTGCCCAAAGTGTTGTGACTAAGGTGACGACTATCGTCTATTTTGAATGGAATATAGATTTCAGATACCCTGTAAATTAAATGATGGCATTTAATTTGAAATGTCATCATTATTTCTTATTTGATAACACATAAATAGAGAAGCATTTGTGGCATATGGATTAAGTTGAATGAAAACAATTTGGCTGCTTACAGGGTATATGCACGCTAGGCACTCTCGACTAGAGCAGTCTGCGTTTTTTTTTAGTGAATGACGTGCGACGATGCCTGGGTTTCTGGGAAAAAAACCTAGCCATTTCCGCTGACAAATAAAAATTTAAAGATTTACAGCGGCGGCGTATGGCAAATAATGTCTGAAAACAAATAATGTGATTAACAAACAAATAAAATTTTAAATTATATTTATTAAAAGTCCTATTTGACGTAAATTAATAAATTAAAAGAATTCGAAAAACTAATAAAATCAGTAAGAATAATGTATTTGCAGTTTCGCTGAAGTAAAATGACAACAAAATATTTAACAGAAATTTAATGTTTTTATGCTGCAAACAGAGCGAAATTTCCAATTGTTTTTATTTTCAACAAAATGTGCAATTTATGCGAACGGCGGCTGTTTGACCACAGCTGAATTTACTGTTTGTTCAACTCGACAACTTTACAGTGGGTGGTGGTGTGGGAGGTTGTGTGGGTGGTGCGTGGTGCACGCACGGATGCGGTGATGAAAAGTGGTAAATAAAATACGACAAGAACAAAATGCACTTGTCGAAAGTGTTTTGATTTACTATTTTATATCCTACATTAATTATATAAATAATAAATATATTTTTTCATAGAATAAATGTTTATTTAAATTGTAAATATCTATTTAAAAAATATAGGATATAGAAATTTCAAATGGCTAAAGGTTCAGTTTTTTTTTTTAATAAGGTTCAGTTTTTATAAATACCAATTCTGCCAAAAATAAATAGAATAAATAAAATTCACTTTATTCACAACAGCATACAAGAAAATTCAGAAAAAAAAACAACTTTTTATTTGAGAATTAATTAACCGATTAATACTTCTGCTAGGGCATTAAGTACTACTATTTTAGGCTTGGGTATCTGCAAGTCGTGCACTCTCTACCAGAACATTCTCCCCTTGTTTATTGTAGAATTGTTTACCTATTTGATGGTTGCAGTGCGTCCATAATAATGGGAATCTCCTTTAACGATCTTTAATTAAAATGTCAGTTTATGCTTTCCATGCAAATTTAAAATTGGTTGTCAAAATATGTGTATTAATTATGTTATTAGCACTTACAATTATATTATGTAACACTCAATCAATTGACACTTTTTTGGAATAACATAGATTTGTCATTGATCAGAAATCCCGATAAGATTAATGTTTATCGCCGCATTTTCTTCACAAGCTACTTGAAGCATCTGCCAAATTGTCAACCCCTAAAACTAAAATTTTCATGAAACTCTCTCAAATGAAAACAAAAAAATATATATACATCGTAATCTGAGCTACGACTAAAACTTAAACAAGGCTCATATCCACATAGTCTACCCCGTCAAATGTCTGTCAAAATGTCAAATGATTCCGCTGACATGCGCGACATGGACGCTTGTTTGCTGCTTGATTTGTTTGTGCACAATTATATATATATATATTTTTTTTTTGTCAATTTTGAATAAATTTGTGTTTGCTCTCGAAAAGTGTCACTCTGTCAGACATAGGCAAATACTATTATAATGTGCTGGTGCTTTGACCTCTTGACATTTTTACCACTCACATTTGAAGTCGAGCTGGAACATGTGTGACTAGTTCAAAAGTTGACAGCAAATTGACTGTATTTATAAACATTTTAGTGCCGCACAGCATAACAAGCGGCACAAAGCCATGTGATACCAAAACACGCCCCCAAATCAATTTTAATATGTTGGTTTTATGATCATTATACTGAAACTGGCTGCAACACAGTTAAGAAACTTTACGAGGAAAATCTTTTTGTAGGCAATGCCTACTGTATCCTTTTTTTTATTATCCTGGTGGAATAAGAAGCCAATTGCACTGTCATTATCAAATATCAGAATATTTATAGTAAAAAATTTAGCAAAATATTTAAAGTCCTTCGTGCTCCGAAAGACCTTAAACAGAGATCATGTAAAGTTTATTTTTTTTTGTTTTAATGTTATTACATATTATAATCAAATATCAGAATATTAACAGTCAAAAGACCTTAAAAATATATCAAATTTATTTTTAATTTTATATTATTAAATATAATTATTTGTTATTTATCGATATTAAGTCAAGTATTCACTAACGAATAAATTTAAATTTTAAAAATAATAAAACCAATCACAATTTTAATCGAGAAAACACTGAACTCAATTCTCGCTTTCCTTTTATTGGCTCTTTTTTTAGAGTGTGATATTTAGTGTATATTTTAAAATCTCTAAATCCCAAATCATTCTTATATAAATTACAAAAAACCGTGGAAACTTGATCCCTGTTGTACTTGAGATTCGAAAATCGATTGTTTTAAATATAAACATGGTTTTCAGTTATCGAGTACTTGATCTCGAATGCATATTCCTAGAAATCAGTTTCACTCAATTTCGCTTCAGGTCTTAAACCATATCCCCTGACACCAGGTGAGCGGAGAATCACACTTTTGCCCCAATACGAGCAAGGGTTAAAATCTTCCCACGCACTAACAGATAAATATTTACGTCATCGTCAACAGATTTGAGTCAAATTTGTCTCCCAGTGGGGATTTTGGGCTGATAATCAGAAACGGAAGTTCTTCATTTGTCCACAGCCCTTTTTAAATTAAAAACTACGCGTTTAAGTAAAAAGACAAACAAAAACGAGGCGCTGACAACACCACATTTGAGTCTTCATCAGGCAGCCATTGAGGCGAATCCTGAGACACGTCTGGCCATACAATTTCAACAAATACATATATATACATATATACAAATGCGTATGTATGTGTCACGCATCATTATCGCCTCTTCAATGGGCATTTCATGTTGTGTGAGTCTTGCCTTATGCAGATTTCCCACAAATATTTAAATGATTAAAGTTTGAACGCATTACACACATTTTACTTTATTTTATTAATTATATTTTCTTGGTTTTTCATGTCTTTTACTTTTTTCCAAATTGGATTAAGTACTGCCGAAGGATTTAAATAGTACAAATATATTTTATCATCCCTGTTAGCTTCATTTTTAATACATCACTTTAATTATTCTCAATGTTTACAATCAGCGCTCCATTTCTAGTCATACAAATATATAGTTTAAAAACTAAACACTTTCAAAAATGGATGCATATGTAAAAGAAACATCAGCAAAACACAGTCAAGTCAAAATGAAAGCTGCAAAGACTCACATTTTATTCACATAGAAAAATGTATCAACATATGTAACAAAATGTATAAAAATCTTTGAGAAAGAAATAAAACAAATAGATAAATTGTAAAACGCAGACGAAATACTCTACAATTTTATAGAGAACTTTGAATGATAAGTGAAAAAAACATGACTTTCAATTTAACTTAAAAACACAGAACAGAAAATGTAAACACAGAACATTTATTACAATCGAAATTAAAGATATATTTTAATACCGGTGTGGAATTTTTTAATATGCCACGCACAGGATATTATAATTATAATGCCCTGTTGCAAAGTGTACGAAAATCCTGGGAAAAGCTCTTTGGTATGAACAAACAACGATGGACAACGTTGGAAAAGTGCTGGCAACATTTTTCTTAATGTGTTGCATTAATTCTGCAAGCATAAAGATAAAAATGCAAAGCGGATGTTGCAAGGCAGTTGCATTCACAACGAACCATGGGTGGACGACGACTATAAAGTAAAAGTATAAGAAGAGAAGCAGATTTTTAATGCGGTTGCAGCTAGAAAAGAAAATCTCTTTGGTTTTATCAACACATAAGAAATGCGGCAGTGACTTTGATAATATTTTTTATTCAGTCTGCCACAATGCGAGGCACTTTAGCTCTGTATGTAGCTCTTTGGGGGTAAGTTTTTAAACTGTTTCTATTGCCACGTAAATTGAACGCCTCTGTGTATTCCATGCATTTTATTTTTTTTTTGATTATTTTTCTTTGCACAAGTGAAAACTACAAAGGCAACAACTGCAGAATTAATGCAAGCCGGGCCAACCATAATGAGTCTATCAAATTTTAAAATAGCTTGCTGCACGTATTATGGCTACTCTGTACCAGTAAAGTAATGTGGCTTGAACTATTTAACTTGGCTTAAAACTAAGTAAATATGTTGATAATTTTTAGATTATAGTTTGGTATTCAGTTATATATTAAAAATCTCAAATTCTTAGACTAATTTCAAGAATTGTATATGTTTAACTAAGGATTTTACACTATTAATAATAAAACGTAATTTAATGCAAACCAAACTTATAAATATTTAGTCAAATATCTTTTTAAAATTTAAGCTGCCTAAATGCAGAATAATTCGTACTTGATTTAAAATTTGTGTAACATTCACAGATGATTTTCGTATATATCTAATTATATATATTATATAAAATATTTTTATAAAAACCACAAACTGCACGCAGCATCCAGGATGCAGAGCAGTGAGTAGTCGTGTTGGCTGTGTGCAGCAACATTTTAACTTGTTAAGCTTTTTCATTTTGTTAAATATATAAATCATGCACCCTCAATGACCTCATAAAAGCTGCATAATGAGCAACGCAGCACGAGCATTGAGTCCATCCCAGAACACATGCAGCGAAGGAAATACAAAAAACACGGAAAACAAACAACAGTAACAACAACAGTAACAACAACAGTAACAACAACAGTAACAACAACAACAACAACAACAAAATACCCAAAAACGATAAACGACATACGACAAACTCGTGCGGTGGCAAAAGAGTTGATTGCATGTCATCGCTGCGTCTGCATTCAGCATGCTGACCAATCCACGGCAATATATTTAAAACGGTTTTTATACCAAATGACCAAGCAAACCGCTTTGAAATTGAAATTAAAAACAAAATACGAGCAGACTGGTAAAATGTTTAAAAAAGAAGAACAAATAAATTGTCATATACCGAACTTAATCTGCTGACAAATCATTTCAGATCGAAAAATTATTATGTATTAATACATTTAAAAAATCATATTAATTATTTATGTATCACGACAGAATATGCCGCATTTGTTGAAGCAGAAGTGGTGACATATACTTCAAATTCTATGTCGATCACGCTGCTTAAAACTTATATTTCCACCATTATTTTCTTAACTCAGTTTAATAATATAGTGATTCGATTCAAAAAGCAATGAAATGAAAAAAAAAACAATGAATGGAGTTGTGATAATAAAAAAATCAGTATTTAATTATACCTTTAATTGTAAAATACTAATTAAAAAAAATATATATATATATATATATTATATACTTCGTTCAGGACATAACCAAAATCTGAAGTTGGTTATTAGCAAAAAAGAGCAACATACCTTCCTGTCAGCTCAAGGGAAGCAGACTGAGAAAGAAAATATATATATATAATTATATATATTAGAAATTAATAACTCAACATACACCACAAATCATATATCAGACGATGTATTATATTAAGTATTGCTGACAGAATAATTTCCTGTTCCTTCAACAATTTTACTCACTGAATAAGGACGGATTTTTTCGACCCTATCCAAAACCTCATCGCTTGTATCAAGGAACCAGGGTAACACAGCATCGATTAAAACGTATGTCTCGCCACATCGATTAATATCGAAACTCTGGAAACACATTTATTGTTTTTCTCATTTTGTATTGTATTCTTCAGAGTTGCTCTCAATTCTTCAACAAATAAAAATAGTCCTTGCTTTGACACTGCATTTGACTTTTGATATATATTTATAATAGAGTCGCAATGCTCCAACTATAAGCTCCCTTTTATTGTATTATTATAAAATATTTATTGTAAAATAGGCAAACTTAGCAGATTAATAATTATAATCAAATGGCAGAACTTTGAAATTTAATATTTGGCTAAGGGAAATTCAATGTGCTCCTTATCCTAAACTACAGTCTGTCTCTCTCATTCTAAGTGATATATAATATACATACTACTGACTCCTCTAAGATATCGATCAAAAATTAGGTGGGCACGCTCACTCCAACTTCCCAAATCGAGACACCTGTCAACACCGATATGTGGCAAATAACACTCTTCAAAAATTCGGAAATCGAATTTTTATCACGCTTACATCTGCCCTCAAAAAGGATACATGACTATATCTCCCGCAATTTAAGAGTTACAGTTACTCAACTTGGTAGGTTAATTAGTAGGAACCTTCTCTACGAACTAATTTTAGCCACGCCCAGTACCCCCCCCCCCAAAATTCATAAAAGCCATACCTAAAATCATTTTATAGCTACAATAAAATAAAGTGGAAACGTTTTCAGAAAACTCTTGTTTTTACAGAGTTACAAGTGATGC
The DNA here is from genome assembly GCA_035042405.1 of Drosophila demipolita. Taxonomy (NCBI): domain Eukaryota; kingdom Metazoa; phylum Arthropoda; class Insecta; order Diptera; family Drosophilidae; genus Drosophila; species Drosophila demipolita. The sequence continues at coordinate 6,408,102 of JAWNLI010000485.1, forward strand.
TAAATAATGACACAATTGTAATACCTTCTATAGGAATTCTATTAAAATTACCTCCTGCACAGTTGTCGATGTTGCGTTAGATGTTGTTCACATTTTGTGTATGAGCAACAATCACAAATAAAAAAATAAAAACAACCAAGTTGATTGCACTAAAAAGTACCCTGTAAATGAATAAAATAGACTTTCACATAGATATTTGTGTGCCACACCAAAATCCAGAGTGTTTTTTAATGTGGCAATTCAAAGAAGTTGAATTTTCTTGTCTTTTTTTTTCTATTTTATGTAATTTCCATAAAGTGACATTTTTATCTTATTTGCCTGAACGCATTATGTATAAATGTATGTGGAGTGTAAGTATTCTCCATGATGAGGTGCTCCATGTAGCATCAGGCTAAATTCCGATTGCAACACTTGTGATGCCAGGCAGCATTAATTTATCTCACCGCACACTCACACACATTTGAGTGCCTCAAATTGGTTGGTTTCCAATGCAACAGCAGCAGCGGCAGCGGCGGCAGCAGAGGCAACAGTAGCAGCAACGGCAGCTGGCTTTTCTGGCTGTCACATTTCCAGTTCGCCACAAATGGAAATTATTAAACACATTTGTGAGTGTCAATGCTGCCGCAATTGCTGTCTTCTATGTGTGTATGTGCGTGTGTGTGTGTGTGTGTGTGTGTTTTTTAGTGTGCATGCAAAGTCAGCCCTTTGTTTATCTTTGTAATTCCACAAAATTCTTTTCAATTTGTTCTTAGCTCTTTCACAGCGTTTTGATCTATGCATATTTATGTTTACCTTCTGATCAAATTCATATTTGTTGGTAAATAACTTTGTTTTAGATTTTCCTTATAATCGAGTCGAAAACTTTTATGAATATAATAAATTAGTTTTCTATTTATATAGTAAGAGTATCCTGAACTTAATTAGCTAGTTGCTACAAAAAGATACTTTCTATTCAAATTTGGGTTATTTATATTCTGGAAGTGATGCCTTGGTTTAATTAAATGTATATAATGTAATATTTTTCACTGTGTATATATTTTTCACGTATACAAATTTTAGCTCCATATTTTCTAATCTTTCTCAGTTTTAGAAAAATTGCAAACTCTTTAAAATGTCTAGTTTTGAATATTAATTTATAACATTTGTTTATATTTTAGGGATATATATTTTTACAGAACACAAAAATGTTGGTAACTGAAATTCTATAAAATATCTGATTTTGAAATAAATTTATAAGATCTATTTTTATTTTTGGGATATATGTTTTTATAGGATACAAATGCAAACACTAATTATAAGTAAAAATTCTTTATGAAAAGTCAGGAAATATTAATAAAATTCTCGCTGTCGACTGATATGTAAGAGTATATATATGCATTCACGTATAAGGAAACACATGTATAGAAAAATTAGACATATTTTTTCTAAATATTTTAGAAAAATGTACCCTGGCATTGAGAAGAGAAAAACCTTGTTTTTTGATAGCCACGAATTTTATTTATTATATTAATCGGAACAGATACATTTTGCGCCCAAAAGTATGTTGATATTTAAAAATTCAAAGCAACTTTTTGCGGAGAGAACAAAAACTTGAGCAGTTAAACACGGCGATTAGAAGTAAGATCAAAGTCTGTTCGAATATTAAACCTGAGCAATGTAGTTTCCCACGACTAAGGAACTGGTGTCGTGGCAGATGTGGCAGCTGACGGTGAATATGGAAACGGTGAAGAGAAGAGTGTTGAGGAAGAGTGCTTAGAAACGTGTATCTTAATTACTTTTTTTAATTTTCATAAGTAGAAGAAAGCAAAGCACTCAGAAAACCAAAAAGAGAAATAAGAGAGAAAAAAAGGGTGAGGCAATTTCTCAGCGTGGCTGTCAACACCAATTTAAAGTGCTGAAACAGGTCACGGGAAGCTACAAAAAAAAAATCACACAAAAGGACCTAATAGACAGCAGCACTATGATGTCCTGTGAAGCAACAATTTCTTATGCAACACCAACACCAAGTTGGAATATGACATGTGTTTTAGTTTAAGAAAAAAAAAACGAAAAAAAAAAAGCTGAAATACTCATAAAACAAAGCCAAAAGTAAATAAATTAGCTGCACAAAATAGAAGGACAAAAAACAACAAGTACTTAGGAACCTGAAACCGATCCTGGCCGACGGACAGACAGACAGACAGACAGACAGACACAAACAGCAGCTACGTGGTAGCTGGAAGGGAATAGAATATGTGGATGCCACTGCTACTGCAGCGGCAGCACACTTGCTGCATCCACACTGGTAAATTGAAAAGTGTCTGTTGTTTGGGGTACAAGGATAACATTTTCTCACGCAACAGCAAACGGCACTTGAGCTGACAGTTGCATGTCATAATTTAACAGTTTGAAATGTGTGGCTTGTTGCAAGGATAATCACAGAATCACAGCTGCCGAAGCTGCCACAGCTCCTGTTCTTCACTCTGTTTATTTAGTAGTCGCTTCCCTTCTGGCCATTTGTTTTTGTTTTTTTTTTTTTTTTGTATTTTTCAAGCGTTAAAAATTGGTATTGACATATTTATGCACGGTTCGAAAATTTTAAGTATCGCATGGATCGCTGATAGCATATTAAAAAAATATATAAAAATTCCTGGATAGAGTTAAGCTAAGTAAGACAATTTATAATTTTTTAAATATCAGAAATTTCATATTGACTATGAAAATGAATATATCTGCAATAAAATACACACGCAATTTATATAGATATTATTTAAATCTTGTTACCAAGCACACAACCAAAATGACTAACACAAGTCAAGAACTGCAAAATGTTGGGCATAAATCATTAAAGAACAAGGCTATTAAGTTTTGACCACGATGCTAAAGCACTCCAAGAATTCAACAGCAAATGCAAACGCAGGCACTTGAAGGATACTCTGTCAACGCTCTGCTAACTCTGTTATTAGCACAGCAAACACTGAGACAACACACACACACATACATAAATATATAATACTGTCAACAGCAGCAGCTGCCTATGCACAATTAAAAGCGAAAGGATAAACACAAACAAATGAGCAACACAAAAAAGGCAGTCAGAGTTAGACAAGGACAAATTGTGACTGGCATTTAAGAATTAAACATGCAGCAAGTCATGGCAACAAGCAAGATTTCCACAACCAACTGTAACGGATGTGATCGACGTATGCCATACCCTGTTGTCAGGTATAAGCACCATTTCAATATAATTTTATAATTTAATTAATTGCATATAGCATTATTATTCTCCATTTTTTTACAAGCAAGAAAGAATTCCACAAATAACTGTAACGGATGTGATCGACGTATGCCATACCCTGTTGTCAGGTATAAGCACCATTTCAATATAATTTTATCATTTATAATTTCTAATTGCATATAGCATTATTATTCTTCTTTTTTTTACAAGCAAGCAAGAATTCCACAAATAACTGTAACGTATGTGATCGACGTATACCATACCCTGTTGCCAGGTGTAAGGACTCCTTCAATATTATACAATCTCTTGATTGTGACTTATTTTTACATAAATGTGTTTCTATATTAGTATATGAGTATATTTTGAGTATATTTTTATATTTGTATCCTTTTGAAGCTGCCGATTTGGACAACATATGACTCATTCTGATTGCTTAATAACTTTTGAATCCCCTTTTCAAAATTGTGTCCACACTTTTAGCCCATCTTCATTGCAAATCATCAAATAAATAAAAAGCTCGAAAGGATTAAAATATTTATTAATTGAATTTAATCCAGACATATATGACAAAGATCAATGTGCAAAGATCGAAAAAAAATAATAATATACAGCTTCCATTTGTTTGTCAAACATTAAAAAAAACTTGTTTCGATAGAACTCAATTAAACACAATTTGTCCAGTGATAAGTCCAGAAAAAAGTATAATATAAATAAATGCTTTCATTTATTTGCCAAAGATTAAAATCACTACTAATAAAAACCTGTACGTATAAAAAATTTAATTATAACTTATTTTTCCTACACCATATTCCACCTTGCATGCCTGATAATTGGAACGATAAGTACACATACATATATTTATTAATATAAATATATTTGTATGTGTGGGTATTGGGTACCGCAGTATGGGGCCAAAATTGATTTATACCTCGGTTGGCCTGTTGCATACTGCCTGCCTATTTATAGTGAACATTTTTTAGAGTTCACAAAACTCAAAAACACATTGACGGTCTCATAAAAGCGCATAAATATTCTATTTCGGGTTGACAGCTTGACAAGTGTGTATGAATATTGCAGGCGCAACGTAAAATATCTTTGATAATACAAAAGAGTGCATTTTGAAAATAGAATTAATAAAATAATAGCGTAGCACAATACAACATATTTGTTATTCAATATTAAGAAAATTATAATTAGCACTTTGGAAAAACACTGAAATTTAAGAATTCAAAATAAACTTAATATCAAAATGGGTAAATGTAAATTACAATTTTGTTATTTACTGAAAATCAATTGTGATGTTGTTCATAAATAACTTAGTACTTTTTATGGCAGCAAGTGTCTTCTTCTATATAGGTATGGTAATTTCAGCTAGAACATAGAACATCAAATAAAAATAAAAAAATAAAACACAGCTTAACTATCCTGAGCAGAGGGTTGGGACCACATGGAGCGACAAACAGACAACGTCTCGCGATCTTGGCTGCTCATGTGTGTTGGAGTGAGATGGTTGCAGCGAGCACTAGGAGGGCATTGAGTTCGATATGAGCAAGAGCTTGAGCGGAAAAAAACAAAAACAAAAACCAAAAGGGATGGGGCCAATGACAACCACTAACAAAACAATAAACAAAATTCCGAAACAGTGCAAATCAAATACTGTTTGGAAATATGTACACACACACACACACACACACAAATGCATGTGTGTACACATAAAAACTGACACAGACATAGATGCCGTAAGAAATCGATGTTATGAGCGAGTGAACTCCGCGGGGGCAAGAGCACATAAATGCAGCTATAAAACACTCGACGAGCCCCCGTTCGCCTCTGCGCCTGTAATTGTAACCCTAGCACATATGTAATTAGTGCATTTTATTTATGGATATGGTTAAAATGCAGTTACGCATGCGCAATGCACACATGAACCGAAGTAGGGAAAGTGGAAGGGGCAAGGGCAGGAGCAGGAGCTGGGGGTTGGGAATGGGGTTTTATGAGTGCATGTGCCTAGGATGTGTGTCTTCAGGTGCCTGGGGGTCTTTGCCATTGCCAGCATCAAACAGTGCCTAATGTCATAACTGTAATTTGAATTTATTTCTGAGATGCTTCTTTTTCTGTTTGTGTTTTGCAGTAATGCCGACTTTTGAAGTACACTTAAAAAAATATATTTAAATTTACGTATTTTTTTAAAAATTACATTCGATTTGTATATTTGAAGACCCATTTTCAAATTAATAATATTATTAATATTATTTAACTAAAGATATTTCTAAATTGTATTTTATTATATATTAGAAATGGTTTGTTGCATTTTAACTAACCATCTAAACAGATTCAATTATTTGAAGGGGTATGTCAAAGTATTACATTATTTTGCTCCGGCTTTTGTTTATGCACATGTCGCATTACAACAGTTTGGTTTGAGTGTGTTTGGCATTGCAGCATTTACTTAATCACATTGCCTGCCTGCACTTGAGCCTGTGCGCCATATGGGGTCCCCGCTCAAATTAATGTTGATGCATTTGATAACCTGTTAAAACGAGTGTGCGCCACAAAGCACTTGAAAATACACTCAGAAACAAAACGCTTGACAATTTAGAAAAATCATCCTTAAATGCAAAAAAAAAAACCCAAAAATAATTAGATTAACTTTTGTTATTAGACATAAATGTTGATGGCATTTGATAACCCGTTAAAACGAGTGTGCGCCACACAGCACTTGAAAATACACTCAGAAAATCATCCTTAAATGCCAAAAAAAAACCTAAAAATATAAGGCATTATGTCCATGAAGTATGTGACATCTAAAATACTAGTTTTCAATAAGTTCTACGTACAGTGTATTAAAATAAAAACACCCTGTAAGTTAGCGGTAATTTTTTAAGCTTTCAATATTTAAATAATGTGTTTAATTAAAGTTATCATATTAATGTACAACAATATGTTTTTAAATTAAATAAATATTATTATTAGAAAACTTGTTAAATTGTTAAATAATTTAGAATATTTATAAATGTAAGTTTATGATTTAGTAATAAGAGTATACTCATAGCGTAAGTAAGAAAGTGCACTAGAAATAAATGATAAAATAAATTAAGAAGTAAAGTTTCTGAACAATAAGGTCAACTAAAATTCAGAGCGATTATTTCTTTGTTTAACTTTATACTATATTCAAAATACAGAAGATTTATTTAGTTTGTATATCATTTAAAAACTGATTTATGAAAATAAATAGTCCATAATGTTTATGTTTCTAAAATTTATGCTATTATAACTGTCTACAGCTTAATTGAAAATTGGAAAAGTCAGCTAGGTGCCATGGCAACTCATATTGACTGTTATTCCTGTGTATTTTTGTTTATTTCCAGTAAAACAAGTGTGCGCTGCGCACATCGAAATGATATAGTCGCAACAACATATAATCCTGCCATTTAGTCGGCAACAATCTGAAACAGTAATTAATATCAATAGTTTAAGTATGTCATGAAATTAAGCTGTCAAAAAAATTTCAAATTTATTACCTGAGCAGCCAAACCGCTAAGCCGAATATTTTGGGCACATAGATCATACGCTCATTGAAAAGAACGCCCTTAACGATTTTCTCTGCCACGTAGGACGTGGGAAGGCCCGGATAATTGCTGGATATTCTGCGGAAAGTAAATATTAATTAATATGCAAACAGATTTACTTAATTAAGGCTTGTTCCTCGCAATGCGCCATAAGGCGCCTATTTTTAATTTTCGTCTGATTGGTTTATTTCCTCAACCAATGCACAATGTTTTGGGTTGTTTCCTAATTTTTAATTTTCACCTAAAAACTGAAATATTGGGTATATGGTATATGATTCATATACCAATTTTTGAGTAATGAGTTGCTTACCCGGCATCGCTTAGCAAAGGCAAATCTCCGCTGGTCCTCATTAAATACGCATTGGCGACTGTTGTCCGCACGTAATCACAGTCGGAAAGGCGAAGTTCCGCGCGCAGGGCTTCCATGAATCCCATAATGCCGTATTTGGTCGCTGTATAGATGCCGGCGCCAGGCAGCGGCACCAGACCTTTCGTGCGAGAAACATAATTAAAATGAAAGTATAAAAAAGGCTACAACAAAAATTTGGGATTAAGCTAACCTGCTAATGCGTTAACCGCCACCAAGTGACCCGATTTCCGTGTAATCATCTTAGGCAGAAACTCTTTTGTGGTCTAAAATCAATATAACAATCAAGCTTGTAATTTAAATCGCTCGTTCAAGGCACAAACCATAATATAAGAGCCGAGGTTCAGCTGCAGAATAGTATCAATCTCGTCGCTTTTCAAATGCGGCGTCGATGTCATTGGCATCAGGGAGGCATTGTTGACCAGTATCTCGACGGGACCCAATTCCTTCTCCACCCGCACAGCCATCAGCTGCAGCTCGCGTGGCGAAGACACATCGTTCTGTGGCATAGGGAAGCAATTGGTTTAAAATTTATATTTCAACTCACTTGCAAACATTGCTCACCTTGTAGGCCTTTGCTGTGCAACGGGGAATTTTGGATAGCATCTCCACGGTTTCATAGCAGCCCTTGGAATTGACATCAACCACAGCCACCTTGCAACCTTTCCTCGCCAGCTCTAGGCAAATTTCGCGACCCAAGCCACTGCCACCGCCTGTCACCTGAAATGGGAATGGTTCTTAATTAATTACATATTCTTTAAATTTGGAAAATTAAATTTAAGCAAAAAGAAAAATTAAAATCACAATTTTTAAATTTATTTATAATATAGAAGTTCCGCGTATAAAAGAAAATCACACTAAAACTAAAATAAAAAAAAATAAAAAATAACTAAAATAACAAAATAAAAAAGGACGTATTGTTTTCCAAATTTATTGTTTTCCAAATTTATTAAGAATCAAGGAAAAAAGAATCGGGAAATATACTTTCCAAATAATAAGTTGAATTATCTTGGGCGCCCTTTTAAAATTAAATTCGACTTTTTCTGAGTGGAATCTTAGAAAAAAAATTTGACTTGAAAATGTTCATCTTTAAATTAAAAAAATAAACTATCGTTTTGTGTGCATTTGCAAAAAACTGATACCTTTTGAGTGTGCGTATGTTTATATATATGTATATAGATAATATACGACTACTTAGAGACATAATAAGGCAAATTAGTACAAATTAATTGGCTTTATTTGAAAACAATGAAGCACTTTACTAACGTAATTCAGTAAAATCTAAATGTGCTGCTACTGATGTGCCTCAAACTAACAATAATTGAGTGACTCTTGACCGTAATTAAAATGATTTGACCCCAGTTAAGTACTCTGTTTGCCTCTAAATTAACTATACAATCTACAAACTATAATAAAAAAAACGAGAAGTAATTACATTATTATTTTATATACATCTGCAACTATCTAAAGATAAAGAGATACTACACAATCAATGTGTACATTCTTAAATGTGTACTATTATATATATATATATATGTGTAAAAAGAGAATACTTATCTGTATTCTGTAATCTTTAGTTCATTGTTTACTTTTGGCCTTGGCATTGCGAAGCTGTGCAAAAGTCAATCGATTTTAGTTTTGTCAAAGGGAAGAAAACAAAAGTGAAGTTGAATTTCAAAATTCCTACACATCAAAAATAAACCTGTTTTGTTGTTTTATGCACTGGTATTAGTGAGTGTAAACGATCGTCCGAATATTTATAACAAACTGCGTTTTAATGACGCATTCATATATCTATTTGTGTGTGTTTGTGTGTGTGTGTGTGTGTGTGTTCAAATTCGTATTTCGAACACACCCACACCATGCCATGCAAATGGAATTCTAATGAAAAAAAACATTCCATATTAGTAATGTATACATCACTTCCCATGTGTGTGTGTGTGTGTGTGTGTGCGTGTGTGTGGCTCTCTTGGTTATCATTTTTGGGCATCAGTGTTGACCTTATCAATTGACTTTTCAAGCATCAAATCGTAACTGAATTTATGACTGCATGTGGGCAACATTTGATTAAGTGGTTTCGCCATTTAAAGAAATGCAATTTTAGCCAAGCTTTAAAATGTATTTTTAATTATTATTATTATTATCAGAGTTCAGTTCACTTTCTACATTCCAAGCAACGGGAAGACAGCAACAGTAAATGTGTGTACGATGTGTGTGTGTTTGTGTAATATGCAAGCCGTTGACTGTTTTTGGCGTAAATATTTGTTTTAATAAAAACAACAATAACAATAAAACTTTTGCTGGGTAAGCGAGACAAACGAGCCGCACCCATTTGGATGTTAAGAGAAGCAGCCACTGGAAACTGAAAAAGAAAATTGCGTGACATATATATGTATATATATTTATGTATATATATATATACATACTATGTGTATAGCTATGTGTATTAAACTGGAATGATTAGAGGTGCAAATCAAAACTTATGTATAAGACAGATAAGTCAGATAATAATTTAAACAGCTACCAATCCCCACTCTCTCTCCTATATGTAAAAGGTGTACTGCTTATAGGTAAAGCTTTCAATACAGTTTTTTTTTCAATTCCCTTTCATTCTCTTACCAATGCCACCTTGCCGCTGACATCCTTCTCTTTGAGTCCAAGTGCAAAGAGATAATCCAAGACGTGTTTGAGGCCGACGGCAAGTAAAACAAGCGGCAACAGCAAGAGAAAAACAATAATTTTCAAATTGAAAATGTGACGAGTTGTTTCGTCATTTCGATGCACCAATGCAACAGCGGAGGAAGAAGAAGAAGCAGCAGCAGTTGGAGTTGCATTTGCAATTGTTGTTGGGGGCGTGGCAGGGGTCGGCGATGCTGGCACATTGATTGTGGCACGCGTTATTGTTGTTGTTGTTGCCGTTTCCACCATTTTTAACACACACACATACAAAACAATAAATATAAATAAATAAATATATTCAAAAATATATTTCTTTTTTCCGTCAAGCGTTTGCGTGGTGAATTTTGCGCGTGCGTCAAGCGACTGATATCAAAACATAACTGAAACTAAAGCTATAGCTAAAAAAAAAAAGCTAAAAGCAACGCGCACCGTTTCCAGTAGTCGTCGTCGTCGTCGTCATTGTCTCACTCTTTTTCTATGCGAACTGGAGATTTTACTCTCAGCCAAAATCGTCGTCGCGTCATCTTTCTGCTTTTGACTGCAAAAAAAATGAGTAGCGATCGTTGCTGTTGTTGTTGGGAGAGGTGAGCTTCTCCCTGAGTGTTTGAGCTTTGAGTGGAATTCAATTAAAAATGCATAAATGTTTGTATATGGGAACAGTTTCACCTGCTGTCTTCACTTAATATGCAGTAGTCAAATGCATAAGTATTTAAATATATGTGTTAAAACAAAGCTCTACAAACTCTACTTCTAAGTAAGAACAGCAAAAAAATGAAAAAACAACTAAAATGGCAAAGTACTCACTCAACTATAAAAAGTGTATAAGACTTGAAGCAAAACTACGTTAAATTTTAGGATTTCTTTTAGACAACGCGTTCATAGTAAAATTCTAAAGAAAAAAAATCAAAGAAATTATTGTGAAAAAAATCGGAAAAAAAATATTGTTTAAATAAAATTTCAATATTTATATCCAGCAGTTGATGAGTGAGTGCAATTTTTGTCTTACTTGAAGAAAGTTTAACTCAATCGCAAACAACTTTTTCCGCTGATAACTAGGTGTATACCAGAAATGCACTCAATATTTACTTGTTTTGAGTGAAATTTGTTGAATTTTGTTGTCTCTTTAAAAAGAGAAAGCCGTTATAATTACAAATTCCGCCTGTCAGAATATTCAGCGTCTTCTTATTATTAGTCTTCTTTTCTTCTTTGGCACTGTCCTATGTCAATGGACATGTGCTTAGAGCAGTCGCGTAAATATGCATGCATATTTGAGTATATGTGTATGAGTGTGAGTAAAAGTTAAATATAATAAATGTCTGCTGCTCATTTGTTGATAAGCGTGCATGTGGCAAAAAAAAAACACGCTTACAACTCAAACATCTGCTTGCTGATCTTTGCCATTTCGCACATGTGCAAAAACGCCCAGATTGAAACGGAAATGTGGCGCACTGCTTTTCTTTTTTACCATTCACTTAAATTACAAAAAAAAAGAAAAATAAATGAGCAAAACGAAAAGAAAATGCAATTCATGCATGCATATGAAAAATCCAAGTAGATCTTACCACATTCGCTGCCTGGCTGACTATCTGCTATGCTTGGGTGCATTGACCGTAGAAAAACTGTTTTGATTTAGAAAAAGCCACCAATCAATTAAAATAATAATAATCGTATGCATTTGTTTATTGAACCGGTAATAACAATCGAGAAAAACGCTGTTTTAACTCAATTTTAACCGGTAAAAGATTTTCTTTTTTTTTTTGATATTTAGAATATGTTAGTTTTAAGTACAAAGTACAAATTATTATTCATCAAATTAAGTTCAAAAAACGTATACCATTTACTAAATTTAATTTTTGAATAATCTGGTTTTTATCAAAATATTTATATCCTGTGTTTTTGAGAACTTTTGATTATTTTTTTTGATTTACTTGCTACTCAACGCAATATTGTAATTCAAAATACTCGGTACTTAACGTAAGAACTTAATATCATACTCGCAAACAATTAAGAAATATATGTAGATGTTAAAATTCTTTTGAAATTAAAAGTAGGCTTAGCCAAAAACAGATTTTGAAAATATTACAATACAAGACATTTGTTTTTAAGTAAGAATTCCTCCAGGATTTTTACCTTAATATTATTTTTATAATATTTTTTTAAGTATATTATAGCTTAAAGTTAATTTGATATTTATTGCGAATGAACACTTAGAATACATCAACTCTTGCTGCAAAACTTAAATTCTTATTGTATATAAATTATTGTCAATAAATTGTACTTTGTCATAAGGTAATAATTTGTTAAAAGAAAAATATTTTACACTTTCAAATTAATGTTCATGTTTAAATTAAGTAATTGTTGTGCTTCAGTTAATAGCTTTTTCACACATCTTTAGCTAAGTCAACTTCAGAGCGCTTTCTGTAATAATACAAATAATAAACGATAGATTATATTGACTTCAATATCGGAATAAAAAAACATACTCTTCAAGTTGAGCAAATGATTGGCATGTTGTCGTATTTTTACAAAGTACAAATTATTATTCATCAAATTAAGTTCAAAATACGTATACCATTTACTAAATTTAATTTTTGAATAATCTGGTTTTTATTTTAGTCTCAAAATATTTATATCCTGTGTTTTTGAGAACTTTTGATTAATTTTTTTGATTTACTTGCTACTCAACTCAATATTTGGTTTGTAATTCAAAATATTCGGTACTTTACGTAAGAACTTAATATCATACTCGAAAACAATTAAGAAATATATGTAGATGTTAAAATTCTGTTGAAATTAAAAGTAGGCTTAGCCAAAAACAGATTTTGAACATATTACAATACAAGACATTTGTTTTTAAGTAAGAATTCCTCCAGAATTTTTACCTTAATATTATTTTTATAATATTTTTTTTTATGTATATTATAGCTTAAAGTTAATTTGATATTTATTGTGAATGAACACTTAGAATACATCAACTCTTGCTGCAAAACTTAAATTCTTATTGTATATAAATTATTGTCAATAAATTGTACTTTGTCATAAGGTAATAATTTGTTAAAAGAAAAATATTTTACACTTTCAAATTAATTTTCATGTTTAAATTAAGTAATTGTTGTGCTTCAGTTAATAGCTTTTTCACGCATTTTTAGCTAAGTCAACTTCAGAGCGCTTTCTGTAATAATACAAATAATAAACGATAGATTATATTGACTTCAATATCGGAATAAAAAACATACTCTTCAAGTTGAGCAAATGATTGGCATGTTGTCGTATTTTTGTATTATGCGGATTTCGCAGGAGTTCGACAGCCGTCTTCTCAATCATGCCCTCGATGCTCTGCAAGAGCAGCTCCTTCTTTGGACACTTGACGACCAGACGATAATCGCCATCAAGCGAACGCTTGACTTCCCAGTCGGATGGTATAGGTTGCACATCGGTGCTATCGCTGCTTTCGTTCTCCTCCTTAACTTCCGTTGGATGAGTTCGACGAAGCCGCTTCGCGGCGCAGGATTCCTCATCTTCCGATGCAATCGATGGTGTCTTGCACTTATTGCTCTCCAAATGGCGTTCATCTTGGTTACGATCGCGTTTCGGACAGGTGCATATTTTTACACATAACACCTGCTGTCCAAGCACATCGCCGCTGTAAGGAGAACATATTTGATTTTAGTTGAAAAAAGTAGAGCAATTGAAATTCAGAGACTTACCTGGTGTTCTCCAAGCAGAATACCAAACAGGTTTCCTTGCGCCCGAAACATGAATTCTGGCAGGCAAAACTAAAAGCGAGCGTTTGCCTAACAAATCCTCCACCCAAATGGCTGGATCGACTCATATTGAGAGGCACCAGCACCGAGTAACGCTCCTCAATACTCTTGCCCTGACTCGTGCCACAATACGATGTTTTTGGATTCTCGCAGCGTAATAGACTCTCTCGCATTCCCTGATTGTCCCTGACTGCAAAGCAACAACAGTTTATTAAATTGGGCACATCTTTTGGTTAGCCATATCTTTACTTACTGGGATCGGTGCTCAGATGATTCTGACAACGCAGCACTGGTCCACTCACATCCTTGACAAAGCACAGAAATGCACGCAAGTTCAACGGTTGAATTGGGAATTTTGTTTTGAACTTGACATCAATATTGAAGGTTTTATGCATCCTTATGTAGAGTTTGTTCAATGGCGACGAGAACATCCAGTGGGATTTGGGCGGCTCATCGAGCACCATGCCAAACTCATAAGCACCATTATTGTGATTTATCAGTTTGGGCAATGAGCTGATCTGTGACTTGATATCCTGTAGCATCATGTCCCGCAACATGGATTGCTGCGAGTAAAAAAGAGAGTCCACAAAATAAATAATTAATAAATATAATATATATACATATATATATGTGACCTCTTTGTAGTATTTATCTGCTCGGTTCAATCAGATTAGTTATGAGTGGCTCGCCTATTGATTAATTGTTCGTTCGCTTGACAGGACATCAAGATAATTTATTTGTTGTCGGCCGACCAATTGTTAGCCAATAAAGTATCAATTAAAACTGTAGTCAGCCAGTCAGTAGGCGACTCTTGTTGGCAAATGGCCTCCTTTGGCATCAGTGGCTTCTCGCGTCGACCCATTCGTGGTCAAGCGAGACTCATTCAAATACTGCTCATTTTGCTCGTTTCGCTGTTGACATTATTCGGATTATTTTCCGTACGCTATAATCGTCGGGGTCGGAAACGTTTCGTCTTCTCGAGAATATATTTGGCCTACGCCATGATAGTGACTACTCTATTTACGGGTATCTATGTGCGTCAACTTTATGTGGACTATATGAAGGCGCAACTAAATCTGCACGATACCGTCAAGCTATATAGTTATATGTACATTACGGTGGCCATTATTAATTTAGTTAAACAAATGATGGTGAGCGATCAGGTGGCAAAGAATATGAGCAATGTGCCACTCTTTGATATACTGGACGAATTCCACTTGGATGAGGATACGACTAGGAATTCGGTGTTAATAGCATTGATCAAAGGCATTGGATTCCCGCTGGTCATCGAGATGGCATTGATACTGCAACAGCGTCGTCTTAAGCCGGACCTCAACTGGGCCTGGTCCCTTTACCAACTGTTGCCGATGGTTATGTCGAATATATTAAACAGCTGCTACTTTGGTGCCATGATCATCGCAAAGAATATTATTGAAGCGTTGAATGAACGGCTGAATATGCAAGTGCAGCAGGTGAATCTGTTGCAAGACGAACAGCAAAAGAAACTCCAATCGAATTATTATCGCATACAGCGCTATTGCAGCTTGGCCGATGAGATCGATGTGCTCTCCAACAAATACCACATGATATGCAAAATCGCAGAGTACTGTATGGCTCCGATGTCACTGTCGATAATCCTATCGTTAATTTGCCATCTGTTGGGCATCACAGTTGGTTTCTTCGATCAGTATTATGCGATTGCAGAGTCTGTGATTGGCAGAAAACCATACGACACATTCGGTGCCCTCATCAATTTGATGTTCCTTGCCATATCGATTGCGGAAATAGGCTTGCTAACTTATCTCAGTAATGATTTTTTGGTAACCACACAATTGACTGGCAGCATTTTACAGCGCCTCCAAATGCAGCAGGCTGATTGGCGCTATCAGCAATGTGTCCACGCATTCTCACTCCAAGTCACCACCATCAAGTTCAGAATCAAGCCAATGGGTCTGTTTGAGATTGACATTTCACTCTTAACCGGCATCCTTTCCACAGTGGCCACATTTTCGGTCATTCTGGTGCAATCGGATTTGTCACAGCGCTTTAAATAAGATTATGTTTACCTGGCTAAATTGCATCAAGTTTCCCGACTGCAAGTAAACCAAAATTAATTATTCAAAAATATAGTATTTTCAAGACGACTTATTAACTTACATTCAGACCTTGTAGATAAGCCATTGGCTCCATGATCCTGCAAATATAATATCGATAAGATCATTAAATGAAACCCACAGAAAGAGGGTCTCATAAGGCATGAACCTTTTAATCATATGTGAATAAAGCTATATGTTTATATCGGGATTCAATTTTTAATTCAATTCGTTACTAATATGCGTCACCTGTTGCCCAGCGGCTGAACTTACAAATCCTCGGTTTCATCAATTTCCTGCGTTTCCTGAGATTCCAAGCAAACAGCGTCCTCCATGCCTGGCAAATCGGTGTTTTGTCTGCAGGGAAAGCAGGTTTTAATTATAATAAACAGTACTGTAGAGCATAGTTCATAATTATGTTTATATTATTTGGTCGTTGAAAAAAAATGTAATTCTCAACTAAGTGTTTTACAACAAAACGATGAAACAAGTGCTCGTGCATAAAAATAAATAAATAATTTAAATTTGCACAAGGCGAATGCGCAATTAAAAAAAAAACGTCTGTTGCAAAATTCAAAGAAAATAGGAATATACAATAAACTGTAGTTGAACATTTTAAGCTCCTCGTAAATAGCTACAAATTCGTGAATGCGCATGTCAACTTTTGTGGATAGTGATCGTTATTTGATATTACCTGTTCTTCTTCAAAGACATTGCCAGATCAATTAACATACTCTTTTCAAGTAAATTTTTTACATGTATTTGTCTGTTCTATTGTTTAATTTATTCCAAATATGTTTTCAAACATAACAAAATAAACAAGTGTCTTCTTCTTTCCACTTGAACAATTACATTGGTGCGCAAAAGCCATGAGATCTATGGAAAAACAGCTGTTGTCGATAAGTGCGCGCAAGGCATTAGCGGTATTCCGTTTTTCGATTTCGATTTAAATCAGATTAAATTACATGTGGATCTCTTATTGCCTAGCGTTAATAAATATTTAATAATATTGTATAAAAATGTCAACGACATAAATGAAAGCATAATTATCTTTGGGCATAGTAAAATAAATCAAGTTACAAAATTATACAAATTTATATATAAATTCATTATAAAATAGTCAAATAATCAATATAAGATTTATTATTTCACGAATTAATCAAATTAAGAAATATATCTTTTTTTATTATAATCTAACAATATTCTGAAATCACAGATTAAATAAAATTTGTTAAATAAAATTGGTTTTAATACGTTGTAATAATAAATACAGTATACAAAAGACTTAAAAAAAATCGAAAGTGAACTTATACAGGTAAAATTCAAAAATATCTTTAATATCTTTGCTGATTTGCCACTCTATTTGTAAGCCCTCTTGGGGACTCTGTGTTCATTGTAATATCGCCAATCAAAATATTCGAGTGTCTGAAAAAAATACAAATAAAATATTTAATAGCGGTACTATTAATTGAGCATATGATTAGCATTAACAAAATTACCTGTAAAATACGTAATGCTGTAGCATGAAAAATATGTCAAATAGCACTGAGAACAAACCCAGACCAAATTTGGTGGGGTCTCCAAATATTGAAACCCAATCATCTGTAAATAAATAAATAAATTTTAAAATTACTTTTCGCTTAAATATATTAAGTTTCTATAGTGCTTACCATAATTATGTGCATTCAAAATCATTTGTAACATGCTGAGAGAACCGCCTGTAAAATCCAATAAAATATTGCCAATACTCCTAAAAAAAACCCAAAGGGAATTTTAATAAATTATTATTTTAAATAATACTATTATTATTATTACGTACCATCCGATTGTACTTTTTCTCCTGTAGTTCATTAGGGCTTGTGGTATATACTTGATTATAGTTATTGTCAACTTTACATAGCTGCGGATGTTATTATTATTAAAATTAATACGTATTTTAAATATGTTTTAATTTTACCTGCAGTAGTATAGGAAATCCAGCCAATGTATTACCGATCCGCCAGCCAAGCCTGCAGATATGATGACGATCAGGGCAAATAATACCAATAGACCCCAGGCGATTTTTGAGACACGTTGCAAGCCACGCTAAAAAAAGATTATTATTAAAAAGAAATCGTATTTTTAGCTTTGCTATTTACCTCAAACATAAAACACTGTCCGATTGTAATGCATGTGGCAAACATGGCGTGCAACGAGAAGACGACATCATTGAGCATAACGGGATTCACGCCCCGGGGATGCCGATCCGCATACTCCTTCTGCAGGCCCTGTACAAAATACAGTCCACAGTTGAACATGCTATAAAGCGTGAATCCCACAATGTTCATTGCGAGAAAGTCAAAGTTTAAGCCCTCAACCGATCTGCGTCTATAGTTGATCCATATTTGTGGGTAAAATGAAATTGACCATGCCGCAAAATAGATCCAGCCAAAAGTGATAGAGGTATAAATAATTGCTTCCGATTTGGCGACAACAACTCGCACAAAAAGTTCATCGGTGCTAAAAAAGAAATAAACAAAATAAATTGAAAAAAAAATGGATTTCAAATTTCTTAGTTGTATCTCACATTGATTTGTCACTGGAGTTACTGCTGGCCGTGATCTCGATATGTCCTGCCTGTCGTCCTGTCACAACGACAGTCTGATCCAGCGAAACGCCAGCTGCGCTGACAAAGGATTCGGGCTTTAAGTCCAAATAATCATCATGTTGCCTCAGCAGAGTCACATTCACATATTCCTCAGCATTATTTCTATTTTATTTAAATTATTATTTATAAGTAATCTTTTTAAAAATTTATATAATCTATTATTCTCCACTCACCTGGCATAAATCACAAAACTTTTCTGCGCATTCAGCAATACGGTTAAGTCATGAGTATCGACAGTAAAAACTGAAGTTGGTGCACTGTTCGGAACAACTGGTGTCAAACAGAATATTATTTATCGTAAAATTCTTGAAATATGTTTTTAAATCTTACTTGTTACTATTACGGCCAGTGCTCGCAGCAAAATGCACCTGCAGCGTGTCATTTTTAATTTATATTTTAGCTAAGCCTGAAAATTAAATATTTGCTTCATTATTTATTTATTAGTCACACATATTTTTATTTATTCTGTGCAAAATTGTATGCATTTATATTAGAAACAAAATACAAATAACTCAACATGTCCAAAGGGAGAAATATGGTAAATTATTATAGCCTTTTAGAGAGTTTTATAATTTTGTCGTAAAGTTTGTAAGGCATTAAGTAATTATAATATTTATCTGAATCGGCAGCTGATTAAGCATTATCTGTGTATCTGTCCTCATTTTGTACACGAATTTTTTGAGTAAGTTAAACTTCTGCAATTTTACAGCTTTCTATTTTAAAATTTTCTGCATCAGTTCACGTTTTATATACATTCTGATAAGATTAAAAGATTGGTTTTCGTTTTAGATAAAATTCCTTTTTTAGGAAATATATATCTTAATAAATATACATATATATATATATATATAAGTGATGAATAAGTAGCAAAATATACATATATATAAATATATATATATAAATAAAATTCAGTTTTATTAAGATATAAATATCTTAATAAATATATATATACATATATATATAAGTGATGAATAAGTCGCAATAAATATATATATATATATATATATATATATATGGTTTTCGTTCTAAATAAAATTCCTTTTTTATTAAGATATATATATATAATAAGGAATTTTATTTAAAACGAAAACCAATCTTTTAATCTTATAGAAATGTACATAAAAACGGGACATGCAGCAATAGCTGATAAAGGAACAATCGTCAGGAAGATATATAATATATATTTTAATATTTTTTACGCATAGAGTAAATAATAAATATACTTTAAAAATTTAATTTTCAGAAATTTACGAAACTAATTGAGATTTTGTTGGATTTGCTTCGTCACTTATTTTCTTTCTGTTCATTAAATAAGCCCCTTTACTTTTCCAAATTGTTTTTGGGACAGATGTTGATCCTGCTCAAATTACAACAGATTCTTCTGAAGATACACCAAGCAACAATGTTGTTATTTTTGCTGATGTTGATGATATATGTGTAAAAGATTCTGTTTTACTTAACTGAAATCAACATCTGCCTCTCAAACTCCAATCAGCATCGTCATATACAATATATGTATATATATGTAAATATATATATGTATTTAGTTGATTGCAACTGCAGTGCGTTGATTGAGAGTTAAAAAAATATGGTTCAATCAATTGAAAATTGCGAAAATGCGGTTAAATTAAAGGGCTGTTAAAAACGAAGAAGAATAAAAAAATATATCTGCATGGCTTAAACTGAAAGCCGGACAAAAACTGTTATTAATTTATTGATTGACACTTGAAATTGCTTGCGCGTTTGTTTTTTTTTTAAACATTATTACAACTTCACGGCGACCTTTTGTTGTGCTACCAACAACAAAAAATCTATATTTTTTATACGCACACGCTGAGCCAACAATTATTTACATAAATTGCTATATATATAAATATATACAAACGTTTGCAAATCAGTGATAATAGCAATGAGTATTGTCATGTTTTATGGAGTGGTTCTCAAGTACAACTCGAATTGCTGCATGTTGCAAATGAACAGTCTCGCAACTAAAAAAAATAACAAGCTCTATTTAATTTCATTTATTATTACAGATGATGTTGCAAAAAAAAAATAGTATATGTATATATATACGATACAGCCAGAACATAAATAAATTAGCTGATAACGCTAATCGGTTTATTGCTGTCGGGTGTATTAATTGGGCAATTCTA
The DNA here is from genome assembly GCA_035042405.1 of Drosophila demipolita. Classification (NCBI taxonomy): domain Eukaryota; kingdom Metazoa; phylum Arthropoda; class Insecta; order Diptera; family Drosophilidae; genus Drosophila; species Drosophila demipolita. The sequence goes on from JAWNLI010000485.1 coordinate 6,428,591, forward strand.
ACAAGCCGATAAAGATAAAGATATCTGAAACATTATACTACACAGCACATCAAAATACCGGTCTAATTAGAATTACAACCGATTAAAGAAAAAACTGGCCACGTTGGATATTAAATGCAATTCTCACTGAGCTCAATCTGTAAAATAAAAACAGACGGCCAGCAAGAAAGATATATATATATATATATTAAAATAAAAAACATGTGTACATACAAAAGAGCGCTTTGCTGACTTGACAAATTGTATAAATAAGCAATAAAAAAAAAACAGAGCTTCAGCAAAAAAATTTTAGCTCTGTTTTTATTTATTGTTTTTTTTCCCCCTGCCGGATTAGAACTTTCACTTGGCAACTTTTGTAAATTGGAAAGCACTCGAAATCGACTGATTTTTGAACAAAAACTACACTAATCGTTACAGAATTTAAGTAATTTGTATCTTATCACGCAGGATATTGAGTTTAATTCATGCACAAGTCGAATTAATCATCGCGTCTGTTTTGCACTCCGAAAACATTGTTTAACTTGTTTAACTGTTTTTTAATTAACCAGGCTTGTTGTTCGCTTCGTTGCTGCTGATGCCCCGAACTGTAATTAATGCGTGCGTTTGTTTGCTTAAACGATGGCAACAACGGCCGACTGACCGACTGACTGTCAAGATACTGACTGACGCCAAACTGCACAGCTTATACTTATACTGGAAGTCACACACTGAAAATCCGTTGATAATTTCCCATCGCAAGCGCAAGCAAGCAAAGCTGCCAACCAAACAAACGTTCGTCAAACGATAGAAGCATTTATTATTGTATTGTTTTGGTTTTTCTGGTTATTGGTTTTTGCACTTCACATTTCTATTTAAATTCGAGTTGAATATTGGAGTGTGTATGTAAATTCGTATTATTTCACATTTATAAAAAAAAAACCACACTCATTTTGGTTTCTCCCAAGTGCGTACTTGAATAACTCATTTTATTTATTTGTATATTTTCAAATTAAATGTTTGTAAATTATTTTCAAAACTTAATTTGATTTTAAAAAATACTTCATTTTATTATTATTTATTATATTAATATTATAAGCAATATATATTTTTTATTAACCCAAAAATTATTTAATTCATTTTTTTTTCACTGTAGACTTACATTTGTTTATACATTAAATAAAACAATCGATTCATATTCTTTCTTCTTTGTTCTTATAATTTTAGTTTCAATGATGAAACATTATCAATAATGAGGAATTATTATTAATAATTTTTTAACTTAGCTTTATTACAGCTGCACTTTACTTAACTATTTTTATTATGATTCAAAGAAATATGAACTTCTTAGACATGAACTAATATTAGATGAGAATATTGTCATAGCATATAACAGGTGTGGCCCATTAACTAAGCTTCAAGGCTGGCTGGCTCTAGGTCAATGCTAATTGTTTGTTTATTAATAACAAACAAGGTTTATGTGAGTCAAATAATTGTTATGGCTAAAACACATTTAAAAAATGGTTTTTTCACATATTTTGATTAATTTAATTTATAATAAACATATAAAGATTACCTTTTATTAATTTATATTATTTATTAATTTATTTTCTATATTGAATTGATAGCAAATTAATAAATTAAAAATTGTTGAAAATCATCTCATTTAAAGCATATCTATTAAATATCATTTTTTGAATCGTTAAACTTGATTCATAAACATATAAATGCTACAAAGTTCATACAAATTCTGGAGAAATTGAAAACTTTTTTTAATTTATTGTTATACGCCATAATAATTACTATCGCTTACCGTTATAAACCGAAGACTGTTTTACAATGAGGGCCTTCAGTTCCAATATCAGTTTCCTATCTACAACTTGATTTTAGCGTTTTTGTCTAAGATTGTTATACGAATGTCATTGAAACACATTTAAATTGCATTTCTGAGATAAGATTAGCTTACCTCACTTCCAGATTGCAGGTCCATTTTCTAAAGTCACGATTGTAAATAGTAATCAGCAAAAGTAGACGAGATAACAAAAATCATATTGAACACATTTTAACAGTTTCTAAAAAAAAAGGTATTTAATATGCACACAGGCACACACATGCACAACAAGCCGCATCTAATAAATAATAAATTAAATATCAAGGAATCTAACTGAACATAACTGAATAAATTCACAACTTATTTGGTCAGTAACTTATATATACTTGATACAATTTTGCAAACATTCAAAATTCCAATTAAATATCACAGTTTACAAACTGATATTATGCGAAAAGATTGAATAAATAAATTAGAAATTATATAGAAAGATATGTTGTGGGATTAGGATGCGGCGTTCGTAGTGTGTAGGCAGCAAAACAAAGGCACAGTTTCAGGCAACTAGAGCTGAGTATTCTGTAATATATTCCATGTATATATTTGTATATATATATGCATATATATATTCCAGTTCAGGATTATTCACTGCTGCTTGCTGTTGCTGTGTGCAGCGCGTCTATTCTTCTCGAGGATTAAAGCGCGTCTGCAAATCAAAGCAGAAACAGGTTTAAGAATTAACATTGACATTGACTATATCTTTATAGTCAAATTCAACTCACCGATACCGCTCGTAGAAGCCAACAATGGTGCCCAGTTCCTGCTTGAAGAGACGCACCAGCATGCTGTCGAAACCCTCCAATTCGGGCAGACTAAACATATTGAAATGCAGCAGATGATCCTTTGTGGAGTCCGCCTCCGAATAGACAGCCAACCATTTTGGTATCTCCTCCAGCAGATAAGGATTCGCCGGCACCAAAGCGTTGTGGGTGTGCGACGGCGGTGAGTACATTGTTGCCTCCGGTCGAATGGCTTTCGGTGGCTCCGCGGACGTTGTGTAAACGTAGTAGGAGGTGAGACAAGGATGCTGTCGCTGGCATTGGCCCGTATACTGATTCTCGTAGTAGGTGCCGTGCAGCTTGGAGACGACACGACGCCAACCCACCGGCAAACCTTCGCGCTCCAGCGGATGATTCCAATGCGTTGTGTGCGCATTGTGATCAATGTAATATTTGCGACCGTGCAGTGTGTATTGTGTGGCCCAACCGGGTGGCAGTGGCAACTCCTCGCTCTCGCTCAGCGATTGCTGTGACGGCACCTTTTGCAGTGCTCCATTGCCGTTGTTCGCATCTGTCGAGGACGCATTCGATGCTGGCGGTGTTAATGGCGGTGCATACAGCGATTGTACAGAGGCGGAGGCGCCACGAACGCTGCTCGAACTGCCGCCCAACGAGCCGATGGAGGGTACAGGCAAATGATGGGGATGGCCATGTGCATGTGGATGCAGATGCGCATGCTGATGTGGATGTGGATGCTGTTGCTGTTGCTGCTGATGATGATGCTGTTGATGTTGAGCTAGCGTCGCTGAGGATGCAGTTGTGTTGCTGTAAATGGGAGATTCGGAGCGCTGGGATTGAGTGGCGCGCATCGAGGAGACACGATACGGATTCTCATAGATAGGATACGAATCACTTGCATAGCCAGTCAATTGCTGTTGCTGCTCCATGGGTGATCTGCAAGGAATATAGATTAAAGAAAGCAGATAGCAAACCCAATCCTTACCTTGTGAGTGGATAACGCGTCTGATGACCTTTGGCGGCGACGGTTGAGGCATCGAAACGCAGCATGGAACCATAGGCATTTTGTTGTTGCAATCGCTGCTGCTGTTGCAACCCAAACTGTGCCGGTGAGGAGGAGGAGACAGAAGAGTTGGCTGCTTGTTGTCGTGGCATCTGTAGCATATTTGCATAGGATGCGCTAAGCAAGCCCTGATCTGCATCATAGCTAGTCGTGGGCAGATGCGACTGCGAATGCTTCTGCGTGGAATAGCTGCGCTGAAATGGCGACGACGACGGCGACGATTGCTGGCGACGCATCCGCTCCATTTGCTCAATATTCACATAGTTGTTGTTGTTGTAATTGTTGTTGCCCTGCAACATTAGCTGGCTGCTACTACTGGCGCCCCGAAATTGTGCTGGAGCATGTGTCACAGCATTATTATTGGTGTTGTTAAGGGGCAGCTGACTTTGTGCGCGCCGCGCATGATAATAATCCGGCTGGGCATCGTTGCAGGAGTACGTGTTGCGACTGCTACTCGAGCTGCGCAGCTGCTTAAATTCACACGACGGCGAGCTGCTCGCGCAGCGTTGCAGCGACTTCTTTTTCGCTGCTGCAGCAGCGGCAGCCGCATTCCGCTGATTGTGGTGTCCCTGATCCGTGTAGGACGTCCACACATTGATCACCGGTATTTCCGGTGGCGTCTCCTTTTTCACATACTTACCGACGACGCCCTCCTTGTGTGCCTGCGTTTTGTCCTTGCTCCGGCGCGAGAGCATCGTCTGTTTTCGATTGCACAGCAAAATTGTTAAATAGTTCATGCAACGCCGCCGTCGTCTTTTTTTTCGTCTTCGTTTGTCTTTGAATTTAGCTGTTTTACTTTATTATTTGCTACTGCTAAAATTTCCTTAGTGCATTTTATGTGTGTGTGTGCTGCGAACCACTGTTAACTGGAACCGAGTGCATGAACAGTTCAACCAGTTCCGAGATCAGTCGATATTAGAAGAATATATAACGAGATTTGCTAGTTTTGCAAGTGTATACATTTTAAAAATTACCATAAATAACTATAGGTAATGTTAACCAAAATAGTTTAAATGTACTGCATGCTTTGTTTTGGAAATATATCTTTCCGATAATCTATCGATAGCCGTCAATTGACTCTCGCAGAACTGTCCACTTGTTAATTGAGCAATTTTAATTCGATTCGATTTCTAAGATTTTATTTCAGTTTCGAACAACTCAATTAATGTTTACATTTCGAATCAAAAACAATTAATTATTGATGCTACTCCACTCTTTTAATGGTGTCCCTGGGCCTCAGCCTCCAGCTGTTCCTTGGACTTGTAACCGACCTGCTCTTCGGGCGTGTGTGGCCAGAAAGTGGGCTTGTTTAGGGGATCCAAAGCGCTGTCTGGGAATGCATCGCGATAATCCTCCATGGTCATCTGGTCGTATGGCAGCAATGCCTTCAGATGGGCAATCTCTTTCTGATAGTTCTGGATGCGCTGCTCAGACGCCTTCTTGTACGAGCCAATCTCCGACTGGGATTCTTTGATCTCGGCATCCACCTGTGGAGACACATTGTCCTTGGGATATGGCACCGAAACCGCATCATACTGCTTCTGGAAGGTATCGACGAGGCCGGCAACGGGAATCAGGCGCTTGTAGTAGGCCCAGTCGATCTTTGGCGGTGTCTCCGGATTTGCCATCACGGCACGCACATAAATATCAGACTTGGTCTTGAACGCACCAAAGCTGCTCTTTTGGTTCGCCGGAACACGTTCCGCGAGTGCGGACCAATTTACGGAAGATGCGGCAATTCGGCGAGTGGCCATTTTTATGCTAAAATTAAAAAATTCTTTTGGTAATTTAGTCAAGCAAGTGGAATACACTTATGCACGATTATCTTCAAAGTTCCCAAAAAGTTTGGCTTATTTTCAGTTTGCAGTCAAAATTATTTTTGCACCAATTATGTAATTTTAGTCGCAACACAAAATGTACTACAAATACATGGAATTGCTACCTACAAATTATATTATATTATATTAAAAGTGTGCAATGCAATTTGAGTTTTGTGAATTGATTTTAACTTTTTTTTTATTAAGTTATTATGTATAATTCTTACAGGCAAATTTTCACGCGACTTACTTCAATAAAAGACTTATTATCGACAGTCAGGCCAATCGAATAGTTGAAGTCGAGAATAGATGGCATAACATATGTGTTACTTTCAACATTTGGTCACACTGGACACTTGTTATTGCTGTTGAGAAGCAATTGCAATTGTAGCAATTGTTCTTGAATTAAAATGTTGAAACTTTTACCACAAGGATTGCAACAGATTCGCGCGCTTTCATCGGCAACGGCATCCGTGACGCGTTTACATCGGTCTGTGTATTGTCGCATATATCCAACAGTTGTTGTGCATCCCGATGGATCTACGATTAACATTCGATACCACGAACCACGTAAAATAATCAAGGTAAATTACATAAGCGGTGGGATGAATGAATGTTATTTCTTAACATTTAAAATTTCAGCTGCCACTGGATCTGAGCACACTGTCCGATGCGGAGCGCAAGGCTCGCTTAGAGGCTCGAAAGCCGCGAAAGAAGGTCAAGATTATGGACGAAGTTGAGGATAATTTTAATGCCAAAAAGTATATGAAGTTCATTAAAAAACATAAGTAGCCTTTTTATTACAATAAGGAAATTTCAATTTGTTGTTAAAATAAAACAAATGTGATGTCCAAATATGCTGATCAAAACAAAAAATGAAATCAAGTATTTTTATGGCAAAATAAAAAAAATACCACATTTATGTTTTGCACTGTTAGCGGTCGGTATATTTGCGTTGGCCTAGTGCGGTCACACTTGCGAATTTAGTAAGTTAAAATAATCGAGACAGAAGCGAAGCTTGACGTGGATTCGCGTCGTGAGTTATTTTGCATACAATTTTACGCGATTGCAAATACAAATAATAAACAAAAAATACTCATAGCCTCTTTTTTGCATATATATAACTTTGCACATCATTATAAATACTTACCGAATCGGAATGTGGGCTCGTCAAGTGCATAATAGAAAAATGTTGTCTATAAAGAAACCGTACATAGATACAAATAAATATGTATAAATGTATGTAAACAAAACGAAGACATTAAATTAAGTGAAATTTTGCTTCCAAGCCCCAAGAAAAAGTTGTAATTTTGTGTTCATCTTGTGATTGTGTTTTAATTTCAAATTTGAATACAATTGCAGCCAAAAAGAAAAAAAACACATACACAAAACGCACTTATTGGATTATAACAACTAATATAACTGGTAAATATATATATATATATACAAACGTTGTTATTATTTATATAAATTTTTGTTTGTAAGTAAAAAAACATTAATTCGGAATTTTTCTTTAAATGGGATCTAAAATTGCATTTGTATGCGTAGGCGTCTCTGCTTTATTGTGTCTGTGCTGATGTGTGTTGGTGTATGTAAGTACTTGGTACATGTTTCATTCTCTTTTCTGCTGCATTTTCGTCGGAAGCGTTTGCTGCCCATAGATTTGACCTTTGCCTGGGACAGTACATCAATATTTCTGTAACAAAATATTATTAAATATTCCCTATATAATTCTTAAATAGATGTGTGTATTTTTAGAAAAATATATATTAAATAAATATCTGTAAACATTATGCATATGATACATAAGTTTTGCTCTGCTTCTGCCCTTTGCTCCGCCTCCTCATTTATGTCTGTCTGGCTGTGTATGTATGTGTGTCGGTGTGCGCTTGGAATGCTGTTTTAATGCGGGGAGCTACACAGACACACACACGCATATCTAAATATTTTTGTAAGCAGCGGAAATGTAAAAATAACACAAACTAAGCGCAGATGATGGGAAAGAAGCTTCATCGTCTCGTTTTCCAATACCATCAAATTGCATTCTCTTTTTCTTTTCTTTTTCTTTTCTCGTATTTTTCTCTTTTTTTCTTTTTACTGGAAAGACACTTTTTAACGTAAAGTGCAAAATGCGGCGACAGATGTTTCACTTCTTATTATGCATTCATTCATTCATTTATTTGTATGTGTTTGTGTGTGCGTATATATGTAAAACGATTGGTGCATTTGAAGTCAGTGTGAGTGATTCAGTGTGATGCTTATTGGATTTGGTGGTGGTGGTCGGCGGCGGCCAAGCACCAATTGTAGTTTCCGTTTTGCACCTTTTTTCGCTTGATGCCAGCTGCATATTCACTACGTATATGTGTGTGTCGGTTTATATTTGTGTGCCTGCACTAGTTGTTTTTTTTTTTTGCTCTGTCGTTTGATGTTCGTCTTCTGGTTTAGTTGTAGTTTTCTCTTCTTAATTTCTAATTCTACTTGCACTTGAAGTCGAAAATAAACCAGGCAAAAACAATTTCTTTTTTTTTGCATTATAAAGCTAATTTACTTCATTCTCAAGCCTCGAAGTACACACATTCGCACAGTGCAAGAATTTACAGTTTACATTGTAAATATATATTTGAAAAATTTCGACAACTTAAAAATTCTTGAGTAAATTCTTTGCACATCGAATAAATTGGCAAGTAAATATCCCAATATTATTTGTCTACTGCCAAAAAATGCATTTTGCTGCAGACTATTTCCCATTTTGTCAAAAGTTCCAATTGGGGAAAAAAGATTTTTGATTTGGTTTTGAACTAATTGTTCCACTGTGTGACTAATTAAATTGTTTTTATTTATCTGTGTCTGGTCTCTGAGTCTCTCTCGTTCTTCCTTCAGTGGCCCATTTGCGTCTTATGTGTTTTTGTTCTTAAAACTCTAGATCGCTTTGTTTATAGAACTTTATCATCAGTTGTTTGCATTGTGTTCTTAATTATTGTCATTTCATTGTGCACTGACTCAAAAAGGGGGAGGGGAAAATAAAAGAGTTTATTGTCTTTGTGCAATATCCGGGAAATGTTTGAGAAAATCGCGAAAATGGCACACAGTCTTCAAGCAACTGTGATCCAGTGTGGAAGGCTAGTCTGCTGATACTCCTGATATTTTCCTACTAAAAGATCGCGAGTGCTTTAAGCAATAAAAAAACAAATTCTTGATTATTTTTTATGTGCTTCTGTAATGCCTTAAATTCGCAGTAACATTCCGAGGTATTTTATTAAAACTTTTTGTGATAAGTTTTCTGGCCAAAATTTTCGATTTGCTCGGCTATTTTTGCCATTATCTTATCTCAAGGTTTGCTGATAAAGAGGTGAAATCAAATTGCCAACTTGATGCTGCTGTCATAATATTTCCGATTAGAACACACACACAACAGGCAACTATTTGTTATGTCATCATCATTTGTTTATCAGTCCTTGCAGCTGCTCGCGATTGTATTCGCTAACCACAAACCATATATTTTGTGGTTTTTTTTCGTCGTTTTTAGGCACAGCTCAGTTGAAGGTACAAAAGCGACGATAACGCAGTTCCATTGTACTCCGGCGACTGTCCCTGGTGGCTACAAATTCTCGAATATATTCGTGGTTTAAAATAAAGTGTTTGCTGTTGGTTTTTTATTGCAAAAATAAGTGTTATCAAAATAGCAAATAACTCTGAAATTGCTCTGCAATTCAATTCAATTCAATTCACGTCACTTTAAATCACGCGCACCCGTGAATACTAAATAAAATAAAGATACCTGTTTGCGAAGTTTAAGGCAAGCTAAATTTAAATATTTATTATCTGAAAATAGTCAGTTATCGTTCCCATTGAGATGTGAGCTGGGCAAAGTTCGTTCAGTACTTATTTGAAATCTTATCAACTTATATATATATATTGACATTGAAATGCTTCACCTAAACTATTCAGATCATGATTTATATATTCCGATTTAACCATGAGCCAATTTAAAAGAAGGTACCTAACTTAAGCACGTAACTAACTTACCACAAAAAAAAATAAATCTGTTTGCGGAGCAAACAAACATTATTCTTGCTTTTATTGATCGCAAAAGCCAAAAGATGTCAACAAAAAATATTGATTTTTTTTTCCATTTGCTTCGTAAGAAAGCAAACTAAAATATAGAATTGTGTAGCATAGCAGCGGAAGAAAAAATAACACCAAAATAATAATTTGTCTTTAAAAGAGTATTTTGTTTGACATGCATTTAATAAAATCCTAAAAATTCTAGTCTAGTCTATTCTAGTCTTTAATTTTGTACATAATCTCTATTATTATATTCAGAAGAAATTGAAAATCGTGAATGAATGCAAAGCCATTTTGAAAGGTAATTAGGTAATTATTAATAATAAAATAATCCTTTTGTGTTATTATTAGACTTGTCTTCTTTGAATCTTTACTTTTGAATCCAAATCCATGACATTTAAGGTTCAGTATAAACAAATATTTGTTATTCGAAGGAATCGTAAGTGATTTTAATCCTTACAAATGTTTTTAATAAAAACAAAAAAAAGATAATAAAAAAATGAATATTTTCAAAAAATTAATCTGAAAAATGTCTTGATCTATGTTGGCAATAACTTCAGCATATTAGATTATTATTATACTTTATCTTTGAATCGCAATAAAAACAAGTAATCTTATTCTATACACAATAAGATAATCGATCTCATAATTTGGGGATATAATATTTTTGCATTCAAAGGTTTCCAATATACAAAACATTAAAGCAGCATTTTGTAAGCTCTCCATTAATACAAGTGCAAATTAATTTTTTGTAGGCACTGTGTGCGCACGTGTGGACTAACCATAAATATTTGGCTAAGTAATTAATGTTTATACGAACAATTTTTTAAATCGCACTTAAGCTAAAGCAAAACAGCACACGTTCAATTAACAGAGATAATATAGATATTGTTGAAAATTGAGCAAAATTTATAATTATCATATTGATTATAATTATTTGAGAGGCGTTTTAATGAAGGTTGTTCAACTAACACAAAAATAGTGTGCTTATTAAATACAAATTATTGTTCAACTTGTTTACTAAACTTTATTTTCTTTTCTTTTCCTCCTTAGACTTACAGAGCGCTTCCTTTTGAGTCAAATCTTCCGTTCAATATTGTGCCAAACTGACAAATAACGTACAGCTCCTGTTTTTTTTTTGTCATTTATCAGAAACACATATACAAAATTATTGTGAATTAATTTGTATTTAGTTTCTCACATAGTTGTCAATTAACTTGGCCAAATAGTTGTAGTTTTTGTAACTGCTGTGCCACGATCAACCAATTGGTGACCGGCTTGCTTGCAACGTGCTCGTGTTGCACCAACCTACACCACCACCCATTGTGAGTGTTTCTTATGTGAGATTGCCAGAAAGAAGCGCAGCTTAATCCAGCCAAAAAAGAAAATCCTTCCAATATTTAACAACAACAAAATACGTCGTAGCTGATAAAAATGAGCCTAAACCAACACAGTGGGCCCGGTCCGCCGGAAAACCTCATCAACGGCGGCAGCGTCACAAAGCAGGATAGATCCTGCGATCAGGTGGATTCCTCCAATCCGTTCCTGTGGCAGGACAACACATCGGGCATGTGTGGATCGTCGGCGTACAGAGTTGCCGGCCTACAGGAGAAGGCAAATGGTGATATGTTCCCGGCTGATGTGACATCCTCGGTGCTCCACAAGGACAGCAGTAATGGAACTAACGCTAATATCCCCATTAACGGTAGCGTCACCAATGGCCATCCACCGCCCCCAGTGACACGCACCATATCCTCGGATCGACTTGTCACCGGCTCGTCGTGCAAGGCTCTGCGTACGGCTGTCTCAGCCCTATATTCGGTAGATGATTTTGTCAAGGAGAAAATCGGATCCGGTTTTTTTTCGGAGGTCTATCGGGTAAGTGGCGAAACACTTTTTTCCTTTTCAAATTGGCTTTTATCAAAAATATACATGCATAGTAATAAGCTGTTAGAAAATACTTTTCATACTAACTAGCTTTTTGAACATACCGAGCTGTAGTCCGAAACATGGCTTTATGTTTTACATACAAATCTGTGAAATGTATGCTTACATACATATATAATAATCTTAAGAAAGTTTCTCTTCATAATTAAAAGGCGCTTCAGTTATTAAAACAGCATTTTAAAAGCTGTCAGAAACATGTGCACCTAAAACGCTTTACAACGTTTAAAAAAGTAGCTAAAACGCTAAAACTTTTGATTTTCTATTTTGCTTTAGAACTTGTTTGGCCATGATTAAGAAATATGGCGTTTTACTTTTGAAAATTAGATATGAGAATTACCATTCATTCTTATTGTTCTCATATGTTATTCTTGTAAACTGTGTTGACTGTTCATTTATTCTGTTCTTTGTTAAATTGTAAGCATTTCGGTTTTAATCTGTACTTCTGTAATTTGACTGATAACATTGTTGAAGCCCAATTCTATCTATCAGGTAAACATTTTCCAGATTGTGTATTTGAGTGAGAAAAGTCATAAAGGGTTATATTCAATAATATTAATTGAACTTGTATAGCCATGATTGATATATATTGCGTCTTACTTTTGAAAATACCTCTTTTTAGTTCAAAAATTCAATCTTATTGTTCTCATATATCTTTATTGCAGACTGTTTCAATTTTTTTTTTCATTATTTTTTTTGTTCTTTGTCAAGTTACAAAATAAATTACAACTTGAACCAGTTCTTTGACTGATAATGATAATAACAATGCTACTAAACATCTACATGATTATTTAATTTTGCTTATCAAAAATAAAGGGAGCATATTCAAAATTATTAATTGCCACAGACATCTTTTGTATCACATGATAAACGATTCAACCATAGGCAAAATCACTGCGAAATAAAATCATTCAAATTTTTAAATGTCATCAAGGGTATACAATTCTCTTTGACTTTCATTTTCGTTAGTTTTATGTGTTTGAAAAATTTGTATAGACAAATTTCGTTACTATTTTCTATTAAATATTTTGTCATACATGCTTATAACAATGACGCCATGGAAAAAACGTTACAAGCCTTTCAGTTCAGATACAAAGTATTTTTTCTTTGATGAAAGTTTAAAAAAAGAAGAAAATAATACACACTGGTGTTTATTGTTATTCATTGATAAGTTCATATTAGCAACAAAAATGAAAAAAAAAACTACAATTCACTTTCATAGTGAAATGTGCACATTTTGTATTTAAACAATTTTTCGTAATTGATAAACAATTTATTTTCATATAGTTGAGTGTTCAGCTTTTGCGTGCGCATTTCTCACGTGGTAATAATAATGCGATGAATAAAAGTTCCATATGCACACACAATACACCATGAAATACCTTTCTGCGGTCTCCATGACGTCTGGATGCGGAGTAATCCTAATGTTGTGTGTGTTGTGTGTGAGATGCGTTCACTTGTCCGTTATTCCATTCCATTTTTATCATTGCTTGGATGATTCGATTACATTTCCGGATCGCATCGGATCGCGTCGGTAGCTGCAAGTCAGAAAGTTCACATTTAGGATTAACTGTAATTTATAATTATGGTTTGCCTTTAATACTGTGCTTTGCCGCGTCTCTGCTGCAATCGAAGTGTGTCGACATAATTAAAATGTTGCCAAGAGTATTTACTAAATCATATCGTAAACTTAAGCAGTAAAACATAACGAACATAATTTGATTAAATAGTGCAGTATTTTTTTTTTTTTGACTTAAATTTGCTTTACCTGATTGAAAAAAAGAAACGCACACAAAACGATTTGAAAGGAAAATCAATTTACATAACAATACGCTTAGTTTTGCGAAAAATAACAACAAAAAAATGCTTAACGCACTAATCAGCCGGCAAAAACACTTTTAATAAAAAAAGCTGTAACGTTTAATAGAAAAAAGAAAAAAAAAATAGCAAAAAAGCAGCCAACAGCAGCCAATCCAAACGAAAGTCTTCAAAAGTCTTACATAAGATCAGGCAACCACAAACACAATTCCAATCAGCACCGTAATCATTTGGTATGTGCCTATTGTGATGTGTTTGATATTGTTTCCAGTATTGCAGTATTGCACACCTGTATTATAAACACTTCAAATGTTATGTAAAATTATTGATAAGATATTTTTTAGTTTATAGAATAATCTCTTTTTTTTTTACATAATGTCCACTAAGTGAATCATGCGTTTTTCTTTTTGTTTTTCTTTTGCTCAAGCAAAACAAATCAATATTCATTAAGAGAAGACAGTTTTGTTGACAGGACAGGACGTTCAACGTTTAATGGTATTTCACAACTCTGGGCATTAATAAAAGTCTTTTTATATTTTACTTGTTTGCCTAAATCATATTTATATATCAACTTACTTAAAAAAAAAGAAAGCAAATGAAAACAAATTGTAACGTTAAATGGTGTTTGTGTTAGCAAAATGGGAATATTTGCCGTTAGTTTGTTTGTTTGCTTAGTTAGTTAGGACCCAAAAAATAAACGACTGGTTGCACATGCAGCTGCCACATCGGCTGCAGCAATTGCGTGCGCGTCCAGCGTGGAGACATATATATATATATATATATATATATTTTTATATATACTTGTGATTTATATGTTTTAATTTGGAGTTGAATTCACTCCAAGTAATGTTTTTGTTTATTTACTCGCGCTCTTGAGTGTTTACATCAACTTAGTTTACAAAAATTTGCCCTTGCTCATTTCGTGTTTAGCTATGTGAATGTTGTATGTATGTGGGTGTGTATGGGCCTTATCATTATATGCCCAATATCGTGTTATGTGTCATCTGTAAAGCTCCGATGTGTGTATAGCTGCCAAACACCCACTTGCAGCTATTTTTACACTACACGCGCCCCACGTCGCGTGATCTGCCCACAAAATGTTGGTACGAATTGTAAGTGTGCCAAATAATTTTACGATGTTGCTTGCTTTCGAGAATCTTTCAAAAATATGCATATATATATATACATGCATATATGCTTGTTAAGGTAAGGTGTGTGAAGAAAAAAGTAGACACATTCGCTAAACATGTTTGCATGTATGTATGTATGTAAAGCACACAAAGGGGCTATAGTATATCAATAAAGACAGCAATTGGCGGTTTTTGATGTGCACATCAAGTGCACAACACTTGCCATTAATTTTAGGGTTTGTTAAGCAAGAATACAGGCAGAAACATTTGTTCAAATATTACTCACTTATTAGTTTATTTTTTGGCTGTTTTGTTGTAGACTCAACGGCCGTCAATTAAAAAAAATAATTTATTGCACTCATTAAATTATTTTGTATTGCTTTGTTTAATGTGGACTTAGTAGCTGACAATTTTTAAACATGGCTAATAACAAGAGTCATATATTTGCTTTGTGGACTAAAAGTAATTCACATTTTTTTTTAAACGATCTATTTTTTATTTATTTATTAACTTAATAGTTCAAATTAACATGTCTAAATCTAATTTTAAAAAAAGCTGAAGGAAGTAATAAAATTATTCACGTCAACTAAAATACAATTCATTTAAATGATTTATTAAATATATAATATCATGGAGTATCATAGAGTAGGGTTTAAATATTTTAAATTCCTATTATTTGTGGGGGAGTGACTTAGTCAAATTAATCAGATTTAACGCACAGGAATAAGGTTTAAACTTGTAAAGTGTTCAGCTTATTATTTTTATTGGGTGATTCCAAGCCATAAATAGCCGAAAAAAAAATAAATAAATAAAATAAACATGATTTTCTTTTGCCATCTATTTTAGCATGATGCATTGCAAAAAACAATGCAATTGATGCACACTTTCTATTTCAACTGCACGCGACAACTGCTCACAAGTATTAATGAAACAAAAATTACAAATGTGTGACTGTGTATGTGTGTGTGTGTGTGTGTGGGAAGTGTTAGGGGGGTTATTGTACTTGATAGGGGTTTCAATATACATTGTACATATCATATGGGGATAAGTATGTAAAAACTTGTATACGGTTAATTTCCACCGGTGTTTTTTTTTTTTTTGAAACGAAACTAAAGAGCGCGAACAAACCAAACAGAAGACGCCAACACCATTGGCAACAAAATAATATACATTGTGTGTGTGTTTTTTTTTCTCTCACATTTGAAATGTGAAATTGAATGAGCTCTGATGCGCGGCTTGGTTGCTTGCTCGGCATACCGTTAGCCCCCCTGCAAACTCCTCCTTTGCCTACCCTCCACTGCTTGATTTGTGCAGCCAACTGTACCTACTCCAAAACTGCTACAACTCCTATCTTGAGTGTGTGTGTGTGTGTGTGTGGGGTAAAAAGCAATTATTTATTTCTTATTTTGCAGTAGCCGCATTTCACTTTTCTACTTGACTTTTATACTTACCACGGCTTGGTGCCTTGCAAAAATTTTGTTTTTTTATTGTATTATTATTTTTTTTTTGTGAAGCCGAGTGCATGTGAAGTTTTGTTATTGAACTTATGAGATTATGTTACATATTTATACGTTAGTTAATTAGTTATGTATTCATAATTGCTCGTTCGTCAAGTGCCGTAAAGTGAAAAGTTTTTAGCATATTGTAATTCATTGTTGAGTTATGACTTGATTTTCGATTAGCGAATTAGTAAGCTTTGTAAAATTAATAGTTAAGAAATATTTCAATTGTGAAATTTACTATCACAACGATATCAAGAAAAAGTATAATATAATAATATACAAAATAAAAACCAATTGCCCTTGAGTATCATTGTGAAATCATTCGATTACTAATATTGTGAATAATCAAAAGCATGAATAGGATGTGTTTAAGTAGTATAAATATAGAGGCCAAACCTTAGTCAAAATGGTGTTTTTTATACTTACTCAATTCTATAAAACGTATTTAAACATAAGTTTCCAAATTTTTGTGCAATCTTGTATGTCAAGTAAAATGTCTTAAAGCTTATTTCAAAAAATGGGAAAATGTTCTTTATCTAGTAGGGCCTCCTTTTGCCCTTCTACCTAATTTCAAATTTATGTGCATACTTCTGACCAAGTTTCTGATGCCATTAGTAGTAAATAGGATTAAGATCTAATGAATGGGGTGGGGTTTCTAGCTGTTTACAGTGGCAAAACATCGATATCGTTGATTTCGCTACTATTCGCTGCGATACTTATGAATAACAAATAAACTTTATCTGCACATTTCATACGAGGTCTGTAGTAGTATATTTGATATTGTGATTTTCATCGGTAACCGATTCTTATCGATATTAAGATAACGATTCAATTTATGGCTGTGCTTGCCATACCAAAGATTAAGTATGTCCATAGCACAACACTCTGAGGCACGTCAAGAAATAGAAATTGTGCTGACTATTTATTTAACACAGCAGGCAGTCTTCGCTTAATTTTTGTTTTGCTTAGTATTGATATACATAGGCAAAAGGCGGACAAAAACTAATTGATTTTTACGCAGTGTGTTGTGTGTTGCATAATCGTAAAAAGGCGCCCATAGAAAAACAAAACACGAGAGAGATAAAAATGTTAAATGCAAACTCAATTAAGCTTCTAGGTAAAAAGCCCATCAGTTGTAAACAAGCCTCAGTCCATTTTGCAGCAAACTAGTTTATTGTTAGTTGCACTCACTCGGTACTGCTGCTGCCTGCCTGCCTGCCTGCCTGCCTGCCTGCTTGCCTGCCCGTAAAGATGATTGAAAATGTGGTATTTGTATATATAAACATATTAGTTGATGGGTGTATCTCTGTATATCTCTCTCTTTCTATCTGTCTGCTTGCTCAACACACAAAATAGGTGTTTAAACATGAGTATTGATCAAAAGTAAACCGATACAGACGAGCCCAAACATTTACATAACTCTTTCGCTTTTCCATTAACAATTAAAATCACATAAAATGCAAAAACAACAACAAAAACAGCATATTCAAAACGATTAGTTATATGCAATCGATGCAATAAATGGTTGTGTAAAGTCTTGCAACCAAACTCCTCGACACAAATGGAAATACTTTAAGTCAGTACAATTAACATTATGTGTATTATTAAACTATTTGCTGTCACATGTATAATTAAATGTGATTACGCCTACGAAATACACACATAAAACGTTTATTTTTCATTTCATTTGTTTGCGCATTGTTGGACTGATTATGGGGTGGGGGGGGGGGGGGGGCAGCAAATTACCAAATTATTTGCGATAGCCAAATTAACAAAAATAATATAAAAAAAGGAAATATTATTGTGTGTGTACATATACATTATCTTAAGCGAATATTGTTGTATTGTTCTGCGTGATTCTGATAAGATTGCACAAACATTCAACAATGTTGCTTTAGCAGTTAATTAATTTGCAATTCATGGCTATACAGTTATATATTCCATATTCTAGCGCTGCTCAAATATTTTAGGTTTTAAGTTCACCTGTCTTGGCCAGATGCCCATGTTCAAATTAAAACCGTTTTATGGTTCAAGCTTGTAGTAAGATCGATTGGCAATGGAAATACGCAGCATACACTGTGAAAAAACAAGCTTAAGCTTGAATCTGTTTGTAATTCAGAAAGTTCCCTTGTTCCCTTGTTTGGCGGCATAGTTTTAAAAAATTAAATAAGTGGTTAAGTGTTTCTTTTACATTTGTTCACTTGTTCAATTATTTGTATTAATTTGTGTACATCTGTTTTAAGTAGAAGAAATACTTTCTAGTATTCAGGGCGATTTTCTTAAATGATGCAAGATTTTTTCAGAGTGTAGCCTCTCCCTGATAAAGATCAGAGTACATTCATTTTGCCACATTGTATCACTTTACGCTTGATGCTCGACTTGCCCCGATCACAACATGATTAGGCAATTAAATTTGAGTCTAGCAAGTCGCCATATGACTGTCGTATTTTGCACGACTTGTTAAATGTACTTGTTGAAAAATGTTAAATGTATAAAGCCATAAATAAAAAATAGATAAAATAACCGTTTAGCCGGCTTGGCCGACGCCGCAGATGAGTTGCACAATAGCAAAAAGAAGCATGTCCAAAAAGAAAAGAACGTAAAGTCAGCTTGGAGAAGTCTACATATAAATACAAAGGCGGACGGACCAGACGCGCTTGGCAGGCGGCGTGAAAGAAAGCAAACTAGGCCAGATTCCATTCCAGTCGGCCGCCGACTGGCTAACAGTTTGTTTTGCTAATGGCGACGACCTCAATTTACCTGGTCAGAACAGCGAGCTGTTGTCTGTTAACAGTGGCGACACTCGCCAACCCCCTTTGTCTAAAAACTGGTCTTGATAATGCCTAGAATAATGGTAAAGTGGGAAAGAGGGGCCCTCTAAAAACTACAATATTTACAGCTACAGGCTCAATATCAATATTAATATGGAATGGAATTTAGTATTAATTGGATAAACTTCTAAAAAAAATAACCTTGCTTGCAACAAGCTGCAGCTTCCAAACAAACTATTTTTGCGCTGTGTGTGTCTTCAATCCAGTTGTTTTTCCTGTTCAACAATCTCTTTTGCTTTTGATTGACAATATTTTATTGATAAATCAGCAAGGTAAAAAAAAAAAAAAAAAATATATATATATATATATATATAAAT
This sequence comes from Drosophila demipolita, assembly GCA_035042405.1. NCBI lineage: Eukaryota > Metazoa > Arthropoda > Insecta > Diptera > Drosophilidae > Drosophila > Drosophila demipolita. The sequence goes on from JAWNLI010000485.1 coordinate 6,447,679, forward strand.
AAATATCCACACTAGAAGACGACGCGATTTATATATTTAAACATTTGATCTAAAGAATGGAAAAAGCATATTTAAATTCTTATTTAATATCTACTTTTATTTTCAAACTAAAGGAAGTAAATGTTAAAACTCCACATAAAATTAATAATGAAACATAAAATAATACTTTGAATTCTTATCTAAAATAATATATTAGAGGTGAAATTTTTGTAAAAAAAAAAAAAAATATCTAAATTCGAAATTGTAGTATTTCTGGCAAGAAAGAAAACAAAATTAATTACAATTTTTAAATTACCCTAAAATTAAAATTGCCCTAAAATAGACGTATAATTTCCGAATTTGATAAATATATTTCTCAACTGCTTAAATGCTTGCCCTTAATCGCCCAAAAACATCATGTTTATCTACACCACTTAGTAATACTTTCTACTTAATTGTTTTCAGTGTAGAATCATCTGACTTATTGCCAACTTATTGTTGACACAATTGTAGATTTTGTTTTGCGAAAACAAACGGCATAATATTATCCGCTTGCCACAATTACTTATATTCTCGTGGCAGTTGCTGCCAGTTAGTGGATAATTTAAATATGTGTGAAATCGCATGGCTTTTTACCTGAAGTATTTCCATTTGTAATCGGACACGTTTCTTTACAACAGGTGACATTGTGCTGTGCGTTGACAACTCGCAAGCGTTGCAAGCGATAATGCCTTTTTTGATTTCAGATTTGTTATTTCACAAAAAGCTTAACAAAAATAATGTAAAAAAAAAACAAAAAAAAAAAAACGGGGCATCATCGAATATAGCAGACGATCTTTTTCAACATTCGTTCGACGCTTGTTGAAAAGTTGTTCAAACATGAAAAACGAAACGCAACTTTTGAAAATCATATTAAAAATGGTGTTTGTTAACAGTAAAGCCCAAATTGCATGTGGGGGAATTGTTCAAATAATTTCGCTGACGATGCAATCGATGTCAATCGTGGTCAATGCCGTTTCATCAAAACTAGTTTGGGAATATCTCCGAATGAGTGGACTTGAAACTTGTAGCTAAATTGTCCGTGTAACAAACAACAACAACAACAACAACAGCATCATCAGGCGGGTTTTTGTTACCTGCTGCGGTTGCTGCTGATATTGCCAGAGCTTCAAATGGACGTCTGTGACAGGCGTCCGGCAACTGGTTTGTTGCATTACACTACACGGTTTCATCTTGGTTTTGGATGGAAAAAGGATTTTTTTTTTGTATATTTTTGGTGCTGCTTTTTTGTTGCAGCCGCTTGGCGCTTTCTTGTTGTTTTACTTCCGCAATTGCCATATCGCATTTCCCAGCTGAAAGTGAAAATACCGCAATACCATGCACCCAAATTATTTAAGCTACCACATTGTCAAAATGTTGACATAACAATCATTGCGGCATGTGTGGATGTAGTAATTTACGCTATCAATTTTTTTTTTTATATATAAGTAGAGAACATATATGTCCGATTCCTAATTTTAAAAATATGATAAAATTTTTAAATGGGACAGTTTTTTTTATGTATTTTTTATATACTAAAAAATATGATGACTTAATTGCTGCGCCTGCTTTGCCCAAGGCGGACACCTCCCATAACTGGATAGTGAATGTCCGGCAATATGAAAGTTCAAGTTTTTTATTGCCTAGGCAGTTACTGGCTCACTGCAATAAATAAGCCTTCCTTATAGTTATTACTATTTATTTATTCAATTTTTGTAGCTGGTATAATTTAAAATGTACACAGCCTTAAGAGATGTTTCCTTATAGTATTTTAAAATTTCAAAAATGTTCAATAATTGCCTAGTGATGATCTCATTTACGCGCCTGTAAATCGCTAGCAAAACAGCTTAACGCAATAGTCACTTATCCAGTTTATTTGTAATTAGAAATTATCTTTATTGTCTCTGTTTGTTACTCATACGAATAGTAATTCTGTGCAAAACAGAAGTACAATTAAATGTGCACTTCAAGGATGCATCATTAATCATAATCATCTCATCTAATTTATTTAACTAGGTCACACATCGTACAACTGGCAAGGTGATGGTGCTGAAAATGAACCAATTGCGCGCTAATCGACCTAACATGTTGCGGGAAGTTCAGCTGCTTAATAAATTATCGCATCCTAATATATTAAGGTAAGTACAGCGTTAACTAGAAAATAACTATGAATAATCAAATAATAACATAATACCCAGACAAAACTAAAACCCTCTTCCAAACTCATTTGTTTCCAAACAATGCTGTTAACAAAGTTCAACAACAACTCAACGCCATAATTAGACCTAGTAATTAATTAATTATGCATAGAGACCTTGAACTGCCCTCATTAATTGAAGCAATTAATTCAATTTCATGCGAACAATTTGACACCTTAAAAACATGAACATTCCACATTTAAAATAAGACCAAAATCGAATTCACGTAGAAAAACCAATTTCGCATTATACATTCCTTCACTCGAGAAACAGTAATTTTTACTTAACATTGTTCTCAAAAAAAAAAAAAAAAAAAAAACACATTAAAATAACAAACAACTAAATAAAATAAAAAATTATTGTACTTGTGTTTATTGCAATTGAAATTTACCCTTAAATTTAACCTTTATATCTCTGTATGTTTATTTTTTTGTATACCTTATTAACTCAACGTATTTTTTATTTTGCTCATCTCATAGCTTTATGGGAGTTTGTGTGCAAGAAGGACAACTACATGCCCTGACCGAGTACATTAACGGTGGCTCACTGGAGCAGTTGCTGGCCAACCAAGATCGGTTTCTCAGCGCTGCAAAGAAAATAAGACTGGCGCTGGATATAGCGCGCGGAATGACATATGTTCACGAAGCGGGTATTTTCCATCGAGATTTAACAAGCAAGGTAAGTGCTACTAAAAATTAACGCTTTTTTAAACAGCTCAACTAAAATGTGAACTTCTGTTTTGTCTCAAAAAAAAAACAAACAAACACATAAAATATAGAATGTGCTCATCCGTCATCTCGCAGATGAACAATACGAAGCTGTTGTCGGTGACTTTGGCTTAGCTGCTAAAATCCCAGTAAAATCGTAAGTACATTTTTGTTATCTTATCACATGCCTCTAATCTGGTTGATAATTAATAATTATTTGTATTATGCATACAATTTCGATTGTATTTTTCATTGTTTTTATGCTTTGATGTTCACATTGGAATTAATGTATTTTGTGTTGGATTGCAGCGGCAAATCACGTTTAGAGACAGTTGGCTCACCCTACTGGGTTAGTCCCGAGTGTCTAAAAGGCCAGTGGTATGATCAGACCAGCGACGTTTTCTCATTCGGCATTATTCAGTGTGAGATTATCGCACGCATCGAGGCCGACCCAGACTTGATGCCACGTACCGCATCATTCGGCTTAGATTATCTGTCGTTTGTTGAACTGTGTCCAATGGACACGCCACCTGTCTTTTTAAGGCTAGCCTTTTACTGTTGTCTGGTAAGTTAATGAACAACTTAAGGCATTCATCAATTAATTTATTATAATTAACAAATTTCTTCTTCACAGTACGATCCCAAGAGTCGACCAACTTTCCATGATGCAGCCAAAAAGTTGACATTGCTGTCCGAGAAATACGAACAGGAATCAATGTGTATGTCGAGTCCGCTCAGCTCGCTGGAATTGATCAATTCCCTGCCAAATAGTAGTGACATCGATAAGGCAACTGTGCCACAGATTGTTGGTACAATGAGTGCATCACCCGAACGCCGATTGCGGGACGTCGATGAGGATGGCTTTCGATTTCCCCCGAGTATCGGTTGTAAATCCGCGTCGGCTGCCACGCCCGGCACACCCAACTGGCTGCTGGCCGAGAACAGTAGTGATTACGATCAGCATATATTGCAATCGCGTGTGCGTCGTGCCACACAGAAACTGGAGGCCGAGATACTGTTGCATCGACGATCACTCAGTGAGAATATCATACATTTTCCGCTGCACACGTCGCCCAGCGATAAGGCGCGCTGTCATCAAATGCAGCGACAGCGATCCTCGACCCATTCACCGACACCGCCGCGACAATTGGCAAATGGTGGTGCGGAAACAGCGACGGTGCTTATGCCCGTGTCGACAGTGCCGGAGCCACCACCATTGCCGCCACCAATATCAGCGGTGCTAACACTGCGCAAAGTTGGCGAAACGATGTGTCTGAAGGATCCGCAATATAAGCCATCGTTAGCAAAGGATCACAATGGCGTCAAACCAAATCCATTCACGGCGCTGGCGCAGCTGCGTGGTGTTAAAAAGATATTGGGCGCCAATCCAAAGACATATGCAGCTGGTGTCGGTGACTTGTTTAGCTCGTGCTTTGAGATGTCTGCGCCATTCTTCAAGGAGCTGGTTGCCATGCAAAATAAGACTATGACTGACAGCGACTCCAAAACGGCGGCGGGTGCTGCAACAACGGCGAAAACAGCAGGTGCAACCACAAAATCAACAACAACAACCAGTTGTAGTGAACCAAAGAGTCTGCCCGTCTCCCCACAATTGTCGCGCAAATACAGCGCCATCGAACTGAAATTGCCGCATCGGAGCAGCAATGCGACGGCAAATGCTACGGCAACCGCTAAGGGAACTGCTAAGGCAACTGCTACGGCAACTGCGACTGCAACAATTAATGCATCAGCAATGCCCGACATGGATGACTGTGACTATTGCAATTCTGAGGGCGAGGATCTGGATGGTGGCGGTAATTGTGCGGACGCCGAGTCCAGCAGCGATGACAGCGCTGTCCGTCCCTCCACAATGCCCGTTGCACGCAAATATCGCGCAAATTCCCTCTACACCCATCCGCTTTTTCGTGGCAGCAATGGAACCATAACAAAATATCCCAACACCAGCGAACTTGAACCAATTTCCGCCCTACTCAAAACGAGTGCCTCCAGCAATGCACTGACAACGATGCCTCTAACAGTCGATGCGACAAGTTGCATTGAGCATATCATTAAGGATGAATCGAAGAGCAGCACATCGCATTCCCAAATGGATACCGTAACGCAGAGTACACCGCATCAGCTGGAGGAGGATGATGATGAGGAAGAGGAGGAGGAGACGGCCGCATCCGAATTGAATGAACTGAAAACATCGTCATGCGAGATATTACCTGCAAAACAAAATCTGACACGGCGCGATTCCATTGAGAGTGGTTTCTATTCGTGCTTTAATGAGGAATCGGATGCGGCGATCACGGCAAACACTACCAGTTATACGCGACAATTGTGCGGCATCGGATCATTGGTGGTCGGCTCCAATAATAGCAGCTGCTGTTACGATCAGTTAAAATCCCAGCTGAGGATCGAGACTGTGGGCAATAATAAACTCAAGTAAACGAATTTGAGGACGCGTAAAACACGCAACGTTACAACAACAAACAACAACATTATTAAACATTTATTTTTTTTAGCGATAAACTGGCAAGTTTGTGTCGTTGCTGTTACTATGCGCCGGCGGGTTCAATTGTCGCCGCAGCTGCCGTTGCCGATCATCATCAAAATGAAACGACATCGCCATCCGTTTTGCTAACGATTGATAACGAAACTACCGCAATTGCCGGCGGTGGCGGTGGCATCTGCAACACATCGTCGTCGACGGCACTGGATTCAATGGATGAGCTGGATGCCGAGATTATTGCACCGCGAACACATCACAGGCGTTACACCTGCCACCACTCGCTGGTGAGTGGTGGCGATGCCCAGATGTCGGCCACGGCGGGTATAATCAATCGGCTCGCTCTCGATTCGGAAATCCATTCGCTGCTGCAACGCAGCCCGTTTGCAACAAATCAATTGCTGTATTGCAAGAACCGCACCTCGTCCATCTACACGGACAGTTCGGATGACATCAGCTCCGATTCGTTGCTCTGGGATGATCGTTCGTTCACCGCTCTGCCGAGTACACGATCTGCGCAAATAGCCAAAATCGTGGAGTACTTTGAGCGTAAGCGGCAGGATTCATTGCCGCCGTCGGTGCATAATCGTAGTGGGAATGGAACGGTTGCCGCTGCTGTGGCTGCCTCAGCACTGGGCTCCAGCTATCTGTCGTATGAGGCACATCGCTATTCCGACTTTAAGCGGCATTTAAATCCAGATTCATTGTGCTTCGAACTGGACAAGCGACCGGCACAGCAGCGCATGATGGTCTGCGAGGGAGCCGTCAAGTCGAAGCTATCCATATTCGACAAAAAGAAGCAGCAGCAGCAGCAACAGCATCAGCAACAGCAACAGCAACAACAATCAATGGGCAGCAGCGGGCAGTGCGGATAGCCATATTGGCTTTGAATATTTATTAAGCAATTTCCAAAATGTGTTGGCAGGTGTTTCCTTTTTTTTTTATCCAACTATCGGTTAGTTTTACAAATCAATCAGTTTGCACACAAAATATTTAGTTCTTATAGATTTTTGGCAGTCTATTGATGATTTCCAATTTACAATCATCACTTTATGTTTCACTGATTAAAAGCTAGCACTCTATATACAGATATACATATATATTATTTTTTTTTTATATAATTGCGAAGCATAAAATGTTCATGTACTAAATTTTAAGTCTAATAGGTCGTTTCAAATTGTAAAGTAATATATTATTTATAGCAACATTTTTCATTTTCCGAACATTTTTCTAATATGTTGTACTGGTTCCTAGTCCTTCTTATTTATATAAATCTATGTTATGCGAAAGCTAGTAAATAATTGTAATTCAATCAAGAAAAGTATTTATTTACATTATTTAGTGTTTTAGCTGTTAGACTTCCAAGAAAATGGCATAGCTGTAATAATAATAATAATAATATGATCTAAATATATTTGTATTTCTTATACCTTGGAACATAAATATGGCTAATAATGGTATTGATAATGATAATGATAATGATAAATAAAGCTAATGTATATAATCAGCAGAAACAATAATCTGTGACCATACAAAATTGATACATATTCTTCATCGGCTAATTTAGTCACATCCGTCTGTATGAACGTTTCGATCTCCGAGACTAACTTGGTTTGTATGTTCACATACTATTATATATATACATATATACATACTAAACTGAAGCAGGTGAAGCCCATTCAATATATTAAGGTTCTCCATCCTTAAGCACTGACAAATCGATAAAAAAAAAAAATAGGAAAAGAAAAACGACTTTTATTTGTACAAATAATGTAGACTTAGTATTTAATAAACGTAAATTGACAAAATTTCATAACGAGAACAGATAATAAATGACAGCAATTTCTAATTTTAAGATAAATGTACATATGCCGTAAGAATCAGTGCAAAATACTATGTGTTTGTGTGTTGATATGTGAGTATATATGTATTTAAACATTTTAAAATTATATATATATGTGTGTGTACAAATGAAATTGAAGTTTTTGTATATATGCTCCACATTATGGATTTGGGAAACTAGCCTCTGCTAGTCATGCAAATTTTGACAAGATAATTCTGCTGAAATTAGTAATTATATATTTTGCAGGAAAGAATGTCACAACAACTGTAACAATGGATTCTGATCACTTCTGTTGAATTTTCCATATAACAACTAGTTTCCAATACGAAAACAACTTGTATAGATTGAAATGCATTGCTAAGACTGAATCAAAATTTGTAAAATTGGTTGCAGTTGGTTATAGATTGAAGCCACTAAATGCTGTTTATATATATATTTAAGTAACGGTATAAGTTGTACATATGCGTATTTAACTGAATTTAACACTTAGAACCTTCACATTGTCAGAGAAAACACATCGCACGTTAATTTCCATTGTTAAATATTTTATTTCTGTCAACTGTTTAATGGTAACACTCAAGTATTATATTAACATTGCATTAGCACTAAATTTAAGTACTACAATTAACTCATTCCTCATTCACAAGGGCAATTTAACAGACTTTTGTTCACCCAAAATCGTGTCCATCATAAACATTATTAAATAACGATTGTGAGTACGCTCCAAATGTGGAGATATCCATTACCGAATTTTATAATAAATATGTATTTTAAACATAAAAAGGGTACGGTTTTTGTTATTCATCTATACTCAGATATGATATACTAAATGCCTACTGTTTTTTTTTTATATATATTATTTGAGTTTATTTTGTTCTTGAATTAGGTATGCTTACACATGCTTAACAATTAATCGTTTATTTAACAACAAAAGTGCTGAAATACTTGTTATTTCGCTTTAATTTAAGATGTTTTCGAGAATAACTGAGCACTTCAGATTAAGAATAATTTTACATGTTTGGAAAACATCTGGACTTGTTTTTACGACCGCCATTTTTTTTTTAATTAAAAAATTATGCTTCCGGTGTTTAATTCGGGATGACTAAAAAGCTGCATCAAATAATAATATCGGTTAACAGATTTAACTTTTTGATCATGGTCGGTTTTTTGCAACTTTTGAGTACAACATTCTCTCAGTGCAAAATTTTTCTAATATCATAAATTGAAGAAACATATTGCAAAAATAAACTTTATCGATTGAATTTGCAAATTGATTTGCCGACTTTTATTATTATAATTATTTTTGTATAAATAAAATAAATATGTATGCGTGTTCGGTATATTGTGGAGGAGGTTTGTACGTAGTTTTGAATACATGCTTGTGATTATTTAGCGACGATTCGGGAGTCCAATTTGAAAACGAACCACATATTTTTTTCGTGTGTATTTCAAATCAGACTCGCAAAAGTCTTGGGTGTAAGTACATTCATTGGTGGCTAGCATCTAAGCATGTCTGTCCGCTTACGACTAAAGATTAGCTGCAATAACGCAATTATTACATGATTCGTTTACAATTTTTATACACATCTTAGTTTTTTTTTTTTGCTATTTTGTTTTTGTTTTTGTCAAATAAATAATACAATCTAAAATGCTGCTAAGAAAATCAAATAATGCCCTATTGAGTTATCTGGCAAATAGACTACGTGGTCCCATACGTGCCACATTTATGGGCCCCACGGCGGGTTTTGGATTCTGAGCGGACTGCCGAGCACCATCTTCATATTCATCATCATCGCCGAAAAGTAGAGCAGCCAGACTCGTTTCAAATGTTGACTTTTTGGCTGCTGTCGGTTTTAATTGGTTAACTGGCGATTTTGGTGTTGTTGTTGTTGTTGTAGTTTGAGCCTCACTTTTCAGCTGTACTTCAGCAATGGTTTTTGCTGTCGTTGATGTAGTTACACTACTACCTATTGGTCCCGGGTTAGGTGTAGTCCCAGCTGAAGTTATGGGTTGGGGTGTTTGTGTTGTCAGTGAACCAATCAGGGCCAGAGCCATTGGTTTACCTCTTTCGTTGCTCAAAGTTGTCTCCTGCTGTTGTTCCTGCAAGTGCAGATAATCAGCTGGATAGATGGGTCGGAAACCGCCCTGTAATTCCGGCTGGAAATTATCCAATTCGGAATACTTTTCCGTTGTCGAATTCTTGTGTTCAATTTTCTTTTGATCCGGCACAGCCGCAACATCAGCACGATTTATATTATTCTTCTCGTACAATTGCTGATCGGAGGCAGATGGCACAATTTTCCAGTTGGTCAGTGATGGATTACTGGTCACATCACCAGCACCGCCCAAGCTGACGCTGGGGTAAAAGGGTGCCATAAAGTTCTTCTCATAGTTGTGGCCCCGTAAGTCAAAATCAATGCCCAGCACCTCCTCGGTTTGTGTCTCAGCAGCATTCGGTTTGTTCAAGTGATGTGGCTCCTGTTTCGCTGGACCGTTTCTTGTGAAGGGATTCGGTTCCGTTGGCGTATAGGCAATAGCAATTGGTGCTTCTGTGCCAGTATTGAAGGCACTGTTGATGATGCGTGGCGCAATCAGTACGCCGGGTACACTCACTGCCGGCTGTTGCAGTTCTGTGTAGGATGGATCCGGCTTCTCGATCGGATACGGAAACTTTTGCTTGTGTAGTGGCTGAATTTTGGCCTGCTGTTGCAACGATTGCGGTTTCTTGTTTTTCAAAATGGGCTCTTGGGGCTGATCGCGTATCACAGAGAAGGGTGTGTTCTGATACTCCACGGCAGACGATCCATCCGCTTCCGGATGCAATACGGTGTCCGCCTTTGTAGCATACACTGCGTATATATCATTTGGATCGGACTTCCGATCGTTTGCCTCTTGTGGATCATTATCGGCTGTTACTTGAATTTCCCCAGCTCCACTGTCCTCACCGTTAATATTTTTCTTTTGCGACTGCAGCATTTGTAGGGTGATTACTGCCTCCAGTTTGGAGTCATTTGGACCGTTTGGTATATCCTTGTTGGGTGCTTGTGGTGGATCATTGATAACCAAATCGTCCTCCTCAAAATCACCTAAATCGCCACTAACCAGCTTGGCTGCCTCGGGTGCAATTGGGGCATTCCGCTCAACCGGATAGTAGTTATCAATTGGACGGATGGCACCCTGCGGACGACGAGGATACATGCGATCCCTTAGCTGAGGGAGTCTTTGGGCATTATTCGAAGGCACGCGGTAGACACGTCTGTTAACGGGAGGACCATGTTCATAGTCTGCCATGCGATTTAGCTGGTAACGTTTCTGCAAATACTGCTGTTGCAACGGCTGACGTCTATTCGCAAATTGTGGCGGAGTTGAAGGATTAAATGGCGGTTTGCCTCCCTGCATGGGCAGACGTATGTTTCCAGGTTCCGGTTTCATGTTGCCATGTCCATGACCAGCGGAGATTTTGGCATTTGGCCGGAATTGTGGCAAAATGTTGGGCAGATTTATGTTAGGACGTGGGCCAGTTGGATGCTGCGACTTGCGATCGTATTCCATGTAGAAAGGTTTTCCCGGAGCCGACGTTGCCTGTGGTGGGCTATGCAATGGAGCATAGCGTGGCGGTGGTTCCATATCCCGGGAGGGTGATTGAGCCAATTGTTCATTGTTGATCAGTTGTTGAGTTGGGAATTTCTACAAAAGTGAATGAGATCAAAGTGAGTGAAAAATCGATAAAGATCGATAAATTCGATAGTTTACCAAATGCTGATTGTGCTGTTTCAGGTTGACTACTTCGTGCTGCTGAATCTGAACACCCTCATCATCACTGAGCTTGGGAAAGACCACTGGATTTGCGTTCTGTATCTGCTGCAGACTCAACGGTTGGGCGTGTCCATTAATATGGGCGGAAGTCGGTGGACCTGAGGCAATCATGGACGAGGACAACTCCAGAGAATCCTCTTGCTTGGATGGGAAGCGTATATTGCTGGAAATCAACAATTCCTTGGTGTCCTTATCTGCTGGCTTACTTTGGGCTGCCAAGGTGGGATGCATCTTTTGATGGGCATTTGGATTGCTAGTTGGCTGTTTTTGGGCCGGACGTGAATTGGAACCAATCAGCGGCAATTGTTGGTAAGGCGAAGGTGCTTCGGGTGGTGGTTCTGCATAACCACCGGCAGAAGCTCCAATGCCAGTTCCCAACACAGTACCGACTACAGTTGTTTCAGGATGATAATTGGGCATCTGTTGCTGAATGCTTGGAGGAGTTGGTTGTGGTTGTGCTTGTGGTTGCTGTTGCTGCTGTTGCTGCTGCTGTTGTTGTTGGGTGACAGGCTGTGGACGCTTAATGTTGACAATCTCCTCATTGATGACCTGACCGTACTGAACGCCGGGCGTTTCCTGTGGAAAAGGCCGCGTGTCCTTTTCCAGATTGCCAAAATTGCCGGGATGCGTATGACTCACTTGCTGTTGACTGCCCAGGACAAACGAAGCGGATTGCTGGCCAGGTGAGATGACCACATTGTTGATTTGACCCGGTATGGGTCGATACTGCATCACATTCGGTTGCTGCACCTGGTACGACACATACTGATTATCGTAGTTCTCCGGGCTGCCCGAGATAACCTTCTGCTCATTGGGATTAACGATTGGGTAGTGTGTTGGTGGCGGACCGGAGTGTACACCAGGTGGAACCTTCTGATTCTGATGCATGGTCATTGGACGAGACTGCTGTGAGTTGGATTGCTGCACAGCAAATGGCGATGGCTGGGAGGGTGCTATGGGCTCAATGAGATTGCCCTGGGCATCAAAGCCCTGGTTCTGCTGATAGTTGTTGGCCACGGCATTCTCCTCCTCGGCCAGGTTGTTGAAAATATCGCTTAGTGTCATTGTTGGCTTCTTATTGTCAGCCGTTTGCTGCTCCTGCTCGGCCTTTGTGTTCTTTTGTCCCAGCGTGTAGTAAACATCCGCTGGGTCAAGATTTGGTAGTTTTGTGGCATCCAACTGGAGATGCGGCGTGGTCAAGATGCTTGGCGTTGTCGGACCAGAGGCAATCATGTCATTTTTAGGTGTTGAATACATTTTGGTGGTTGTCGTTGGCTCCGTGGGAAAGATGTCTGCCGATGGTGTCGGATGATGCGTGGTTAGTTTCACATCACTGCTACTCTGTGTGGGTTTCGGTGGCTGTTTGGGTATTGTTGGCCGCCTAGCGGGTGCAGTTTGCTCCGTTGTCCTTACCGTTGTCGTAGTTGGTATGGTTTGTTTCCTAACCGGGATGAACTTCTTTCGGGTTGTGCTCGTTCGAATGGGTTGCGGCGTTGTGGGTATTGCTTGAATGAAAGGACGACGAGTGGTCGTTGTTTGTTCTGTTGTTGTGGTTGTAGTTGCTGCTGTCGTCCGGGTTGTGGTTGCCAATGTGGTGGTGGTGGTGGTAGCGGCACTTGTCCTTGTTGGCACTTTCTTCGTGCTCGAAAAGTAGCCGGCTTCGGTTGGTGGAACTGCAGTCAGTTTGGTTGTGGTCGGCGTGTAATAATTATTGGATACCACTGGTGTAATCGGTGCTGCCACCATGGTGGGTTTCTTGTTCGTTATGTAGTTCTTATTGCTGCCTTGATACTTCAAATTGGCATACGAACTGGACACCAATGGGTACACAAACTTCGACGACGAGTACTTGACAGGCAGATTGAGAAAGTCGTGAATGTTTGGAGTTGAGCTGCTGCCCAGCACAATCTTCTCTTTGGAGTTGAGCACCTCGTTGAACTCCGGCTCAATGCCCGCCGGTTTCTTGGCCGTAAAATCCAATTGACCAGAGATGGGATCTTGACGCGCATAATAGGGTTTGCCATCGTTAAAGATCTGATTTGGCAGCACATAACTATTGGAGATAACATCCTCCTCTCCGGAAGAGTCCACGTTGCGCGCCTCCAATGGCAACAACGCCGAGGATGTCCGATCGGATAACGTGGCTTCACCTAATCCGCACCACAGCATGAGCAGCCCAACGATGGCCACATGGTAGGCTCCCATATTACTAGCTGCAAAGAAGCAAATACATTAAAATTATTTTAATATAATATAATAAATTAAGAAGAAATTTTGTTTGGGAATTATTTTATCAAATACAATTTGAAAACTATATTAATTACTGATTTTATATATACGCTCAAGTATAATTTTCTCATTAATTTTTATCCGAAAATTTAAAAATAATACATTTTGATATATATATATTTATATATATATATATATATATATAAATATATATATATTTTTTTTTTTTGAGATATTTATATATTTTAAAACAATTTTTTAGCTATGCATATAAAGCTAAGCCATAAAATGTATTCCAATTTCTACAAAAATATAAGTTAATTTCTTCTAGCATTTTGTGCATGCTTTTATACAATAAAATAAGTGCTTTTTTTGTCAAACACATAATATTTCAGTTGCATGTCGCCTCGTTGTCAACAAACATATTTTTTACATATGTACATCATGATGATGATGATGATGATGATGATGGTGATGATGATGATACCCCTTATCATAGCGATGACAACTTTAGTAAGTCGCTTTGCTGCCAATTCAACTGAAGTTGGCTTAATTTGGTGATGGCACTCGCAGCATTGAGGAGCGATTTCATGTTTTGCTTTTCATCAAAACAAACAAACAACAAATCAACAAATAAAAGAAAAAGTGAAAATGTTTTAAATAGATGATGCTGCACTCGTTATTATACACTCTGCATCCATATACGACTACATATATAGTATATCCATTACTAGATTACATTTATAAAGTGGTTTTTTATATATATAAAAACTCACTTATATCACTTGATAGTTCTTCGCAGAAGTAATATCTCGCAATTAGCCAAGATTTGCTTTTAAAAGCCAGCAAATATTTATGGCAAGACAATTGTGAATTGTGAATTGCCAATTGGCAATTGTCAATGGCCAACTCATTACCACAATCGTTCGCTCTGCATGTCCGTTAAGCAGCGACTAGTTTTATTGCTGCTGCTTTCAGCGAGTGCAAGTGGTGCAGCAAGTGCGGCAAGTGCCACAAGTGCAGCAAGTGGTGCAAGTGGTGCGTGGAGATACCAATCAACTTTCATTTAAATTGTCAAACGAATTGTCAATTATTCTCAAAACACCGTAACGTCAAATAATTGGGCATTAAACGAGTTTTCTTGTGCTGACAATCGAAACTCAGATATCTAAGTAAGTAGCAGCTATTTGCATTTAAGCGCTACAAATACCTGAAATATGACAGATCCAAGCACTGGTTAACTGGGTAAATGGGTCATATTTTAGGAAACTTGTTTACTTGACAATATTTGCTACGCACCATCGATAATTCCGTGGACGACAAACAACTAAGCCAGACATTTAAACAACTAGTAAATACCCTGTAAGTTCGTCAGAAATGCAAATAAAATATTCATAATTGTAACTAGTTTTTGATTTAAATTTACATTATAAAATATGTATTTTCCATGTCTTTAATTTTTTTGGTTCATGTATTTGTATACGTTTTTAAATTATTTATTGTTTAAGGAAGAAAGTGCATTATTATTATATACAAATATACATAAATATAAATACAAAATATTTATCGGTATTTGTAATTAATTTTTTTAAGTATCTATTTTTTTTTTATTATTTTGGTTGGATTCTTTAAATAGTTATTCTACTCTTTTGAATCGCAGTAAACTCTGTTTGCAAATTTGTAAAGGATGTGCGAAATATAAACGGAGCAAGAAATGAAGCCAATGTGCTCGATTTTGTTTTAAGTTAAACACGAAAAACCTGTCAATAAGGCAGCTCAAATTCCTCGGTTAAGACCGCTGCGCATTTCTCAGTTCTAAGGTGCAAAACGAAAGACTTCAGTCACAAACTTGTGCCTGTTTATATAACCTAGTACGTGAGTGTGTTGGTGTGTGTGTGTGTGCAATTGACTTTTCTTTTTCTTTCATGATTTATGTTTGGACATATTTTTATGCATATTGTATTGGAGACAGTGTTGCTTCCGTTGCCTTAAATGCTCAAAGTTATTTTTCTCTCTTAATAAAGACATTTGGGTCACTGTGCTAATTGCTCAAAATTATTATTCAATATGAAACACCGAGAAAATTTGATACCGCCTGCGGTAGACGCAGTCGAGCAAGTCGTGTAGAAAGTGCTAATTTAATTAAATTTAAATATTAAAAGAGATTTATGGAATTCTTGCCTTGGCATTGCTCGCTCTCTACTGTTTTTTTTTATGGACTCAGAGTTTATTGAACTCTGCTAAGCATTGACCCACTTTTTGTTTTAGTAGCATTTGCCTAAACGATAAAAATTCAAAATATTATCTATTGCACTTATTAAAAATGGTCTTTTTTTTAAGTGAAATCTAAAAAAATATATTTAAGACAGCATTCCAAGTTAATTGTAAGCCACATGCAATCAGCTGTTGTGTTTGTTTGTGTTTGCTCAAATAAAATATCTCATAGAGATATAATATCTATAATAAGTTAAATATGAAACACAAAACATAATCACGAAAATTTGGCGTCTTAAATGAGTCTAGAGTTTAATTGCAGAGCTTACAAATTCAAAGTCGCTTCGCAAGAGTCAACTTTAAACTACCGCTTCTACTATTATTGTGGAGTGTTGCAAGTTGATTCATCAGGCGGGGCTCCAGCTACTCAGCTACCCAGCCAGCCAGCCAGCCAGACAGCCGGCCAGCCAGCCAGCCAGCCAGCCAGCCAGCCAGCCAGCTACCGCTTTTCTACATTTCTTTCAACGGCATTGGCTGCAGCTGCAACTTTCACTTTTGACAGTCAAAAATTTCTCGCTCAACTTCTGACGTCGGCGGCGACGTCGGCGCTCGCACACACACACGCACACAATGATTTTATGCTCAACTTTAACCACAAGCAACAGCAACAACAACAACAACGAAACCAAACAATTTTTATTTCACAGTGAAGCCAAAACTAAGTGGCGAAGGCAGCGCGGCAAAGACACATAAAAAAAAAAACGGAATGAAAATCAGTGAAATTTATTTTTGTTCTTCTTATAACACGATCCATATAACAATATATATATATTTTTTTTTTGGAATTTAACACGTTAACTGAAACAAAAACCATATAGCATCCAGTGTCTTAGCCAATATAAGCGCTGACCCCGTTAATGGCCAAGTACTGCCAGCATTGCCACAACACCGCCAGCAGCTGTGACTTTTGAGAATGGAATGTGTAGATGGGCCAACAGGGTTTGGGCCTGGCTTAGAGTCTGGCCAACGGCCTCTTCAAAAATGATTACACATGCATTTTTTTTTTAGGCTATTGTTGTGTGAATTGTTTTGTTTATTATCTTTTGGTAACATTACATTTTGTTATTTTTAATTTAAGTGTGGTCAAATAAAAACACTTCATTGAATTGTGGCACCCGGTTTCATAGAAATAATAAATGACAAATTTTCACCCAATTGTTAAAGTTAATTTCGTAATTTTATGAAAATGCTTCATCATCTTATTACATTATTTTATAATGTCAACACATTATATTATTCATTCTCGTGTGTAAGCTATATTTGCAGTACAGAAAACAATTTGAATAAATTTGCTAAAAATACATCTGATTTTATTTATAGATATTTAAGTTGTCTAGCAAATTATTTCTTAAGAGTAGATTCTTCTGATTGCGTGGTCATTTTTTTCCTATAATTAATATCTGCTTTTTACATTTTGCCAAATGATAAAGTCCGCACGAAAAAAAAAACCAAGAAACAGAAAGCCAAATAAAACAATGGCAAAATTTCACTTTTTAAGGTGCGTAATCGGCTTCGGCCACTCAAATTTACATAAAGATATACAAACAGGCAGATGCACACACACACACACACACACAGTATGTATATATGTATGTATGTACACAGTACATATATAAAAATGATGATG
The DNA here is from genome assembly GCA_035042405.1 of Drosophila demipolita. NCBI lineage: Eukaryota > Metazoa > Arthropoda > Insecta > Diptera > Drosophilidae > Drosophila > Drosophila demipolita. The sequence continues at coordinate 6,464,903 of JAWNLI010000485.1, forward strand.
ATGATGCCTGATTGTGGTTGTTTAACAGCAAGTTAAAAAGTTTTGAGATTGGAATTTCATAAAATTGGTTTGGGAAAGCATTGTGAATCATCACCTCAAATCCAATAATCTGTAAAAGGCAATAAAATGTGTACTATTCAACTATCAATATATATCTAATTATATATATTTATATTATATATATATATTTATATATATATATAATAAGCCCACAGTGGTTTCTCTGCAAAGGAATGTTACGAATAGGTCAGTTAATTTGCATTCAGAAATGCATTACCCACTAAGCAAAATGAAAAGCATCGACTTTTTTTTTGTTAAATATATGTATAAATAAGGTAGCTTTGTGTGCTGTTTGGATGTGCTTTTCTTTTAATATCTTTAAACAATGAAAAAGAAACAGTGAAATTGTCTTTAGCTTTCTGAAGAGTCAACTAAAGTTCGTGCGGCTGTTTATAAATGGCAAATAATATAGAAATTATGCACTTGCAAGAAAGTAAGTATTTATATGCTATACCAACACTATTATTAATGGACAATCGAGACTCGACTCTCACATAAAAGCCAGCTGGTGAAAACGACAACTTTGCTGAATAAAAATGAGAGAATGTACGTATGATGAAGAACTTAAACGATTTTGGCTTTGAATTAAATATATAATTGTAAGTCGAATTGAAGCCACCAGTTTAATAACAATCGAGATAGGATAATACATGTGGTGCTGCATTTACTGCCAGATCGTAGTCTGATTTATTGTGTCCCCTTCTGCATATATCGCTTTATATTCATTCATCGATAGTAAGGTTTGATGATAAAAAAAATTGTATTTTTTCTTAGGATTATTGTCTCAATTGAACTTTCACATAGACTTAGATGAATTTAAAAATTTTAATCAGCACTAGTATGGATTACTTGCAACAATCTGATGGATTCAAATCGCTTATGTACATTTTTATGGTGCCTTGATTATTTGGCGCATTGGAAAAGTTGCGTGGATGATAAATGGAAGAAGTGGACTTGATATGAATGCGCTCGTGCGTACCATAATATTATATGATAGAAGGTTCGTTGACTGTTAAAGTTTTACTTTATCTGCAATGGGTTTAAGTCCAAAGACTCAATGGTCCATTTACCTGATTTACTAAATCAAAATGCTTTGCTAGCTTTATATATGTGTGTGCCACAAAATATACATAATCTTTAACGGACAAAATAGTATAAACAACTAACTTTATATGCGCTAACACACACGCAGATGTATGTAGATGTGGTGTATTACCAAAGAAAAAACAAACACGCAATCTTTTCTTATTTTGCATAAGACTCAAGCGCTTGAAAAATTCGCTTATTAATTGCACACAGACATAATATCTTGAGCATTTGTACGTATTAAATGTACTTGTGAGTGTACATTATGAGTGTACATTGTGTGTTTAAGGTTAAATGAGAAAATTAGGGCCAAGAAATTAACATGTTGTTCGCATTTATAGTCAACTAAACGGTAGCACAAATAATACAATAAAAAAAAGATACAAGTTCTAGATTCAAACGAATGTGTGTCGAAAGGTATAGCAGCAAAAAAAAAACCCAAGTGGTAATAAAAGTAATCAAGATGAAAAACAGACCATTTCCAGATGAAAGCCGCTACTAACGTAAAAATAAAATCGACATATATATATAAATATGTATGTATCCTCTTATGCTCATTAGTGCAAATACAAACACTAATTTACTAATGAAAATACATATAGAAATATATAAGTATATTCTTATTCCATGTAGGTTATAAATGTACTTATTTAGGATAGTTAGAAAATAAATTCTAAATATTCTACATTTTCCAATTATAGTGACCTATTGATCTGTAGAATTTTAATTTACATATCTGTCAATGATTAAAAAGTATAAAATAAAAGACTTAAGACACAAACTTGGATAAAGCACGGCATTGTTGTTTGCACAAAATGGCATACAGAATACTAATTACAAATGTGTGTAGACATAACTGTAAAATAAATTTCCAATTGTAACCAATAACTTTGGACTTAAAGATTTCACAAAACCATTGTTGGCAATCCTTTATTTATTTTAATTACATGTATATATCATATGTATATGATATGTCGCCGAAAATCCTCTCGCGAATCGAACTGGCTGACCGAACGCTAAATAAAAACAAAACGACAGAGCGAGAGAGGTCTCAATTACCGTTTGCGATTTCCGATGGCGACGGCATACGAAATTTCATTAATTTCCCAAACACGTCTTTGCGTTTTTCTTCGCTACCGACTATTAATTTTCTTTTTTTTATTTAGTTGAATTCGACACACACACTCAACATATAATAACATCTAACAACAACAACAATTTTAATATTGTATTGGTTTTCAAGTTTTACATTTCTTTTGCACACGTTGGTCAAACACGACGTGTCTGTTACTGTTAACGGTCTCGCACTGAATGAAGAATGAAGCACCGATGCGTCTAAAGAAATTTTTGTTAAAAAAGAAAGCACAACCAAATGAATGGCTCAATGAGCTGTGTGTGCGCGCGCGCCAGCTGCCTGGTTAACATAATCTGTTAAACCTGTTGCTGTTAAACTCAGATCTTGTGGACTTTATTCCCACAGCACTGTTTTTGTTTTGTATATAACAGTTATTCCTGCGCGTTTAATAAATATGAATTTTTGAATTTAATTTAAAAATTATATAAAATTAAAAAATACGTTTTTAATTTTTTGAAAACGTACATATTTTTCGACAAACTTCTAAATCAAAATATTGATTTTTTATAAAATTCGAATCTTATGTTTCGCAAGTGATTTTAAAAACTATTAAAAATAATACGACTCATATATGGTGAAAGCGAAATAGGGCTTTAAAAAATGATATAGTACTTTGAAAAGTACGCAACCGGAACTAGTTATGAGCAAAAAATAAAAATTAAACCAACTAAACATTGACAATTTAATGGGTAAAGAAAAGCGGTTGACAATTATGCCTCTCTTTATTACAAGTTAATGTACACATTACATACAAACTTATCAAGGCACATGGGTGCCATTAAGGTTTGTAGCTAGGTTTGTGTTTGGTTTGTTTTGTTGTTTATTGCGCAACGCTTGTGTACATTTGTATTTTGGCAATAAATGGAAATATAATTGACGTCTTACAAGCCAAAAATATCTTCGTAATGAATAAGTCGCCGCAACCAAAGATAAATAGTTATTGGATCGGTTTGCTTCGTTTTGATGGTTTTTCACAACTATTTTGGATCGAAAATATTCCATTTATACTTGCTATTTCATGTTATGTTTGGTTTAATGGGACTGAATATCTTTTCAGAAATATCTCCTTTTCTGTAAACTTCCCCGTCCCAATAAATGTATATGGAAAATATTTCAAATCGAGCCACATTGAAAAAAAATAAAAAAATATAATTGGTCAAAACCAAGATTATGTACATAAATTGATGAGACCATTTAATGATCAGAATAATAAATAATATTGGCTATTATATTTTCAAATCTATAATTAAATCAAGCATAAATTAAAGAACAATTTCAAAATTGTTTTGTTTTTTTTCTCTGTTTTCTCCAGTTTATGTGGATGCTGGCTCCCACTGCTAAGCAGTCGAGATTTTCATGTGACAACGACAAGTTCACAATTTATTGATTAAATGGATTATCGGGAGACTTGTTCCATTCCTTCATTAACATTTGCTTCCACTGAGACATACGCAACGAAGGATTCTCAGCTTTAATGCGTGGCATATTATTTGCTGAAAATGTTTTATATGCTGCCCGCATACGTTTTTCCGGATGCTTATCGTCTTCGATGTCATTAACACTTGAAACCAAAAAATTAAACAAATTAACTAAAGTATAGAATAGGATTTTTGGTGGCACTCACCTAAGTACGGCCAGTGCCTCATCAACGTTTGTGGCAACCATCGTATCAGGCAGAGTTCGATTTAAATTCTCCTCGATGACATTCTGCTGGACGATGACTCGCGTTGGCGGCGGCTTGTTGGCTTCATTGATGGCCTCGAGGACGCGTTGTTTTCGACTCAATTCCTCCACGATCTGCTGGCGATTTATCTTGGCCAGCGGCTGCTTGCGCTGCGTGCTTATTGAGCTCACCTCCTCATCTAACAAAGCCTTCGATTCCGCTTTGCGTCGCGCTGTTTCAGCTCGTTTCTTTTCTTCTTCTTCGCGTCGCTGTTGCTTCTTGGCCAAATTCTTATCATCGTCTTTCCACAAACGATCATCCGCATCTTTTGCACTGCGCTCCTGGACCGCCTTTTTGTTGGCACTAATGCGTTCGCGGGCCTCCGCTGCTTTCGAATTTATACCCATTTTCTTTGGCATTGTGAATAGCTGTTGCTTTGTACTGTTGTATGTTTACAAAAGCTGTATTGGCCAGTAAGTGGATGTGATTTTTCTTTTAAGTACGACAAAATTTTGTTACCATATGATATCCAGGGCTGAAATAATTCCTGTTCCTATTAGTATTAAAATACGGTCATACTGAATCTCTCTTCAGTTTGGTGCTAAATTCTATTTCAGTATTTTGGTCATACTTGAAATTACTTGTTAGTTTGCTGCGCGCAATAATAATAATAGTTAAAGTAAGAACATAAACACAAAATGGATATATTAAAAGCGGAAATTGCGCGCAAGCGTAAATTACTTGAGGAGAAGCAACTAATTGACGAAAAGAAAAAGTATTTTCGCCGCGGCGACCTTAGTGCAAAAGACACAGAGGAAGTGCTACAAAAAGTGGGCTACAAAAAACAGGAACTAATTGTTTCGCCCCGAGCTGAGGGCGCCTACAGTTTTGTGGCGGATGGCCAGAATATACTGCCACGCCTAGAGGTCATACGTCGCCTGCGGGAACGTGGCGAGCCCGTCCTTCTATTTGGTGAGACGGAGCCAGAGGCATTTGACAGATTACGCATCTGTGAGATCTCACAACCTGAGGCGAATCGTGGATTCCGCAATGATTTCCAAGAGGCAATGGAACAAGTGGATGCCGCGTATCTGCAAGAGATGTTCGCGAACGCACCTACAGCGAAGGAGGATAAGAAGTCCGATTTTGCCGAACTGGACGAGACAATTTCGTGGGAGAGCATACAGACAATGGCACAAAAGATGGGTCGCAATAAGGATTACGATATGGATGTGATAATAACACTGCTCACATTTCTCTTAAAGCTGTGGAACGCACAGATTGCCAGCTACACCAAGCACGAGAAAATGTCGACCAAGGTGAAAATGGCTCGCGTCATTTACACCCAGACTAAGGAGTACGTGAAGCCGTTGTTTCGTAAACTGAAGCATCATACGCTGCCCGAGGATATTCTGGACAGCTTGCGGGACATATGCAAGCATCTGCTCAATCGCAACTACATCACAGCGAGTGATGCCTACTTGGAAATGGCCATTGGCAATGCTCCGTGGCCCATTGGCGTGACTATGGTGGGCATTCACGCGAGAACTGGTCGCGAGAAGATCTTCTCTAAGAATGTGGCTCATGTGATGAACGATGAAACACAACGTAAATATATTCAGGGCCTGAAACGTTTGATGACCAAATGCCAAGAATATTTTCCCACCGATCCATCCAAGTGTGTCGAGTATGTCAGCAAGAAGGATCGTGAATAAATATAAATATTGTTATAATTAAATATAGTATATTGAAATGGAACTATTTGTCAAGAATATATATATATATGTATAGACATATAGACAGAACTTCGTCGATGAGCATCTTTAACGATATTGTCACTATTTTTTTCCCAGCTCTGCTGAACGCAACGAAGATTTTTCCACAGCATTTATAAGGGTAGCTCTACACACAACACAATGGGAGAAATTAATTTTCATTATCTCATTTAATGTGAGACTCCCAACGATTACCTGAGATTACCCTTTTCCAGCTCGTGAACGCCGACGATTGTTGCTCCGCCTGGTGAGCAAACCTCATCACGTAGCACTGCCGGATGCTTGCCGGTTAGCAGCACCGTTTTTGCTGCACCCAGCAATGTTTGCGCAGCAAACTGAATCGCCATCTGTCGAGGTACGCCTTGCTTTACGCCACCATCAGCCATTGCCTCGATGATGGTATATACAAATGCTGGACCACAGCCGGTAACGCCAGTGACTGCATCGATCATCGATTCGGGCACTTGTTGGGCCAAACCCAAGGAGTTGAGCATAAGATGCACCTTTTCCAGATCCTGATGTGAGACATGGGAATTGCCAGTGTACACCGTGCAGCCTTCGCCCACATGCATCGATGTATTCGGCATTGCTCGGATAATTTTGAATCGATGTGAATTGCGAATAAGTGCAAACCTCTCCTCGAGCGTTTCTAATGTGGTTCCAGCCAGCACGGATACGAACAGTTTATTTTCATTCTTGGTAGACAAACTTTTGTATTGAAGCCCAGCTGCACATGGCTCCAACATGTGCGGCTTGACGCAAATAAAAATGATATCTGTGTGCTCGATGACATCATTGTTTTGATTGGTGATAGAGGTGCCCAATTCACGCCAGCGGGTCAGATTCTCAATGTGGGGCCCGGAGACCATAACCTGGCTGGCCTTCACTATGCCTCCATTAATGAGTCCAGAACCAATGGCGAATGCCATGTTTCCGCCTCCAATAAAGCCAATACGTTCATCCAATTTTGCCATTTCGACGTTTTACAACTGCAAACAAATTTTGCTAATCGATTGTACTAAATATTTGCAAATAATGTGACCAAGTGTCGGAAAGAGGAAAAATCCAACAATAAAAAATTCCTTATGAAAGTCGCTTTACATAAAGGTAACGTCTTTTTATACTTAGTCGAAGGCATTTAAAATATTGTATTTAATTCAAAATGGTTGCCTACAAAGTAACAGAAATATATTAATACACATTAGACACTTAACTATTATAGAAATTGAATGTCGAGCGAAAATCATGTTTCTCAATTTAAATTAATCGAGAAAGCAAACTATATTCGAAGCATTTCAGTTTCGACAATGACACAGCTGTGGAATGATTTAATTCAGGACAATAATTTATAATTGCAATATTAGGCAGTCATATGATAAAGTGATCCAAAACAGCTTAAACTTATGTTCTGTCTACAGTGAATAGATGTTTATATTCCAGGTTAGGCGAATATAGCTTTCAAATACTACATAGAAGCTGACTCACGAAAATGGCAATATTTAGTGATGCTAATAAAGATTATATAGACGAAGAAGTATTTTCAACAAAAAAATTAAATACAGAATATGTATATATTATTTTGGATAACAAATAAGGTGTATTTTTTTTAAAATATATTATATTATATATCATATATATATATTTCATATAGTAAATATCAACATATTTAACTACTTATAAAAGTAGATACATATAAATTGCTTACAGGCGTTTTCTTCAGTTCAATTTGATATTTCAAAGATATATTTATGGCCTGCAAAACCTATTTTCTCATTTTTTCTTAATAAATAATATATATATATATATATATATATATATATATATATTTATATATCCAATGTTTGTTTTAAAATGCCACTACTTATAAGAAACTAATGACTGCAGTTGCTTACTGCTTATGTACAAAAAATAATTAAATCTTATCGTCTATTATATTTACATTAGAATTACATTCTCGTTATAATGGCATCTGCACATTACTTCAAATAATCTTAGAGCAATTTTCAAGAATTAGTATCTAATTAAATGCCTTAATCGAAAATTGCTTATTCGTACAAATCGTATGTACAGATAAATACAACATTAATAAATACATCTAAATTTCATACTAAATTGTAAGTAGTTAATCCTTCATAGCTCCGTTGTCGTCTCCACCTCCGATCGATCTAAGTCATTCAAATAGGAGAAGCTCATCTGGCCGTAGTCTCGCTTGGCAAAAATCACATTTTCATTTGTAAAACTCATATTGTGATTATGACTATCACCATTAGATCTGAAAGAGAGATCGAAATGCATTTCATTATTTCTTGTATAAATTTTTATTATAAATGCTCATGAATTGAATGGATTAACTTACCTTTGGAACAACGGATTGGCAATGGGCAGTTCGTCATCATTTAGACGATTATTCTGCTGGTTATTGCGACCAAGAGTGTTGGTCATAAGCTCTCCAGCACCATTTAAGGATGCCATTCCGCCAAAGGTGTTCCCACGCCTGCCCATCGTGCTAAATCCATTGTTTTGGGCACTGGCATTAGCCAAATTATTTCGGCTCGATGCATCATATTTATAGCTATCGTTCAGATAGTTATTGCTATTATGGTGCTTAATACGCCCCAATGTTAATGTGCCGGGCGTGCAATTCGCCGGAATGGCAAGTGGATTGGCATTGTTACGCGAATTCATTTCCAGTGTGCGATTAAATGTATTCTGGCGATTGTTCATCGTCAAATTGTTGTTGTTGTTTATGTTATTGGCTAGATTGTTCAGATTGTTATGGCGAAGTGTGGAAATTGTGCTCAGATTCCCATCAATTTGCGAGGGACTCGACTGCATTTCTCCGGCGCTATTTTGCTTGTGCGTTATATAGCTGACATTATCTAGGGAAAAGGCGTGATTCTTTGCACTGAAATCCAGCTGCAAGTCCTCATCACCATCGGGGGGAACAGCCATAGCAAGCATTTGGGTTTCGTACTCCTTCAAATTAGCCACAGCATCGCCAACATTCGAGGCTTGAGAGTTAACTATCACAGGATCATAGCGTGTCGGACTTGGTGCCGAATAATGACGAATGCGATCCTTAAAATTTTTATATCTATGTGAAAGAAACATAATCGATTAGTTATTTGATCATTGACATTTTAAATTACATTACAAATTTCGAACGCAATCGATTAATAATTATAATAGAAAAAATGTTTAATCTTAATAAATTGGATTAGGCTAAAAACTTATATCAAATTAAATTTTGATGTAATAAGTAGAAAATTTAGATTTTTATTCTTTCAGTATATCATTTTCCTTTAAGGTAAAAATCTTTACTATAAGAGTTTACTCTTCGCGATTTCGTTGAATTCAATTTTCCACAATTGTACAAAAAAGATATTCCAAAGAAAATATTCTAAAATGTTCCTAATTGAGATAGTAATTTTACTCACTTGGACCATGAGATGCATATATAGATTATGCCAATAGTGCCCAGAATCAGTATAATGATAGATATCGAAATAAGCGTGAAGGAGAAAACTTCGTCATCGATGCTACTCGCAGTTTTGACCTAGACATAAAATAATTTTTATTAGGATAGGTATTTTATTTAGCATGCAATACGCTTACCTTATGAACCTGTTCCTTCACTTGGAGTGGTGCATGAATTCCATCGGCATTGGCATGTGCCAGATCTGAAGCTGCCAAGTTCAATGCGGAGGCAACAGACGACTCAAGCAACGTGTCCTGGACAATAGTATCGTTGCGACTTAGTAATGTCTCCGATTTGGGATCGATAAGGTAGAACCATACATCGGTTGCATCCGGATTCTCCAAGACCGTGCCGTTACTCGTTAAGTATTTGTGATTGCTTATCCTTTCAATGCCACTGATCAATCCATTGGTAGTCTCTTCGATAAGCTCCTCCAGTGCTGCATAATGGTTACGTATCTTAGTGGGTGCCGCATTGGAGAAGGCCAAAGCCATACGATTGACATCCGTTAACCTATTGATAACGATGCGTGCCCGCGTGTGATGTGAGCCCTGCTCGATGGCATCATTATCACTGGCCTCCACGTACAACATCATGGGAAAATTGGCATCATTAAAGAGCTTTGCCGTACGCAAAATACCCGTATCCTCAGTTAGCATAAAGTATGACGATGGCTGCAAAATTCGTGTACAAATCGATGTTGTTAAGATAAGAAATGAAAATCAATACTATAATCAAATACAGAAGCTTCTTGATATGTTGGTCTATGGGTACAATAGATCTCTCTATGGGTACAAGAGATCTCATTGTTCAGAATATTTTATGACATCTTTATCATTTGGTGGCCAGATTCTCTCATTTGTAGAATGAAAATCAAAAGTTTAATTTTTCCCTGTTCCATGAATTTCTTGGTTTTGTTCCCTGAAAGGTTATAAAAATCTCATTGCTGCTTACCAGAAGATCATCCTTGATGCTGGTCTCCTCTTCGTCATAGAGCTTGTATCTCAATGATCCAAATTTACCCGAATCGCGATCGGTGGCCCTCACTTGCAAAATGGTCATATCGATGTCCATTTCGGGTGTGATAACGGCATAATACGTATCATTCTGACCGTGGAAGCGATTAAAGACAAATTCAGGTGGATTATCATTTTCATCCTGCACCATGATGTTGACTGTTGTACGATCCTTGCGCGGGCTCACAAAATAGCGCTGGGAGACTAAGCGTAACTCCAAAGTGTATGAGATTTTACTTTCATAATCCAATGGCTTGGCAAGGACCAGCAAACAACCGTAATCTTCGAGACCCAGTTCAAAGACTCCAAGCTCATTTCCTTGGATGAACTCGCATTTGAAGTTGGGTGCCCCTTTGGATGGTTTCTTGGAGTTGATTATTTGAATGAGCTTCAAAGTGCTATTCACGGCTGTTGATTCTGGCACGCTGATGACATAGCTATCATCGCTGAACGCTAATCCGACTGTCTCTGAGCTGACAATCAGTCCACTGTCCATGCTCATCTTGCTTTCCATTGAATTCTCCTCATTGGGATCAAGCAGCAGATGGCGCACAAACACGGGCAGCATGGCCACTGAGCTAAGCTGAGGTTCACCCATATCGTAGGCTCGTATATCCAACTGATATTCCGTATCTTCTTCCTTACGCAACTCATCCCGAATGCGTAGTGCACCAGTATCGGGATCAACTTGGAAGTATTTCAGAGCCTTGCCGCGACCAACCATCTCGTATCGAATCACATTGTTTGGCGGGGTGCCATCAGCATCGATTGCCGGCATAGTCGCTATCACCGATCCAATGGGTTGATCATCGTTCACCGTCACCGGACCCGGTACAGTAATGAATACTGGCCGCACATCGTTGCGATCCTCGACCTCGACGACAATACGCACAGTATCACCAGCCGATTCACCGTCATTCTCAATTGTGCCCACGAGCAACTCATGATAGCGCTCCTTTTCGTAATCCAGACCCTTCGTTGTGCGTATTTCGCCCGATTTGGGGTCAATTTTAAACAACTCTGTGTCGCCCTTGCGCAGCACATAGGTAATCTCTGGCATAGTGTCGGGATCGTGGGCTTGCACAGTGGCCACGAGGAAGTCGGCTTGGTTCTCTGGTATTCGAACATTGATGCGGGCATCATTGAACTTGGGTACCTCATCCGGCAGATCGTGCACAATGACCGTAACACTTGCTGTACCCAGCCGGGCATCGGGTGCCCCATCCTTGGCCGTCACCACAAATTTGTATTCGTTCACTCGCTCATAGTCCAGCTCCTTGGATGTGCGAATCTCACCCGATTTCCCGTTAATGGCAAATGGTATATCTGTTGGTATGGAGTAGGTAATCTCTGCATTTATACCCTCATCCGCATCTGTGGCGTGCACAATGCCGACAAAGGCGTCATCCTTGGCCTCATCCACGTGGAATACGTAGGGCTGGTTGAGTTCATCGAATTCGGGATTTTTATCATTGATATCGGTGACTTTGATATTGACTGTGGCACTACTCGACAGACCTCCATTATCTTCTGCTTTCACGATTAGTTGGTAGCGTGTTAGACTCTCGCGATCCAGTTTCCGTATGACCATAATAATGCCACTCTGTTGACCCACCGAGAATTGTCTAAGGTCGTTGCCGGACATGATCGAGTAGATGACGGGATCATTTTCGGGATCATCGGCATGGACGACGGTGACTGTGGAATTAATTTCGGCACCCTCACTAACCTGCACCTCGTACAGGACATTCGTGAATCGCGGTGGCTTCGTGTTTGGTCCAGGTGTAACAGTCACCTCAACAATGGCTTGGGACGAGAGTCCCCCGATATCGCTTGCCTGGACTGTTATGCTGTACTGCTCGCCAGCGAGTAAGCGTCCTCGAGTCTCGATCTCTCCCGTCTGCTCGTTGATCTTGAACTTTTGCATGCCGTTGTTGGAGACATGGTAAATGGAGTAGGTGACAACGGCATTGGGTCCCTCATCAATGTCGGTGGCCATCATTTGTGTGACCAGACGTTGCTCGTGCTGATCCCCAGCCGATATTGAGATGGGAGCAACCATCGCCAGTTTGGGAGCATTATCGTTAATATCACGCAAATGTACGGTTAGACTCAAAGGAGCACTCGCCGCATTGGTTCGGGGTTCCCGGGCGACAACCTGAAACTTGTAGCGTCCCGGCGCTGGAGGATCCCGATCCAAGCCCTCCTCATAGACAATCAAAATGCCATCGCTTGTCACGTTAAATGACGGCGTCGTCAGTTCGTAAATGTAGTCGGGCTTCGGATCATCCTCACCCAAGTCATCGTCCGTTGTCCTAAATGTAATTGGTTTGCCATTTGCATCCAAAACTTTCGTACCGATTGGTGAATTCTCATCAACATATCCCTCGACATCGGAGGACGATATAACTGGTGGATTGGCATCAACTGGTTTCACAGCAATCGTCAGCTTAGCTGTTGTAAAGCGGCGCGGAGCCGGGGAGATCTCTTCAGCTCGAACTATTATATCATATCTTTTTGCCGTCGAGGTGTCGACAGCTTTGATCTGCTTCAAAACACCCGTCTCCTCATCGATCTCAAAATAATCGGCATAGTTGCCAGGCATTCCACTGGCAAAAGTATATCGTATTCGCGAACTGATCGTATCCAGATCCACCGCCTGTATTCGCTCAGGCAGCACATTGAGCACTCCTTGCACCGATCCGGCCGGCACAGATGCCGTATACTCGGGATTAATGCAGGCACCATCGAGAAGTGCACAGCCACGATAGATGAAGGACGGATCCATGTCATCGGAGTCGGCTATATTTACAGTTAGGGTAGCCGTCGAAGACAATCGCTCGGAAACACTTCGTGCTCGATCCTTAAAAAAAGAAAAAAAAAAAAATATATATATATTTCATTATTGCTAACAATAATTAATAAACAATGGAAAATTGTTTGCCTTGATATATATTCCCACAGTGAGTAATTGCGAATCTAATTGCTTTTAATTATTGTTTAAACAAATTTAAATTTGTTTGTGTTATTTAAGTCTTTTAGTTGAAGTTTAAGATATTTTGCCATTATTTGGTTCGCTAATGTTGAGTTATTGAATTAAGACTATTCATTAGCGTTATAATTACTTGTACTAATAACACATTTTTACGCTCTAAAAACTTAACGTAAAACTATTAATTTAAATACCAGATAACGCAATATTATAATTGTATAAGTAGGCGGTCAGTAAATAAATCGAGCTATTATCTGTATGGTCTGAAATGTTACTCACCGATGCGACAATTGTCAAATAATAGCGTTGAATCTTTTCATAATCCAAAGTCTTTGCTACGGTGACCTAAATGTGACATGGGTAAAGTAAAGATTAAGAATTGAGAACTAAAAAAACATATTTAGAGTGTTACTCACCTGTCCCTGATGGGGAAATGAAATGGCAAATGATCCGTAACCATCGGCACTAGTTAACTTATCGTCCTCAGTTGTATTGGTGTTGCCATTTACTATAAAGTACTCAACTAGTCCATTAACGCCAGCATCCTTATCGACCGCCTGAATGTTCCGAAACACTGTCGTGCCCAAAGGAGTGCTCTGTAAATGTTTTATAAATAATCATTAATAAAACAATATAATAACAAGTAAGAAAGATGTAGACGAGTAGTCTCGACTACGATTTACCTCGATACCAATTGTAAAAAATGTTCTAATTTTATTGGAAAATTTCCCTTTAAAAAGTTTTGGCCCCTGTTGCGAGCAGGCTAAGTAATTTCTTATAGCAAGCACAGGCACTGGGGAGTAAAAAGAGACGAATACAGCGCATATTTCTATTCACTCATCCCTAATTGGCTGGCTTGAAACACATGCATATACATACATACATATATACGTATACGCAATCGTGCATAACGGTCTTCTTCAGAATACACACAAAAACAAATTGACGCTGTCACCGAATATCATTCTATCTCTTTTTAACAAATGCGCTCGCATATTTATGCATACAGAAAATGCTTGCGGCGGCTGGTAGAAATGAGCTCAATATGAGAATATATTTTTTGACCATAAGTTTTGTGTTTGTTTTTTTCGAATTATGCATATGCATATTATGTGTTTATTCGGCCTATAAAATTGTGACTTTAATTGCTATCGGAAATCTAAATTGATCGATAATTGAGTAACGTAGGCAGGTATCGATAAAATAAAGCACATGTTCAGCGACGAACATACGAGAACCTATAATCCAAATTCAAGTTTCTAGCTCTAATAGTATCTGAGATCCGCGTGTTCATCCAGACACACAGACACACGGACATGGCTATATTGACTCGGCTGTTGATCAAGAATATATATACTTTTTGGGATCGGATATGCTTCATCATGCATTTACATGCATTTGCACAAAACCATGATACGCTATTTACCCATTTTCAATGGGCTTAGGGTAAAAAATAACCTCATATTAGCTTATTTGATAGAAATGAGACCAATATCGAAATATATCTTGAGATATACACTGAACGTTTGAAATGAAATTAATATATCTTTCTTAACTGCATGTAAAGGTCAATTAATAATTCAACTATTTAAAAACCAAGAATTTAAACGGGTACATTGATAATTCAACTATTGAAAAACACTTATATCCAAAAATGCGCTATTATAAATTTGAATTATAATGATAACGATTGTTACTGTTTTGTGCCGTGGAAATATGCTAAATACGTTGCACCGGAAACCAAAAATGGCATGTTCATGAAAATTAGGTAGCAAACTGTGCAACTGTTGAGCGCTATTGTTGTTAAATGGCTTGGGCAGCCAGCAACCAGCGGACAGCAGCCAGAAGCCAGCAGGAATAGCCAGCGATCCGGTAAACAACAGAAACAAGCTGGGTGACAAAACGTGCCCAACAACATTGAGAGAGAGAGAGATGCACCAAAAGTGCAGTTATATAACGGGCAAACAAGAAGCACAAAATGCGAACAGCCTTTTACATTTAACTATCACTATATACTTGGGCTTGTCTGTCTTGTGTCTACTATGTGTGTGTGTGAGTTAGCATCTTTTTTTTTCTTGTGTTTTACCTCAGGGTTACTTGTTACTGGTTGAACATTCGCATGTCGCCTGGCTTGGGGCGAGAAGTTACTTAGTCATTGTGTTGAACTTTTCAATTGGTTTCTCTTCTTATGTACATTAAATGGCAAAGCGGTACAAGTCAAACAGCCCACAAATAGGCGCGATTGTTATTGTTGGCATGTCTTATGCAATTTTGTTGCAAGGTGCAACACATCAAAGCATGTGTAGTACATACCATTTATACCCTGTTCATATATTTCAACAATTTATGTTAGTCGAAAAAATGTTATAACGTTCCCTTAATGAAATATGCGAGAAGGTGCATATTCTAATCCGATTAAGAACCAGATTTGATTCTGCAAAAAGAGGATCTAAGGGCAGGTGGCCATATGCATCTAATATAAAAAGGACTAAATTGTTTATGTGTACCTGAAAAATATGAAATAGGGTTTCATTTTCTACCTTATAAAAAGAGTTTTTCAATTTTTGCTAATAGATATGATTTTAATGGGGCTACTTTTTAAGAATTTTAATAAATTAATTTTTTAATTATATAAACTAGACAAATTTATAATAAATATAATTTGATACTGGTTTTCTTTGCCAATTTAATTTGGTGGGAATCTAACTATCTTTTTTTCTGAGTGTAAGTACGATTGCAGCCAGCCATTGGCTGGTCTTCACCTAAAGATTAAACGACAGAGAATAATGATATTTATATTTTACTTCTGTTGGCACTGGTTGAACTTTGCGCATTGTGCAATCAGGTTGAAGGAACACAAAATGTCTGAGTTTAAGTAAAAAAAAAATAAAGATGCAATATGCGGCCACTGAATAAATATCTTCAATTCATTGGAATTGCTTGAAAATGTTTGTTTTCTATGTATTCGACATATGCATATTTATGTAAGTCTATTTGTATTAGTGGAGATATTTATCGCATGCACGAAATCCTTTTGTTTAGTCCGTAGACAATAAAAAACGAGCATGGCCACTTGGGTGTCTGTCGCCATAGATATAAGATGGAAAAACTCATTTTATATACATTAACTAGTGGTCTCTATGCTCTCGTTAATTTGTGTGGAAATTATTATACTTAAATGTTGTTCTTTTTGTTTGACTTATTGCATTGTGAACAGCAATGCCGTGAACTGCAGTCATTTCAGGCAAACGTCATTTTTTAAGTATATCAATTAAGAAATTAATAGTTTAAGGCTCAAACTTAATGCATTCATTTTAGTTGAGAATCCATTGCGTGCATTATTTAGGCACGAACCTATTATTAAACAAACACACATTTTGCAAATGGAAAGACAACATGTTGAGTGACACCCATCTGAGGCGAAGAAATTGCATGCTATTCAACCAGATAAATATGCTAAATATACGTCAATGCATTTAACCTGTTTAAATCTGAAGGTTTTGTAAATTCCAGTGTAAATATTTTAAGCTTGTGTTTGTCATATTAAAATGCAAATAAATTATTCCAGGCATTGTTGGCTCCCAGCACACGCAACTGGAAAAACGCAAAGCGGACAAGAAAACACAATAGCAATGGCATATATATATATATATATATATATATATATATAAAAGTATATATTTAAATACTTATATGTATATATATATATAAATATATATCAGCAAAATATTTTCTTTAAGACCACTGATGAAGATTCAGTTGGCAGATGCCCAAAATGGTCTTGTATCTGACTCTGGAAACCAGTTTGTCCGCAACTTTTGATCAAAAAAAAGCTCAAAACAAAACACAGTATATAGAATTATATACTATAAATAAATGTCGGAATTACGACTTAGCACAAAATTAAGCCCAACTAATTTCCACGCTCTTTTATTTTAAAAAAACATAACGGATGAGCAGACAAGAGACAAGAGACTTATATATTTATTATTATTATTATTATTACTTTTATGGTAGTCAAACTTAAGTACTTAAGGTGTACTTACCTCTGGTACAGTGACCTCATACGGCGTGTTCATGAATTGTGGCGCATTGTCGTTCACGTCGGACACCCGTACAATAAGCGGAATGTTTCGCTTCTTATTCGTCTCTCGGATCGTGCACGAGACCTAAAACAAAAAATCATTGCATTTAATTTTTACACGCAAGCAAGAACAAATATCTTTGGATAAGAAATTGTGAGAATGTTGTAGTCGAGTGTGCTCGACTACGCGATATTCTGAACCCAACTGTAAAATATAATAGGAAATGGAATGAAAATTAGCAGTTCATGTCTTTCAAATTGGAGCTCTTTTTGCTATTCCAAATCGATATGTGTCGGTTTAAGCAAATGGGTCAAGTTCCCGATAAAAATAAATACAAAAACCAATATTCCAAATTTTAAATATCTAAATCTAATAGTCTCTGAGTTGCGCGAGTTCATGCAGATATATATATATATATATTATATATGTATACTTTATAGAGTTACAGATGATTTCCTACCTACTGTTTAGCCAATTCATTACATCCCCTTTTTACCAATTTTTAATTGGTTCAGAGTATAAGAAAAAAGTTTATTAATATTTATTCCAAGATTCTTCCATTCAGTCAGATTCTGTATAATAATTTACTTTTAAAATTCAAGAATTCAATTGATTATCTATTAAAATTTCCTAAAACTCAACATCCTTTTTTTTTAGTAAAATTTGAGCATAGATTTTGTAAATAACTTCACATATGATAGCAGGTATTTTAGCTTTAATTGAGACTCACCTGAAAGACAATGTGACTTAAGTTCTCCTCGTCACGATCGAGGGGCTGAAGCAGTTTTAGACTCTTTCCATCCAATTGGAATGTGGGATGTCCCTTCGGAAAAACTAGATCGAGCGCTATTTCCGTGGAGGGATCCCCATAAATTGGCAGCTGTGCTGGTGTTGTCGATTGTCCAATGACTGTATGAAAAGATGTTACAAGCCCGATACATACATTCATTAATAAAACGGGTAATTGGAATTTTATTAGTATCAGTGCTCAGTTTGAAACTCAAACTGCTTTTTTGCCTTTAAACCGAGTCAGAAAGATGTCAAAGACAACTCGATGCTATGGAAATCCCCTATGTATGCTTACATATGTATGTAAGTGCATATGTATCCATGCATCGACATAAGCCTTTCTCTTTGTCGGAGTAACTTAAGGTATTTATACGAACTAGTCTTTTGTATGTGGAGGCAATCAAGTATCTAGAAAGTCCGTTGCAATTATTGCAAAATGTGAACACATACAATGTGTTGGGAAGGAGAGAGAGAGAGAGAGAGAGAGAGAGAGAGAGGGAGGGAGGAAAGAGACGATATTACGGCTCTGATTTCCACTGCTTCAACTCACATTTCAGTGGAGAAGAGTGTGTATACCCATTAAAGGATATTTTTGCTTGGCGTACTGTGAGAAATTCATTGGGGAATTCGTAATTAGCTTTTTGTTCTTAATGTTGGTACTAAAATACTTACAATTCCCTCGACTCTCTTCAATATCCAGTATAATGTTTGTTTGCCCAGTTTCCACTTCGCACATTTGTGATTTACCCAGAACACCGACTGCGTCTTTACAGCTGCCAATCAGGAGAATAAGCCCCAGAAAGCAGGATCCAAATGGACTCATCAGACTGTAGAAAGTCATTTTAACTGCAAAGAAAACATAAAATAATTGCAATTATCAATGATTGCTGCCATTTGTGGAATGCACTTTATTTAATTTACTTAATATATTTTAATTTGTGCGAGATAAACGTTTAAAAAAAAATACGCAAAAATGGTCAGCGTCTATAAATTATCAAATCTAAAATGGTTCATATTTTTCTTTTACTATATAAGTATTGCATTAAAATGGATGTGTTTGGCAATAATTTAGATTTACCAACTTCAATTCATATGTAAGTAAATAAATCGAAATAAATCAAATTTCTCTAGGGCCTGTCAGCGAAGAAAGGTGAACTTTTGAACAAACATATAAAATTGAGCTATTGTTCTTGAACTTTATAAAGCATCAGAAATCAATTGTAAATATGTAGTATATATTTATTTAAGCACAAAGGTGGCTGGCAGAACCTTAAATGGCCTGACATCAATATGCAATAAATATTTAACTTACCCATCTTGGTGCTGTCTACGCGTTTTTCTTGTTGCCCACTTTAGTATTGACCATATATAGACCTTCGGAAATCTAAGATAAGATGCTGTTGCCTGCTGTTATTCGTGAACACTGCACGACACACACACACATACACACATACACACACACACACACAACACACACAACACACACACACACACACACACACAAACAACACACAGTCCAACAGACACAAGACATGACTAAGCTGACCACATAAAGAACATAATCTTTCGCATAAGTCTGGCAATATGTATTCTGAACTTCATGTGTATGTGTGTGTGTGTTGAAGTGTATTCTTTGGACCATAGGGAGCACAATAATTAATGCATTCTTTCGTAATTTAAGTAGCGAGCATCTTCAACGTAAATAAAACACTGACTGATTGCTGATTTGTAATTGCCGCTCAACGTCTGAGTTTTAACGGTAAGCTTTGGTTTATAATTACTGAAGTCCGATTATAAGTTATTAGTGAGCACCCAAAAGCAGTAAAAGGAAAATTCAATCAGCAAGTGCTGGAAAAGGTCTAATTATAACTTCATTTTACAGATTTTTCATACGCTTCCATATAAGAAAAGTTCTGCTTGCAATGTGAGGAAAGGTTTAATTATAACATTATTTTATAGATTTATCATACGTTTTTCCGCAAAGGAAACTCATCTTGCAAGTTGAGGAAAGATCTAATTATAACATAATTGTACATTACGTTTATAAGAGCCAATTTTTTCCATTAGGGCAAATTCATAGAGCAAGTTGTGGAAATGGTATAATTATAATATCATTAGTTTAAGGTTAATACATATATTTATTCCCCATTTAAACTAAGTTATAGTGCTATATCTTATGTATATAAGTTCTAGTCAATACAAATAATGCATATGTTATCAACCAAAATAGTTGTAAGTTACAATAAAAAAATACGTGCATAATCAAAAATATTTGAATTGTAACTTTTTGCACTTTGCCTAAAGAGAAATCTTGCACATATTTTTCGTCTGTCATTTTTTGCATAGTACACAATTTTTAATGATCGTCAATAGGGTGCCTCTTTTCAGACACGTTTAGCTAAAAATTTGATGCGCCAAGAAACCGGTAAGTCAGTAAATATGTCAAAGGTTAAATAATGTGAAACCGAAAATGTTTTCATCAAGGCCCATAGCTTCTTGGAGTCACCATTTAAATAATCGCTAAATGGACATATTCACATATTAATACACATACACACATTTATATACTCGTTTGATTAAATGCTTAACCGCATTTTGTTGTGTATGGTGTCATATTCTTGATTTCAACACAAAATTTTGCTGAACTGTCGCAAGTCAGCACTACCAATCGAAATTGCAAGCTCTCCAAGAATATAAAAAGTTAACGGTAAGCGGATGCATACATAGAAACAAATGTATTCAATTATATTGACGAGTACACTCAACAAAATAATAATAATTGTACAGGAAAAAGAAGAGATAAAATGTTGCCAACAAATTTTATTAAAAGCGATACCAACTTTCTTAAAAGGTTAAAATTATTTTTATAATGGAAATCATTAAAATAGTGGCGAAAATAATACTTTAAATATATTTTATAAAAATATGAAATCCAAATATATTTGTATTGCATTTTAATAAAGGCAACATTTGGAGATATACGAGTATCTAATATAATCTATAAATATAACTGGCGATTTTCATATCGTAATTTTTTCTAATCTTTTTCATAATTGAGAAATGTAGTAAAAGGTAGGAAAATACTTATTTGAGTCTATATTATAGAAAATGTTACAAAATTTAATCATTTACAATTAAAAAATGTCAATGACTTTTTAGTACCGTAATTTGGAATTCGGATAAGATCAATTATATTTTCTATTTTCTGAGCAAACATTTAATAAATTTGACAAATGGAAAAGCTATCTTTCTCTGGCCGGCATCAAGCCAGCCCCTATACATACACCGGATAAAGGATAACTTTCACTTGGTTTCTCTTGGGCAAATAACAGTGAAGATTTTCGTGTACAATGCTGGACAATATTGTACATTAACCGAGAAAACAAAACTGGTGCTTGGTTTGTTTAAGTAAACATTTGCATACCAATAAATGATTCTCGCACGATTCGAATACATTTAAGTTTCACTTTTGCCAACAAAACGATGGCCGAGCACAAAATAACACACACACACACACACACTGAGAAAGAGAGAGAGAGAAACACCCACACTAGTTAAGAAAAAAAAAAAAAGAAAAAAAAAACCAAACCTTTGAAAACCTGCTCAACACAAAAATCCGCCAAACAAAAACAATAATACAACTACTCAATACTGTCGACAGCTGCTGTGGCTGTGGATGTGGATACGACTATGGCAGTGGCTGCTGCGGCTGCGTGCAGTAAAAGTAGTGTGGCAAGTTGATTTTCATCGTCTGGCAAAGTCTGTCTCAACATATACGACGACGACGACGTCGACGTCGGCGACGAGTACCTGTGACAGCAGTTTATTTTATTTGCAAACGCGCGCGCTCTGCACACGTGACCTCATTTGCCATTTGCCCCAACATAATAATGCTTTTCCTCTGCCGCAGCACATTATTCGGGTCAATTCCCCGCTCTATGTTTCTGCCGAGCACGACAACAACAAGAAAAAAAAAGTGACTGCAAACATCCTGGCAGTTGTAATTGATGGAAAATTGAAACGTTTTTCAACGTTGCAATCGTAATTTATCTGGCATACTTTGAGAGTGCAGCATATTGAGTCTACATATTTCTTTCATATATATAGAGTCACGTTTGGTTTATTATTGGCAGACATAATTTATATCTTCTTTGTTTAGTGCACCGTCTTTTGCTTATTAGTAAACATGGTAGTTTCTTATTTAGAGGCATGTGTGTTTTATAATTAACATCCATCATCTCAAGCTTTATATATCTGTACTTATCTGGTTTTTTTCATGGTGGCTGTAATTTATCTGGCATGCTTGGACAGGTTGGCATATAGAGTGTAAGGTATACTCGTTTTATTGATATATATATACAGAGCTATGTTTGCTTTATAATTAGCAGACATCATTTATATCATTTATTGCATTTATTTGGCTTATGGTAATCTTAGTATTTTTATACAGGGACTGGATTGTTTTATAATTTACATTTACAATCTCTCTTTAAGTTGAGCTATGTGTTGTTTATGGTAAACATGGTAGTTTTTTATATAGACATGTTTGTTATATAATTTGCATTCATCACATATATATATGTCTTACAGTTATCATGTAAATATCTGTTTGCCTTATATCCACTGTAAACATTTGCAAATATTTTGTGAATTTCACTTTTGACTAATTATTTTTATTTTTGCATTTCTCGCACATGAAGATCCGTAATTTTAGCTATATGACACACACACTCACACACACACACACATAGCTATGTATATGTGTTAGAAAGTGTTATCTGTGAAGATGGCGAAAAAACAAGATTCTCAGCTTTCATCCAAGTCACAATAATTTCCACACACACACACAAATACACACATATACGCACACACTTTAGCATAAGCGGTAATTTAATAGATTTGAGGATAAAATTTTTTGTATTTTTATTACCTTTTTCAACTACTGCAATGATAATATTTATTACACTAATGAACACATCGTTACACGAACTTCATTTGCAATACAAAACTGTAGAATGAAGTTTTTTGTGTTGTCAGCCTTATTAAAAGCCACAGAAGTGTAGCAGATACGATATATTTGCTATCCGCTTATTTACTTTTATTTACACTTCGTTTTGTGCACACATATTTAAGCCTGCTGCTGCGGTTGCTGTTGGTGGTGTTGGTGGCTCAATCGCGAATTTCGTGTGTGAAAAAATTTGGGATGGGAGCCAAGCGCGCACGACAAATACAACACCTGAAATCACAGGTAGCTGGCTTAAGACTAACTTTTGCCGACCGTGGAACAAACAGCAACGGCAACGGCAACAAGTGGGCGCTCGACTCGACTCGATTCAAAGCGAAGCACGTTCCGATCGAAACGGTTAAGAAATCTGGTTTGTCTATGGCATAAACTGGTTTTTCTTACTCGTTTGGCTGGTGATACAAGTAAAAGGATTATATACAAATAACTATTGTAGATATACATAAATAAATTATGTGCATTTGCGTGTATGTAAATGCAATTTGATAAATATTTTACATATGTTATAAAATTGCAACTCGTGTTAAGTGTAATATAGTTGATTAAAATTGGCTATCAATGCTGTATTTATCACATTTCACATTATCTGCGTAACCCGACCTATTCAGCTGTCCAGAAGTGTGGTTGCATATTTGTGTTTATTTTTTCGCGATCTGCAGGTGCAGCATATGCAGCAGCAGCAGCAGCAACCGCAGCAACCGCAGCAGAGCAATGGAAGCCAATTGCAAACGGTTAACAGTCAACTGTTGAGTTAACATTTAATAAACAGCTCCAACTTGTTTCAGTTATGTTGTGCTGAAAACCAGTTTAAAAGTCTTCTTCTTTGTTGTGGTTTTTACAGCTTCTCAATTGTTTTATTGGTCTCTGTGTGCATGTTGTTGTTGTTGTTGTTGTTTTAGCTGTTGACTATTCTTTGTTTTTTTTTTATTGTTTCGCTCTTCTATTAGTTGGTGACTGCTATGTACAACGTCGACCACATTTCAGCTAGAGACTCTGTGGGGCTCCTTCGTTGTGCAGCATTAAATGAATGAAGTTTCTGAAAGGCAGGTTGCTTTTGCATTTACGCGTTGGCAGCAGCCTCTGAGTCTGCATTTTGCAGGTATTTTTAATGGTTGTGGTGCCGAAAACACAACAACATTTTCCTAAAATGGCCAAACGATTCGTTTGCTACTTTGCTATGCTGGCAACACATATATATATATATATTTATATATATGACATATTTTTGCATGTGTGTGTGTGTATGTGTGTGTTGCACCATTTGCATAAATCGTAGCCACATTTTTGTCATTAAACACCTGTATGTTTGTACGTATGTAAATACATTGAAATGTATCTACATGTGTACCAAATATTTGCACATTGAGTGGAGCTCGAAAATCCTATTTACGAAATTATCACAGAAGTAGATCAAATGATATAGTTATATTTATTTTTATATTGTTACGAAATACATAAAATTCATAAAAGTCGAGCAAATAGTTTTATAATAATTTTTATGTTTTTATTGAACACACATTCTAATAATTGAAGAGAAATCCCGAGTTAATTACCGTAAGAATAATAATGAAAAGAGCGGAATTCAGTTATTACTTTGAAAGAGCTATAAAAAATAGCAACGATGATTAGCTTTACTGGCAGGCAGTGGAAGTAATTGGTATTTATCACAACGGAACACTTTGAACAGGAATGGCTTAATCTTAAAATGGATACTTTGGTATTTTGAACCGGCTAACAGAGTTAACAGAGTTAAGGCAATAACCGGTAGTAGGACCATGTCGGAAGCGCAGGTGTCGATGATAAGTGTCCCAATCTGCATAAATTATACGCAATTATTGCGACATTAGTTTTTATTATAGAGACATTATCAGATACGTGCAGAACTATCAGGTTTTTTGAGTAATGGAAGTGTTTACACTGTAACATTTTATCCATTCATATTACGCCCTTTTTCCGGTCAAACACGTATCGAATTCAATTTGTTAGAACAGCTCTGAAAATGATTTCAAATTTGATATGATGAAAATTCAAGTTTCAAGGTTCTTTATGCATTTTATATTAATTAATTTCCGATAACTTATTTATCGCTTGAATTGATCTAAACTAAGAAAAATGTTCTTTGTTCTCTTTTTTGTTGGTATAAAAACCTTTAAATTAAACCAGAATACTCTGGACGAGAGTGCTCAATTGGAATATACTCAGTACAAAGAAATGTAAACTTTACTAAAAATGCATAATAATAAAATAGAGAGTAAATTAAAAATAAAAATATTAATAAAGGGATAATTAATATTAAAATAAAATAACTGAAACTATAAATAGTGCATTATATAAGATCTCGTTACAGAGTATATATTAGTTGATTAGGCTCGAGCAGACATGATTCTTGTTTTGTTATTTCCACTTTGGTAACCAACACCCTCAGCCAGAGTGGTGACTGCATTGTGCCAACTAGAGGCAGCAGCAACAGCAGTTGCAGATGCAGCAGTGGTATCAGAAGTGCCAGCCACGTATTACTTGTAGGAGGAGAGTTTGCATGTTTTTAAACAATTTTAATTGCCTTTGCGTGTTTAGCGATGTTTCGATACAATTGCTTCCATTATGCGTATTTAGAACAGAGCTAGACAAAGCTCTGGGAACTAAAACTACTGATCTTGACTTACTCTTTTTTTTTATACGTTTGCAGAGGTCATTATAATTAGTCACTAAAGGTGCAACACACTGAATAATACATATTCCTGAACAGCATAGAAAATCAAGTAAAATAAATCAACATCTTCTCTATGGGTAGATGATGTTTAAGAGAAAACCTGTGGAATAATTAAGGCACGAGCGTTGGTACATTTGTACCATAACTGTGCATTCAGCAGCGAAGACTTAGCAATGCTGACAGTGACACTGGTTCTCGCTCTCGTTCTCAGTGATCTGTCGCTCTCTTTCTCTCTTTCTGCACGCATTAATTGGTAGAAAGTCTCTCGAGCACATTAATCTTATGGGAGTCGGCTTGATGTGGCTTCACCATAAGAGCAATGTACTTATATTTCAAGTTCTCAGCCTTAGGCTGCTAACTAACTACATCAACTTAATTGCTCAAATTAAATTTAATGCGATCTTATTTCTGGCAATTTGCTAAGTAAAATTTATGTTCCGAAAAATATGGCGCCCCAACTAGACGCAGTTACTAATTGAATTTTTAATTATACACTTTGAAAAATAATTGTATCGTAAGATCTTCTTAATTTAATCTGGCTCTTATAAGTTTAAGTTGCAGCAAAAACAATTAAACGTTCATTTAGATATTCAAACCGAATCGAAATTCATTTATCTTTTAATAATAATGTGGAACAAAATAAATTTTTTTAAAATGCGGATCACCTAATGGAAATATGCACACGTGTAAAGAATATGCATAATTCAATATTGTTTTCTTATTTGTCCGTTGTGTGTGATTTGTGTGCTTATCGACTTTAAGTAAATTTTAAAATTCCATTTGATATTGTAGAAGTTATTGCAGGTACTAAAGCAGTTCACGTTAAACAAAGCAGTCCTGATTACCAAATCGAGGTGCTTTCTTAGATGCATGGCGTTGCCACACAGTTAACAGACCGCCACAGCTATTGTTCCTCAACCCATCAGCTAAACTAAAATTGCTTAATAATTATTTATAAAATGGACCTTGATACCGGATCTTACCATTTTGTCATATATTATTTTTGCTTTCGTCAACTATCCGCGACTTAAAACCAATTTTGGTATTTTTCATTGAGTTTCGATTGACGACTTATCGACGAGCCACCATTAATAAACAGATGTTCATCAAAATAGCGTACAGCATTATTGTCTGTTCACAACAAATTGTCAGAGCAAGAACATTAATTGATTGTAAAAGCATTCCCTTTCGGAAGTCATTGTAAAGCAAAGTGTCCGGAAATTTAGTGGATACCGGTTACAGGAGAAATATGCTTGCATACGTACTGTGACGAAAAAAGCAAGAAAGCAAAATAAAAATATAGGGGCGAGCTATTAAAACACATTTCAGAATGTCCACCGAGGAGTTCGTGTGGCGCGAGCTCGTTATTCAGAGACTGCGAGAACGAGACCGGAAGGAATGCCACAACTTTAAGGAGATTATTGTGCAAAGTACGAATTATATTGCGCATATAAATATATATATATATGTATATATATATATATATATGTGTGTACTTAGTGCATTGCTAACTGGGTCTGGCTAAACTTAATTGACTTTGGACCTAATATAATGTTACTTTTGCTTTATTTCATAGACAACCGTCTTATAGACCATGTTGCGCAACTGAAATCCGACAATCTGAAGCTGTCCGTTGAGAATGAGCAACTGCGAAATGCGGTGTCAACAGGTGGCACTGGTCCCAATGTCGCCATAGCTACGCTGGAAAAAAAGCTGTTGGCACAGCAGGAGGAACTCACAAATCTGCACAAAAGGAAGGGGGAACACTCCCAAATGATTGTCGATCTGAATCTAAAGGTGGAGCAGCAAAAGAAGCTACTTAACGAGAAGGAGCACAGGTGAATAAGGAAATGAGACTAACCTTTTGGACATGTTTAGTTAACCTTACATACAACCCTACATTTTTAGACTTAACGAACAACAAACGGCCAATAACAGCTTACGGGCAGAAGTGCAGTTATTCAACTCCAGTTTGGATGAACTTAAGAAACTGAACACAACATTGCTGGATGAGCACACAGCATTACAGTTGGCGTTCGCTTCACTCGAAGATAAGATGCGAAATGTTCAGGTTAGTTGGTGCCTAATTTATTCCATCCACGTTTGCCTTTATTGTTTATTGTTTAAATTTATATTGCCTGTGCTGTCATCATTGTAGCTTTGCTTTACTTATTTACTTATACAATTATTACTTATTCTAAATTATCTTATTTTTTCTTAAATTCTATGCCATTATTATTGCTTATTCAATCTTAAAGAACCTTGGTAAGTTGCTGATATCTTTCGTACAAAAGATCATATAAGTCTGTATATATTTGAAGAGATATTAAAATTCGTAAATGGTATTCATTATCATTAAATTTGCTGAATATGTCACTCATTATTATATAATAGCATATTCAGATTCAGCAAATTTAATGTATTATTTATGACTGTTTACATGCAAATTAGTCTTAATAAAGATGGTTATATAATATAAATAACTAATGAGTATCAGTGTCAGATAATTAAGTGTGTAGACATTTTTGGAAGAGGAAAAAAGCTATATATTATTGAGCTGTTAAAGAATATGTCTATTAATAAATAAGATCTTCCATTAAACAAACTTTTGTTTAAATTTTAAGCAAACCAAATGAAAAAATTAAACCCTTCTAATTTATAATAACAACATAATATGCATATATTATAATTTAATGCAGATCTTAAACTAAATATGATATTTTCTTTCGATTTGCAGGATGAAAATCGATGTTTATTGGAACGATTAATGCGTTATAAGTCAAAAGATGCTGACAAACTGAATGAGGAGAACGAAAGTCTCATAAGGTAAAAATGAAATGAAATAATCTTTTTCCTAACATATATATGTATGCAAATTTCTCCATTTATATGTGCACGTGTGAATATACATTTTTAAGTTAATACCATTCAAAAAAATTCCATTATTGTGGAAACTTTGTTGTTTTTACTCCGCTTCATAATGTACATCAATAAAAATTGTATTCACTGAATTGTTATCTTGAAAGTGGGCTATTCAAATATACAACTATAAATATTTTTATAGCCGACTACAGGCCACCTTGAAAAACGTAGCTTAAACTAAGGTCAAATTAAATTACTTTTTGTATGGAGTATTATTTTTTATTTGTTCACATGGATTTTATCAATAGCACGTGAACAAAATAAATAATAAATAGAGGAACATGAGAAAGTGGAAATGCAATGAAGTATATTAAATCATCAGAACAGACATAATATAGTTATACCTCTGAAGGGAATAGTAAACATGATACACTATCAGTTTGTTTTATTTTATTATTATCAGTTTATTGATCATCCCTATCAGCTCAATAGATCTAGCAATTTGCATAAGTCAGAATGATAATAATAAGTCGTATGAGGTAGATTCATTATGTTTATATTAAAACATAATGATTATTAAATTTGAATACTGTCTCTAAAATTCCAACAAAACATTATATAATAATTATTTGAAGCCTGTTCTTCAGATAACAACTAACACCATTCATACTAATCACAATTGATTATTACACCAACAACTAATATGAATATTTATTTAAAAAAAAAATCATACAATTTTCAGCTTGCATTTGGGAAACATGTATTTTATCATCTTAATTTGGTTGCGTTATTTAAAATACCCTGTGCCCATCAAAAAAAGTTATTCGCTGAAAGTAAAGGCTTTAAGTCTGCTCAAAGTAAAGAGATACCGCAGCTCTTGGATATATATATATATATATATATATATATAGCTTCTGCTCCGATCTACACATTATCAGCATCCCAGAAAAATTGTTCTTTAAAAAAAAAACTAGTTACAAAAATTATTCAAGTTTCCGTAATTCAAACAACTATCAAAGAGTAGTTTACTTAATTAGTAAAGACTTTTGATAATTGGGTACAGGGTAGTCATGTAGTCGAGCATTCTCGATTCTATTGTTTTTTTTATCTTCTTGATTTGATTATACTTGGTTCAACATAAAATGTGTAACCGATTTCAAAATATCTAGAAAAAGACTGCCGTCAATTTTCAGAAAACGTTCGGCAAAGCTAAAACGTGACTTGGAGGACGCCGTCCGAGAACCAAACTCGGCAGTTAATCAGAAAGCTCCAGCGACAGGTGGTACACCACTGCATCGCAACTCGAGTCCCGCTCAGTTTGGAGCAGGGGCCAATGCGAGTGACGACGAATTCGATGAGGGAACAATAAACGGCGCCATGGAAGCTTTGGGGCTCGACGATGAGGAATATATCAATGCCCGATTTACGGCCGGCGAAACGGCTCATGATATACGCCGTAGCATTGACACAATAAAAGCCGCCGGCTACTTAGGACAGCCAAATCCAACAAATATCTTCATGAAGTTCGATGCTCATGAGAATGAATCACATGCTGTGCGCTGGAGTCCAGTTGGTCGAATGGTTGCCACGGGCGGTGCTGACAGAAAAGTCAAACTCTGGGATATTGGCAAAGGTAGCTACTTTTTGAGAAAGAGTGAGTTGACCAAGTGTTTTATTAAATGGTTGTATATTGGTTGATTCATAGGTGCTACGGAGCCACGTGCTGTGCTTAGTGGGAGCAGTGCCGGCATTAACTCTGTCGATTTTGACTCAACTGGTTTATATGTTTTGGGCACATCGAACGACTATGGCGCCAGAGTCTGGACCGTAATGGATAATCGGTTAAGGGTGAGTCCTACATTAAAACATAGTTTTTTTTAGTATAGTATTTTCTTTTTTTTTCATATAAATAATTTTGCTTTTCAAGTCTTCGAGATATGATATTTGATAGTTTAGTTAAGGTGGACACAAACATTTTCATTTATTATTTACATTGCATTGTGAGTAGAGACTTTCAGCACTTGTCGCTTTTTTAATCTTAAACAAGTTTTCAAATACAACATTTTCAATCTTATAGGGTAAATTATGACAAATTCATATTGCTTAAGCGTTGGAAAAAGTTTACTCAGTCTTTTTTTTAAAGTGATTTGCAGGTATAGGAAATATAAATTAATTTAATCAAGTTTTGGCCTTTTCGCACAACCAATTAATGAATAAATCAGAAAAAAGAAATAGTCTAAATTTAAAAAGAATTGTTTACTCAATAAATGTAGTTTGTTTTGTTTTTTTTTTTTAATTTATTAAGTGAATATTTGTCATATGTTTTAAATTTTCACTTATAGATAGTCACTTTAAAAATTGTTCATTTTCCAAATATCACTTGTTGTTATTATTATTATATTTTTTTTTTTGCTTGTTGTCTTAAATTCTATAATATGTTGTCTACATTTTATTAACTAAAATATTGCAATTATTTTTAAGCGATTTCAAGAATAACGCCCACAAAAATATGTCCACGCATAAAAAACCCCACAGGGGCGCTTGGCGGCATCTCATTTACCAAATGCGATACTGCTGCTGCCGGCGGGGTTTGAGTATTTCGTGGCTGCTTTTAGAAAGTGATTAACATATGGCTGTTGATTGTCTCGTCGTCGATATAGAAATGACCAAATCGCAATAACAATGAACTGCGCTATAAAAAATATTGTGGCAGCCACAATGAAACCTGAAACAGACAGACGTTTGTTATTCGCTTTGATTAGATTGCATGATCAGTTAATAATATGCTGTCGCTGCTTACCAATGCCGTTAATACAATACTCTGTTGCTCTATTGTTCACAATGAAAGCATTGTCATAATTATCCTTCACTGTATTTGTATTTGTATTGGTATTTGTGTTTGTGTGCTGCTGCAGTTGCTCCCTTTTGCCGAAACCAAATTTTTCGGTTATCTGAATCGATTGCACTAGAAGCATATCCTCCTGACTTGGTTGGCTCTCAACCAATTCAGCTCTTGCCTCACGACTTGTCCGTCTTAATTGGTGGCCGACAACACTTGCTGCAAGTTAACAAAAAAAAAATATATATATTTATATTTATTTTTATTTTGTGACAGGTTTGTTTCTGTATCGCTTGACTGACACTTTATTTTATTATCTTGTTTGATTTGGTTTATCGTGTTGTGTTGTATTATTTATTTATAATAAGCAAATTGAAAATGATAAAAACTGATAGTGTTTTGGACGAGCAGATAAAATGAAGTTCTTGTTCTTTTTAGAATAAATTTTCTGACATTTATAAAAAAGATAATTACTTGAATGAAAAATAAGCAGAACTTTTTGCAATCATATTTCGGTTGATAATAAATTATAGTCAAATCTACTTACTGGCTGATGCATGAATCTCGCGCCGTCGTCGACCATGAGATAGTGCCGATCTGAACTCCTGAATAATATCGTCCTGGTCACATTTCACCGGCTCACAGGTGGGCATACAGGGCGTGACTAAAGCACGAAACTGGACCATATCACTCGATGGGAACTTAAAGGCATCGAAATTTGAAAATAGTATTTTGCCCGACAATGGGCTTTTGAGTATGGGCCCCATAATTAGATGATCTGTGGGGCAGCCTTGTGAGTCTATTAGCGTTATCTCAGCATTATCCGCGCCATCCATGGCAACCAATTCACGTACAAATATCTCATACGGACTCTGCTGATCAACGATCTCAAAGTTAAGGGCCAGAGGATCGCCAACCTCTGCCGAGCGCATCATATCTGAGCCGTCCCTGGAGGTGATACGCATCAGCACATTGGGCGAATCAACGATAACCTCCTCAGATAGTGCTGTCTCCACATCGCCCATAACACCCAAATCGACATCATTTGTCACCGACTTGTTGGTAAAATCATATTGACAGGTCACAGCCAGGCCCAAATCCGATGACGTGACTATAGTGTCATGATGCTGAATAACAACATCATTCATATAGCGACCAGATCCACTCTGTCGAACATTGCACTCGAGATTCTGGTAGCCCATACGTATCTCAAAGTCCAGGGAGCTGCTCACATCCACTGAACAAGATTTGGGCGAACCCTTCGCATACACCTTGCCATCGAAGAGCTTCGATGTGCGAATGCGAGCGACCATGTCACCAGCTCCACACTCTATGGTCACATTGTAACAGGATGACAGTTCATATGTGGCAGCCTCGGGTACCTCCAAGTACGGGTCTTGTACGTCCAAAAGTGTTGCCCGACTGTGATGCGAGAGTCGGCAGACCATATCCCCAGTGTCACCATAGTCATATGAATGGCATCTAAATAGAGACAGAATTATAATTTATTCAATGTTTTAATTACAATTCTGTTAAATTTGATAAAAAAAAATTAAAATTTACCTATATGGTGAATTGAGACACAATTCGCGGCACTCATCAATGCTACCAATATCTTGGTAAACCGAGTCCACAGTTTTCAGAATTCTGCCTGGCAAACGCTTAAATTCACATAATTTATTTGGTTCCTCTGCGCAATTGTTCTCCAAATATTCGCTGCCATTATGCGCCTGGAAGAGATTCGAACCGGCCAATGTAAAGCGATCCATTTCAGCGAGTTCACAAGTATTCAAATCCCGATTGTAATTAGCCGATCTGCAGGAATATATAGTTTATTGTGAAGCCACAAATTCGAAAGACAAAGTAAAAAATAAATAAATGTCAATTTTATTTCGAGTACATAATTTGCATGCATAAATTAAATTTATGAATGTGGCACAAATCGGTCGTAATAAAATATATTTTGGACTCACCTGCATATAAATTCGTTTTCGCCGAGACACAATTCGAGGCAATCACGTCGCGATGTGACGGACATTATCCTTTTCGCATGTCCTTCGAGCCGATAGTTTTGCACTCGATCAATACACCAAGCTCTTGCACAAGGACGCACACCTAAGCAGGTTTTTTGTGCATAGATAGTAAAAACTGGGAATTGTGATTTTGTCAGGGCGCCTAAAAATTAAATATTACATCAGAGCCATTTCAATATTTTAAGAATTGGGAACTAACTATCTTTCTATACTATTCAGAATTTTTAAGAAATGTTTTAAAAAAAATAAATTATAAAATATAGAAAATAATAAAATGATAAAATCTCAACTTACCGGACAAAATATCTGCATTAGAAGAAAATAGAACACAAAGACCAGTTTCATAATTTACAGAATGACATGTTTCATTATTCTGACAAGATTCTAAACAGTCCGTCAGCATTAAAGTGCCGGGCAATGACTCCATCACTCTGCCGGGTGCTGAGAAAACATATCTGCAAATATAATCGAGACACAGAAAAAAAAAAAAAAACATAAATCACAAGTAATATTCATTATAATTTATAATCTTATGTAGTTTGTATGATGACTGTTAAAATCGAGATATTGTGGCAACCGGATATTGTTGATAATCTTGCCAACATACCCAGTGATAATTTCGAAGCCCAGCAAATCTGGATCACACTCGCTGATCGAGTTGTGATAATTGCTGGCTGGCAAATGGTGTTCAAAGACGATATCCTCCTGTTTTTGTTCCTTTGATAATTGCAATAGCAGCGCTGCTTCGTCTATTGTTTGCTGGGCATCTGTTATCGATATAAATTGTTAATCGCATTAGTAAAGGGTATCGATTATAAAGTTTATTGGTTTGGCTGGTGTTTTTCTATGTATTTTTAAACCCCCTGCTTAAACTGCTGCGGTTTGTACAAATATTTACCGTCAACCAATTTGGTCTTTGTGGTCCCGCGCTGCCGCGTGCCGGTATTAGCCAGATACAATGATTGATCATTCTGCTGGTTGCTGTTGTCGGTGCCCTTTGTTTTGTCACTTTGAGGCATTGATGCCTTTGCCAGCTGAATGACGACTGGTTGCAAGTCCGCCAAATTGTCACTACTGCTAGCTGATGCTGCTGCGACTGCTGCTGTTGCTGCTGCTGCTGCTGCTACTGTTGCAGTTGCAGTTACACCATTCGTTCGGTCAATACGAGAGCCACGTCCATCGGCTGCCTTTGGGCCCAGGCAGAAGAGCAAAAGTAGAGGCAGCAAAAAGTGCGACGGCCTCATACTGCGTAATGGTTTTATGTTTTTCATTGGAAAAATATGCTGGACGGACTCCAGTGTGTGTGCGTTGTCTATTTTTGATTTCTTTTGTGATTTGCAAAAAAAAAATAATAGCAATGGTATTAATTTAATTATCTTTCATTCGTGCCACGGCCCAAGGTGTCATTTTGTCAGTGCAAAATTGCCGTGGCTCCCTGCTGGGCTACCATTCGCCTTATGGATGCATTGCGTTCTTGCGATCAATCCTAATCGCCTTAATATGGTATGATTACCTCTGTCTACATATATAAATAACTTTTTGCCTTACAATACATCTACAAAAAAACATATGTGAGAAGGCAAACTGAAAGATTTTAATCTTCGTGTGCAATTAAGATTATCTTGCGTGCAAAGATGAAATACTTGTTAATCGTTTAAATATACCTTTATAATGGATTGTAAATGTATAATAAAAAAAAAACCTCCATCTGAAGTATGAAATGAGAATTACAAATTAAATCGAATGCAGTCTAACTTTATCTAGAAAACACTTAAAATATATATCTTTTTATGGGAAAATCGTTGAGTTTTTATATACGATTCTGCTGGGTGTATGCGATTTTGTTGTTTTCAAATTAGGTACAAGCATTTCAAATATTGTTTGTTTGAGTTGTTGAGTTGGGTACACATTGTTAACTGAAAAAGAAACCCAACTAACGAAGCCAGTTGAGATCTGTCTTTGGTGTCTTTGGGATCAGGCGAACATCTTAAATGCAACATTGTCGAATGACATCTGCTGATTGACAGTTTTCGTGGTACGTCAACTTCAGATTACTTTATTTACTTTTTTATAGTATTGTGCAGACCAAAAATCAACTGTATTAATTTCGTTAAATTATAGTCGAGAGTTGAAGTTGTAATAAGTTTTAGTTTAAAACAAATTTAGTCAACACAATGCACAACTTTTCTAAAGAAAAAGGCAAATTTTCTATGCTAACTAACCATTAATTTGAAAACCTGTTCTATAATAATAATTACAGAAACATCTTATGAATGCAGACTATGCTAATATGGAAGTTCATTTTTCTTCTCACTGCATTGCAAATGTAGACGTCGTGGGAGATATTAGCATTTCAATTTACATTTACCGTCTTACACATGACCCAATGTAAATCAGCTACAGAAAGCACAAGAAGGTAGCCGACGTTTTACATTATAACCCACTTTCTATCCAGGGCCAAACAACTGTAATCAAACAAAACTCACAACTTTGGCACGAAATATGAAAAAACCCAGAAACGCCTCCCATCCCCAGTTGTGGTTGTAGAGGTAGATAAGATATGTTTATGTAGTGGGAACTAAGTTGTGAAAGCAACACCTTAAGGGTAAAGTCCTCAGAGGAACACTCACACACACGCACACACACACAGGGAAATGGCTATAAAAAGGCGTTAAAAGGAGAGATGAAAAAAAAATGTGTACACGTTTTTTGCTTAATGATCCTGCAACAAGTAGCAGAAATTAATTAAATTAAATTGCAATATCGTGTTTGCAAATGGCCAGAGAAGAAGGCAAAGCATAATTGCCCTTGTAAGCCAGTAAAAAATCAGCTTTGGTAAGCAATGCACAACACACAACACACAACGCACAACAAGCGCCATTTAAGAATACACCCTTTTAGCGTCGACATGATTAACATGATTACAACCTATAAATTGGCACTTCTTCCTACTGATTCACACACCATGCAATTAGTTCTTAAACAACTTGTGCCTGTGGTGTGGTGTCAGGTCTTTATACGTATCATGGAATGTAACCCGATACCAAATTGGTTGTCTTTAGCTCTGCTGCTATCAACTTAGTCTGTGAATGTATTAGGAAAAAAAAAAAAGATTTAAGACTTCAACTTGATGGAAATTTCAAACAGCAACTGATATTTGTCATAACTTTATATATTATTCAGCCAATGATAAATTCCTTATTCATACTTTACGATGCGTAGCCATTTATCAAATCATTGGCAAACTATGACATGAAGCGTTAGATGAGAACCTGCATTGATTTGGCCTAAATAACAATGTTAGGCTTTGGCTTTGGCATTGGCTTTGGCTTTGGCTTTGGCAACAGCATCTCAGTGTTTGGTGCTTCACATTGTGCGCATGTTACTAAATGTGTAAGTGTGATTTCTTCCAAGTATCTTCGCTGTGTATGTGTGTGTTGTATCTGTATCTGTAGCTGCACCGCCTTTTCTAACTGGTATTTCTGGATTGACATTTAAACGGTTCTTTTTGCGCACATCTTGAGACAATCCCGCTGTCCACGCTGTGCCATTGAAATGAGCACATTGACTGAAGCTGCCGTCTTATCATCATACCGCGAATCCCGCAACAACATCCATCTAAACATAAATAGATATACGTGATTGCAGTTCTTGGTTCTCCTCTGAATTATTGCCATTTGAATTAATGACAACATCAGCATTGCTTAAGCGCCTTTTTCCCCAGTGCACAACATTTCAGCAGGTTTTCTTAATTGCCTAAAATTAAATTTTTTTGTGAGAAAGACATACAAATTTTCTCAAGTAACATTTTAGTTGCAACGCTTTCAGCAGCTCTGCTCCTATTCGTAGTGATTTATTCGTATTCATAACCCAACAGAAGAGCAATAATTAAATTATATTTAAATTGAGAAAACTAAAATACTGCAGATTTCATAACTTTCGAAAACTTTGGGAAAAAACGTTGGTTTAAAAATCTCAGAAAAAAAATATTTTGAATCTGAAGGTGCTAAAATTATGTTCCTATAAAATGACGAGCATAAATACACAGAGTCCATAATATTTGATGTTAATGCGAGTTACAAGAATATATAATTTGTATTTTACACAACTTGATTAGAATATTAGTATCTTGAAGTCAGAAAAGAATAGAACAGAAAATGTTCAAAAAACTAGGCACTACAAGTAAAAATATTATAAAATCACAATTTTTCAATTAGGCACCTTAAATTAATGTTTTGCACTTTTCTTTTATATGTTATAA
Organism: Drosophila demipolita; assembly: GCA_035042405.1. Taxonomy (NCBI): domain Eukaryota; kingdom Metazoa; phylum Arthropoda; class Insecta; order Diptera; family Drosophilidae; genus Drosophila; species Drosophila demipolita. The sequence continues at coordinate 6,502,710 of JAWNLI010000485.1, forward strand.
GTTGGAAAAATGATTGTACAAATAGTTCAAAGGGACAACACACCTTCCGGCGGAAAATAATAATTTTCTGTTGAAATTAATAAATTTAAAAATATGTAGTATTTCAGAACCGAAACTGTAGGTTGTATTTTTAAATGAGACCGATTATTCACAACACTGTTTTACGAGTTAGATTTAACTTTGCCGCTGAATTTATCTGTGTATTCAGTTAGCTAGCTCTACTATTAGGAGTAGTCGAAGCACTTACTTGAATACTGCAAGGTTGCCGCAGAACTAAACTCATTTGGCCAATGTTATGTTCTTATATTGCTCATAAGAAGCCTTTCATTACTGCATGCAAGTTTGACATTCCATTGAAGATTGAAGACGAAGCCACCAGCATGAATCTCAGCTTGAGTGTGTGGTGAATGCGATGCGATGCGTAAGAGAGTCATGCCTCAATTCTGGCAATACGTCAGCGATGAAAGTGCTATTTTCGTCTAAACTCAAAAGTCTCCACTTTAAAGAGAGAGGCAAGAGAAACGAAACGCATAAACCAGTTGTCAAGTGCAAGTTATGCTCAAAGTCTACAGAGCGTCCATTGACCGTTCAGCTTCAGTTGCCGGGTTGATAACATTCTGCTTGATGCTCTTTCTAATACCTTGTTAAGAGTAGTAGGTGCTACGGTACAGCACTTGACGTTGCTAAGACAAAACTTGGTCAGGGACATAAACAGGCTCTTCTGGTTACTAATACCATCATAAGTTCTCCTCACATTTCACGTTATTGTTTGAGAGAACTATTTACTTTGCTTCTTCGCACCTTAACGAAGAGTGTGAAAATGCTATAATGCGTTTTTTTTTTCTTTAGCAGGTTCTAGTTTACAGCACAAATTAATTTACCCTCTTCGACAAATCAGTCCTATTTTGCATACTGCATCATTTATCCCAAGAGGTGAATGTCTTTTGCCACAGCCACCAGCTGCGATCCAAATGTCAATAGCATCCACCAAACCATAACTTTCCTGCAGCACATTAAAGTGTTGTCACTTAGTAACCTTTTAACCCCTTCTCCACATATGTAGTTTGTTTAAGAGCAGCTAAACTGCTAAACACACAAACTTATTCAATAATTCGTAAACAAAAAAAAAATAATAACAGCATTTTGAAGTGTCATAATTAAAAGTGCTTACAGCTTTAATTACAGGTTGTTCTTGGAAAAAAACTTACCACATTTAATAGTGTTATTTTTGTAGGGTTTTTAACGTGTATTTGTGAACTATCCTACGTTAATCTCTGCTTAGTATCCTGGGTATACTGACCTGTAGTACACATTGAGAAAATGCTTAACTGAAAATTAATTAAAATTACCTTGCAGTGATTTATTTAATAGACGATTCTAGTAAAATTCTACTTGTTGCAAGAACGGTTTTCATAGAATCCCCACATCGTTCTGAATTGTTATGAACCATTAATCTTGTTGCCTTTTTTGTTTGTTTTTAATGTTTCGGTGTTTTGGTTTTGTCCGGTGTATTTGATCTTGAATTTTTTTTATCTCTTCGTTAATTGCAGCACACGCTGACTGGCCACAGTGGGAAGGTGATGACCGCCAAATATGTCCAAGAGCCAATTAAAGTTGTAACCGGAAGTCACGATCGGACTTTAAAGATTTGGGATTTACGCAGCATCGCCTGCATAGAAACAAAATTTGCCGGCTCCAGTTGCAATGATTTGTGCACAACGGACAGCTTGGGTTCGACAATAATAAGTGGCCATTATGATAAGAAGATCCGCTTCTGGGATATACGTACAGAGAAACAAGCCGATGATGTGCTTATGCCTGCCAAAATTACCTCTCTGGATTTATCAAAGGGTAAATGTATTTAACAAACCAAATTTCATATTTATTCAAATTCCTTTTTATCTTTGAACAGATTGCAATTATTTAATATGTTCCGTTCGAGATGATACAATAAAACTATTAGACTTACGAAAGAATCAAGTTATATCCACATTTTCGTAAGTTTTAACCAACAATTTCAAAGATTTAAATAGCTAATTTCGCTTTTTTTTCTGTCAGAAATGAGAACTTTAAAATCAGTTGTGATTTTGCGCGTGCCACGTTCAATTCGGTGGCGACAAAGATCGCCTGTGGATCGGCAGACGGTACAATATACATATGGAATGTGAATGGATTCCTTGAGACGACGCTTAAGGGGCACAGGTGCGTAGTTGGCTTTTTAAATACAATACAATCAATGCATGCGATCATAATTACATACATGAACTCCGTTATTTGTCTACTTTGAGCTGATTTCTCGTCAATCTTGGTGCTTTTGCTCTGTTGATAACCCTAACGCAATTCTGGATCTGGTTTTATTCTCTCTTTTACAGCTCGGCGGTGAATGCAGTCAGTTGGAGTCCGAACAGCAATTCCCTGGCGTCGGTTGGCAAGAGTAAAAGATGCATCATTTACTCCGATTCATAACCCCAAATGAATAGCTATAAGTGTGCAATTTTATCAGTCACATACTTAGTTCCTGATGTCCCCAACTAAGTACAACCGATTGAAAGATCTAAAGGTACAATTTGAAGCCAGCCGCGTATCATTGGTCAACATCTTCCTTGACATTAAATAATATTTTTTTTTTGATGTTATATTAAATATCTTGAACCAGTTAATTACCAACTCACATTTTCAAGTGACCTTCTCTCTGTGCTCTGTTTCCGAAAATACGGAATATATATGCTGTCTATCCGTCCGCCTCTATGAAAGACATTTTGTAGAACCTTTAATCGATCGTTTTTATATTTGCTGGTCGCGTAGAGCTCGAAAATCAAAGTATCTCCCTTAAACATACGTCTAACATCACATCATTTTGAACATAGATTATAATCGAACCAGAAATGTAAAATATACCCCCGAAAAACATCACAATTATCGAGTCATATAGCCATAAACCCAAAAAAAATTCCTTCGTTTTACATGTTCTCAATTGTAATTCCAGTTGAAAAACAGAGTATTAATTGGTCGGCATGTTTCGACTGAAATGTTTTTTTTACTTTATAACGCATATTTTTCACGAAAACTTTTTTATAAAGTTAAAAATTCTTAACCTCGTAAATTTGTATATTTATATCAGTTACAGTTATAGTTTTCAATATTTTTGTAATTATGTTTTTCTACGAATTTAGCTATATCTATTTTATTTCAATTCAATATTTATTTAATGTAATTGTAAAAACTTTTGTAATTATAACAAATAACAAATGTAAAAGTTAAAGATAACAAGAAATATTTGTAAAACATGTACATACAAAAATAGAAAAAAATAATATGACTATAAATATAATTGGCGGGCTAAATAGAAATGCAGCCCGGGGAGCACTGTCCATTAACAGGGCTTTGACTATATATACGAGAAAAACGCAATTCTTCAACAGCATGTACACTTCTCCAGCCGGGATGGATGCCGAAGTGCAGAAATGTAATTGCTCTTAACGCATAGTCTTTCGACAGGGAGACACATTCGTGCAGAGTTTTTTTTATTGAAAAATCTACACATGTTGGCACGACACCTGCATTGTGGCAAGAGTCTCTGAGATCGCTTACCTACCAGCCTGTCCATCATGCTTCTCCACTAACTATATCCGGTAACACTTAAAGCTCGAATAGATTAACACGCTATCGGCAAATTCAGGCAATTGATGTTCTAATGGGAATATGTATTTTAATAATGCTGCACAACTTTTTTTTATAATATTTTTTAATGAACATACCAATAATTGAACATGTAATTTACTATATCAAAATCAGTTCCTAGCAATTGGAGTTATTTTATTTATATATTTATAGTCGATATATAGACAAACAGTTCTATAAAATAAAATAGGAGAATTGTATGAATAATTATGATGTAATTACGAAGGCTCTCCAAATGCTTATGATGTAGAATAATTGAAACTATGATTCCCTACTGCCCATTATCCTAAGCTGTCCCGCTTCCAATTAGTCATAGCTATGTAATTGCATTGCCACAGCGATTTCATTGTAATTTATATATATTGCACATTCGGAAAATAACGAAGCACGCAAGAGCAAACTGTAAAAGAAAATTGAAGAGCTTCCTGGAACGCAAAAGCACACTTCAAGGTTAAAAGAAGGAAAAAAAAAGAGAAAAAACAAGGAATCACAAAAAACCAAATAAAAAAGCTATATGTACAGTCTGTGCTGCATCATTATTGGCGACAAGATGATGCAACCAAGAAACGATTCACTTTTATATGTGGGTTGGACGTTCCACACTCATTGCGACGCTGCTAGCCATTATCCAAGTATGCACCTGCTTAAGGCACGAACAGCTAGTCGGCTATATATACATATACAATATATATGTATATATATATATATATATATATATGTATGTATGTATGTGCGTATAAGTGGCTTTGGCTGCTGCGGCCGATTGTGTGCATCATGCAAATTAATGCACCCCAGTGCAACAGGAAACTGGCTTCGTGCAGATTTGTATCTTTATCTAGTGGAAGGCCAAAACGAACACATGCACAGGGAGAGTAGGAGGCTGATGACGATGAGAAGGAGGTGGACAAGGTAACGGCTGCCTAGTCGTTGGACGTCATTTTGCCACACCACCACCACACCACCTCGTCTCCCTCAATCACACAGTTAGGTGCATTCAGCTCAATTAATTCACTTACATGGCAAAATACAACAACAACAACAACAGCAAACATCATGAATTCCTCCCTGACTAAACACTTTGGTGCAATTAATGATAAGAGCCTCTTGTCATCAAAAGTTTCTCTTTGACTATAAAATTAGGAAAGTTTTAATTAGGCCCAGCATGCAAGTGCCATTACAAGAATAGTTCTTTGGCTCTTCAGTTATCCACATTCTGATTCCAATCTTGTGCACACAATTGTGTGTGCTAAATTCATATCTTTTTTTTTATATATATATATTATTACTCAATCTGCGTAATTTGGTAAGTGGGTGATTTTCTCTACACTTCCTGTGCTTATCGTCTAAAATAATGTACTAAGATAAAATAAAACATAAAGTGATTCCCTCACTAACCAATTGCTTAATTGAGTCGCCAACTTGGCAAACATATTAAGAACGTTGACTTTATATTCTCTCATGTTTTTTTTCAATTCTTCTAATCAGATTGAAGCAATTAACTTAAAGAAGCTAACCAAAGGTTGGCCAAACTCCCCAGTTGTTCTCCTGAGAATTCAGAGACCAGTTCAGTACAAATAAATTATTTCAAATTCCAACTAAAATTATGTTTGCAATTGTAATTCCAGGATTAAGTTATTGAGATCAAACCATTAAAAAAAAACTCATTGCTTGGGAAATCGTTTTAGTTTAATTTCTTTATAAACTATAGATATTCATGTTGTTTTAGAGACGTTTAGTTTTTATTAAAATATATATTTATTTAGATATAGTCTATATTTTTTAAGGATAATTACGCATTTATCTAAGCTAAGGGAAATCATTAATATTGTTTACAAATGTCAGCTAAGTAATAAGTTATTTCAATCACAAGGTTGAATCAATATAGTTAAGTATATATATTGAAAAAATAACAAACTCAAATTAACAATAAATTTTATAGCCAAACCAAAAAATCATTGACAAATAGCAGATGCCAATAAAAGTCGGTTGAGTTAGTAGAATAACTATGTGGCCAATGTTGATTAATTAAATAATAAAGATTATTCACTTAAAGCATCGGAAAGTTAAAAAAAATCATGACCACACAATATTTAATAATAGGTATTTAATAAGCAAAATGGAAAACTATTCTTAATGATTTAACATATTTTTAATACTAAAAAAATGCTTCCAGAAGAGTTAAGTCATGCGTTAAACTTTTAAATAAAATGAACAAAATTACTCTTTTGAAATGGTATTTTATAGGGCTTTTAGTAAATATTATTGGCTAAGTCGAAAATATTTACACATATTTGAAGATTAGTTTATTTAAAGTTTAGTTTATTTAAATTCAAAAATCTGCCATATTCTTGTTTGAATGCTTGTCTGGGTTACCTGGTTGTAAATTCCTTTTGTTATGAGCAAAATTCTAATAACTCTCTGCGTAAAAATAACGACTTCAACTTCCGACTTTGAACATATAATTTTGCATCGATCAACATTGCAGGCTCGTAAAAAGTCAACATTTTTTAGCATCGATTGTTAATGCCGGAAATTGTGTTTTTTTTTTTTATAGCGCCTGTGAAAAATTTAAGATTTAATTGCTCAATCATCTTTGAACTTTGAATGTGTGCAAATTACTAATTTAGCTGTAAGTTAATCGAAATGCGCAAAAAAAAATATTTATATTTATATATAAATAACAAAGAGGTCATTTAATATCCCGTACTGGAATAGCGGAAAACGTAAAGTTATTCTTAAAGATCAGTTGAATTTTATAAATTATTTATTACAATTTACAATTTAAACATATCTTTTAATTCAAATGCAGAGTTTTGGTTCTCATTGTCGACTGTAGGAACTGTGTCAACTTTTGATGTAAGTTTTTACAGAATTGCAGTTATTGTTGTTGTTGTTGTCATTGTTCTCTCTTATCAAGCATTTGAGCTAATTCCAACATATGAGTATTAACTAGATTTTAACACACTCCAACATATTAATAAAATATATGTTGACTAAGAAAAAAAAAAAATCTTATGAATAAACATAAATATATTCTTGAAAAATAAACTTCTACTTTTATTGCTTTTGCGATGCATTTGATCTCAATCTAATTCGTTAAAAGCATTATTTAGTAAAGAACGTCTGAGTCTGGTAAAGCTAATGTATTATTTAATAAAGCAAACCCATAATAAAAACGTCATAGAAATTAAGTTTATATTAATAATCATACATTTTATTTGAGTGGCTGCTTTCATCCATGTCGCTGCCAATTAGTAGTGTTTTCCGGGCGTGACGACTGGTCGCCTGGTATTAGCAAAAGCTTTAATGTTCTTGCAAATCTGCCCCTCATAGTAGTATTCACTCAAAATATAACTTGCAGGTCAAAAAACTTATTCTTTTATAACAGTAATTTTAACGAAGGTAATGCGTGTGTGTGCGTAAATAAATATGTACATAAATTAATGTTTTCTGCGCGATGTGCCTCATGCAAGCCATGCATTACAGTTGCAACAAAAGTTTATGCCGCACGCCTCCAGCCAAAAAGCCGTGCACCCAAATCTTAATGAAAAGGCAGAAGACGTATTAAATACACACATGCTCAAACTTGTGATACACACACCTACAACACCCACCAACAACATAGACCGGCTTCTTAAGATCTATCCCCCCCCCCCCCCCCCCCCGACAAAGTAGTACTTCATTTACTGTCGGAGTCGGTGTATATTTAATTATCTTCAGCTCCAGTATTTATCTTTATTATGTAATCAAACTAATGCTTAGAATCTTACTAAGCAATCAAGTTAACTTGATGTGTTTGTGACTGCACATTATAAAAAATATAATGAGGAACCACAAGCAACAGGTCAAAAGCGGGCAAAAGGGGATAACCCTGTCTAAGTATGCCATTGGTCTATTTGGTGTCTACAAATAAAATACAGAATTGGTGTCAAGATGTTATTAACGCTTTTTTTTAATATTTTCCTTATTTACATATTTGCCTTATTTAAATATTTTCCTTATTTACATATTTTCCCTAGTACAATATCAGTTATTAAATATATTACAAACAAAATGGAAAAGTTGTGCTTGGCAAAAATTTATTAAATTTAAATGTGAATATTATTGAATACTACTTATTATTATTATAATAGTTTTATTTTTTGGCCTGAACTCTGACCAGATATTTTTTTTTGTACTCCTGCAATCTCAAAGCATTTTTACTATGCTGATCGAGTATCATCGTCCGACGACCTTGTTCCTGTGATTCAAACAAACCGGTTAACCAATTTTGTTGTGATTTTTCTTAGTCATTTCTCAGACAGCTTAATGATTTTTTCTTTAGCTGGCAAAACATGAATTTCATGTATTTGCAGAACAGGGAATGGATGGGTGAAGCGTATTTTAATTTTCTTAGTGTCAGCAATCTGCAATTCACACATACATTAAACTTCATCTCACACTAACAAATACATTGTAAAGAAGTGCATAACTTATAGAAGAAAAATAGATTTCATTTGAATATGAATTCAATTAATTATTTTATTCTTTTATTTCGATGTGTTGTGCTTGTAAGCTAATTTTACAATCTTACAATTTTTCTAAACTTACTCAAAATTAATTTAATTAAATCTTTTATGTATATCTTATAAATCTTTTAATTTTCTATTTCATAATTTGTAATATTAAAGTTGCAATTGTAACAAAAAGAACTAACACAACTATCTTAATTTAATTCAATCATAAAACAGAAACCCGAACTTATCCGTGCAATGGCTCAAGCAGAACTAAGTCAATTTGTTCCTGCAGTCAAGGCACTTGTTCCCCAAACAAGCTCACTTCACTTCTCTCTTGAGTCAGGTGCCACAATGTTGTTGTTGTTGATGCTCATAAGAGTAACTTTGTCAAAGAGAAATAGCGCTCATTGAAGAGCGCCACAAGTATCCGATCTCTATTAGAAAATCTCTCCACTTTACAACTTAAACTTGTTGCTGTTGTTTTTCTACTGGCCGGCAACAAAACTCAAGAGCGCAACTTGACCAGAGACGGTCAATGCGGCTACTCCTGTAAAATATTGTGTCTCTCTATTTAATGTTGTCAGTAATTTTAATCCGCCCGTCCATGAACTTGAACATATATTTATATGTCTGCTTATAGTCAGCGGCAATATGTTTGACTCTAAACTAAAAGACTTAGATTGCGCACTTCGGCTTGTGTTTTTAAGGGGTCTGTGGTTAATGTCGTTGTAACGCGATTACCGTTGTATTTATATACACTGGTCAAGCCACACTTATGGAGTATACTACTCATATCAATTCCAGCATAATTTAATTTAGTCAATATATTATACAAGAAATGTATTTATTGCTTACCATCATTTAAAGGTATATTCTAGACCAAAAATTATAATAAATATAATCAATTTTATTTCAAAAAAAAAAACTCATTTTATAATTTTATTTAAGAACAATCTCTTATAATTTATTTTAAAAGAAAACAAATTGTGTTCTACATATATTATATATATTATACAAGAAATATATATATACAAGAAATGTATTTATTGCTTACCATAATTTGTATATATATTCTACACCAAAAGTTATAATAAATATTAATAAATTTTATTTCTAAAAACAAACACATTTTTTACTTTGATTTATGAACAATCTCTTATAATTTATTTTAAAATAAAACAAATTGTGTTCTATATTTTATCTACAAATTGTAAAATCCATTTGGAATTTTCATTAACATATCACAAATCAATTTTATATTTATTTGGTATCAATCTAAAATCTCCTAAAGTCATAATTATAAATTTCAAACATTTCAAGTATTTTTCAAGTATTATTTAAAAGAGAAGCAATCACAGTTTTAGTTTAACTATAATATAGTTTTATAGTTTAGTTTATTATTCTTTATTTTTTTTGGTTTGTACTTTTAATGAAAGCTGAAATAAAATCATAGTGAAAAAGCAAATTCAGCAACATTTTGTTTGAGACTTTTAAGCCAACAAAATGTGGCTGAGTTCGCTTTTGTATGGGTTGAGGAAGGCAAAGGAACGTTTTGACCATGCATCATCATTTACCCGGTAAAACCCGATAACCTGCTTAGAGCCCGATGCCCTGGTCTCTGTCAAACAAAACGTCCAAATCAGTCAGTCTAGCATAACACTACAACTATATATATATATATATATACAAATACCGGAAACACCTATACCTATCTATACATTCATACATCCTTATTTATATCTTAAGCGCTTCACAGAAAGAAAAGTCTAACTAGACTAAAGATGAGTAATTGAAATAAAACAAGATTTTGAAAAAAAAAGATTTTAAAAAAAGAATAAAATTACAACGGAAACTAAAATTCAAAAACGCACTTTTAACTTATTTAAAGAAATGTGCAATTCATTTTTGATTTAAAATATGTAAGATATTTGTTGGACTCATCAGTGAATTGTTCTGTTCAGTTACTCAAATTTAGTTAGTAATATTTCTTTCTGTGTAGGTCAATGCCATCTACTCTTTGACCTCTGGCTTAACGCTAAACTCTGTCTTTGGCTGTTGCACGCCACTCGCTGCTGCCGCAGCAGCCGCCGCGCTGAAAGCGGCCAAGTTGCCAAAAATGGATGCATTCTGTGGCACGGTCAGCATATTTGCAGCTGCGGCGCCGGGATACAGATTTTGATAGAACAGCGGATTCTGCAGCTGAAAGAGGGCCATGAGATGCGTCTGCTGGAAATTTTGCGACGCTGAGATCGGCATCAAACTGGGAAATATCGCATTGTTGGTGGCTTGTTGAGGCGGGAACTGGGCTGGCATCGTTGGATTATTAGCCGTGTCAATCAGCTTAGGACGCTTTGCCTCTGACTCTAGCTTAGTTGCGGGCAGTTGCTAAAATAGGGAATGGACTAGGTAAGTCTGTGGCCAGTGCTTCAGGAAAGTGGCAACTTACAATCTTCTTGGGCGGGCGACCACGTTTGCGGGCAAGGAAATGCTCCGCTGATAGCGAGGAGAGTGGTGTGCTGGATGTGGATGTGGAGTTGGAGCTGGTGCTGTTGCTGGTAATTGATTGAGGTGTTGCATCGACTGCAGCCGCTTCCTCCGTATCCTCCTGTCTGCCCTTGAACTGCTGGTATGCTTGCTCACCATCCTGGCGATCGTGTTTTCGCTTATGGCTAATCATTTGACTGCTCGAGTGGAGGATATAATTGCAATTGTCGCGGACGCAGTGGATGTGATTGCACACCGTGGAGAACTTGCAGGCCTCAAAGGGGCACTGCTCCGTTTTGAGAATCTTCTTGAAGCCGTCCTGCGTCAACTGATAGTCCTTCAGGTGATACGTCTTGTGCTTGTCTGGAAGAAGCATGATCAACATTAACAACATTATCCAAATTGGGATTGGGAAATATTTATATATATATGTGGAGCGTCACTCACCCATATCTGCTTTGTTCTTGAAAGTGTGATTGCAACCCTCGCGACAACAATGATAGTGAGATATCTTCTTGCCAAAGAAGGGGCAATCCTCGATGCGACAGTTTTCATGGGCGCGAAAACGTCGGAAGCCTTCATTCACAATCTCCGAGTCCTTGCGATGGAAGTTGGCATGCATCTGGACATCACTGGTGCTCACATAGACCTTGGGACAGTGCTCGTAGACACAATGATAGTGCGTCTGCTTCCAATTGTAGACACAACCCTCGCCGTATTCGGGCGCACAATCATCCGATGAGGAGAAGCGGGCAAAGGCCAGTTTGAGGCTCTCCTTGCGCTTCTTGTGCCACTTAAGGTGGCGGATAATGTCATCCTTTTTGCTTAGTATCTTGCCCTGGCAGGGCTCATCATAGCAATGGAAATGCTCACGCAATGTCTCCTGGCGACAGAGCGCATTCTCGCACTCCAAATACGAGGACACCTTGCGCAGATTCTTCAGATTCTCCTCGTTCTGCAGAAAGGCATCCAGACTACTGGCCGTTGTCAGGCTGACAATGCTGGCCTTGCTCTGATCACTGGACGACGGTGGTGTCAACAGCGAATTGCTACTGAGTGCTCCCCGGGGAGTGCTAAATGTTGTTGCCTCACTATCGATGGAGGCGACAACATTATATGACGAATCCGCTTGCTGCTTGACGGGCGTATACTGGAAAAAAGAAAGAAAAAAAACAAACCAAAATCAAATATTAAGTAATAAATGTTTTTCGAGAAGCAGACTGCTTGGTGCCAGAATAAAAAATAAATATATATATATATATATATATATATACATATAGAGAGAGAAACCCGCAGCTGCTTTATTTTCCGTAGAATCATGTTTTTGTTTACATTAAGCAAGCAAATTTGCGACAATATTTGATTCTGTGCTTTACTTTTTCGAGCAAATCGCACGATTGAAAATCTTTCTTATTTTACAGAGCTGATCTCGAATTACACACAGCGTGGGAGTTTAAGAAGAACAGAAAAAGTACATTGAACCAACACAGCTAGACAAAAATAAATCTAACACATAATAATTTAAAAAATGGAAGAAAAAATAATTCAATTATATAAAAAAAAATTTGGCTTAGTTAACTATGAAGGAAACTGCGAAATTTTAATTAGGCTTTATTTAGTTGTTGTAGTAGTTGTATTAGTAAAAAAAAAAGTAATAAAAATTGTAGCTGGACAAGCAGTGTATATAAAGTATAATAGTATTAAAATAGTATTAATAGTAGTAGAAGTAATAGTACTAATAAGAATAGGAGTAGTAGTAATAGCAGTATTGGAAGTAGTAGTAATAATAATAATAATAGTACAAATATGAGTAGTAATATTAGGACTAATGTGAGTGGTAGTAGTAGTAATAAAAGTACAAATGGCAGTAGTAGTAGTACTAAGTATTAGTAGTAATAATAGTAGTTAGTATCGTTAGTAATAATAGTAGTAATAATAATAGTAGTAGCAATAGTACTTAGTATTAGTAGTAATAATAGTAGTAGTTTTATGACTAGCGCCAGAAATAGTAGTATTTCTACTGTTGGGAGTAGTAGTAATAGTAGTAGAATTACTATTAGTAAAAGTAGTAGTAGTAATTCTAGTACTATTAGTTCAGTAGTAATGGTATTAAAGGTTTCTTAAGTAGTTTTTAGAAGAGTCAATATTAAAATAAAGAATGCTCGGTTTTTGAGTAATTGTAATAGGTTTAGTTCAATAAAAGAATTAACTTTTAAATTTGTGTTTCTTTTTTAATCTTGTTCAATAGATGGCTTACCATGCTTTGAGAGTCGTTGTTATCGCTGTTGCTCGTACTCTCAAGCGATTGTCCGCCCGACTGCAGCAGCATCATCTTGTGGTGATTATTGGAGGAGCTGCAGCTGTTTAAAGTGGACAGCGGCTGCTCGTCCTCATCGTTGAAATCCTGCTCATATTTGACTGTGACTGCCGAAACGGTTGCTGCTGCTGTTGTTGCTGCTGCTGCTGTTGCTGCTGCTGCTGTTTCTGCTGCTGCTGCTGCTGCTGCTTGCTCGTTTGGCGTTGATGTCACTGTGGAGGATTGCAAAAAATTGTTTGTAGTAAATTGCTCACTTTGCAGGGAAGTGGGAAATGGCTCCAACAGTGTTTGCTGTGTGGAGCTGGGTGTGTTAGGAGTTAGAAGAAGATTTGAGGTTGAAGTTGCCAGCAAATGTTGCTGCTGCTGTTGCATTATGTACTGCGTTAGCAACATTTGTGGCAACTGATAGGCAAAGTTTGTATGGTTAGGTGTTGTTGGTGTTATGGGTATTGCAAGTGCTGTAGCATTTTGTTCATATTGTTGTTGTGTTGATAAAGTGTTCAAATTACTATTGGGACTACAACTACGGCTACTACTACAGTTCGTGTTTTGCGAATTTGTTCGTTTTTGCGTTCTTGTCTTGTGCTGTTGTTGTTGTTGTTGCAGGATAGTGTTGCTGCTGCTGCTGCTGATATCCTCTTTGGGTGTATTAGCAAATCCTAACAGCAATTGTTGTTGCTGTTGCAGTGGATGTTGTTGAATTTGTTGTTGCTGCTGCTGCTGCTGAAGTTGCTGCTGTTGTTGTTGCTGCTGCATCAGGCTCATCATATAAAGCTGCATTATAAATTCCATTTGATTGGACATTTTGCGATCACTTTTTTAAATATTTAGATTAAAGAGCACAAATGCAAAATTTTCGAAAATTCAAAAATAATTCTTGGTTCACAAGATTTTTCACAATTTTCACATCACACGCTCGACACAGAACACGTCCTCAGATTCTTTATGGCGATCCTCGAAGTTCGGCTGCGTAGCTCAAACTGTCTCAACTCTTCCGCAACGACCAGCTAATATAGCAGAAATTGCGCAAAGGTCCCAGCAGCAACCCTCTCCATAAAAAATATATATATATGAACATGAAACGCTCTTAAAAAACTGATCTGCAATACGCTCTCTCGCATCTCGGCCTCTCTCTTAAAAAACGGAGATGCGAATCCCGCTTTTTGGTGGTAGTTTTTAAAGGGCGCACAACCCCTGAATTATATTGCGAGTCCTGTTTTGTGGAAAATGTGCGGAAAACTTGTTGTGAGTTTGTCGTCGTTTTTTGCCCAGTTTTTTCATGCCAACCAATAAAATGCCAGCGTCCATGTAAATTTTAGCAAAAAATCCAGTTTTGGGCAGAAAAATGTCATTGCGAGCACCAACGACTGTTCAGGAATTTCCCCTGCGCATTGCGAACAAAGAGAGGAGGGGTAGTGAAGAAATTTAAATGAGTTCACTGAAAGCCTCAGGGGAATACATAGAATTTTTAGCATTCATTACTATATAAATATTTACTCTAACTAAAATATTAGGCAAATAAATGCAAATATACAAATTTAAATAGAAAATCAATATTACACTTTAAAGTAATTTAAAGAAATGTGTTTTTAAACGGATCAGAGAATTGGTCTGATACCAAGTTTTGTTTCACTGTAAATAAAATTGTTGCCAAAAAAATATAAAATTTTTAAATAGAAAATCAATATTGCAATATAAAAGTCCCAATACCAAAAATAAATTGATTAAAACACTACTAATTTTAAATTTGTTCAAAATCTAAATATAATTTTCATTATACTTTCTTTTGCATTTACAATACAAAAAACTCAAAACTTGTGGGCTTGCTGATTGGAATATTTCAGCTGTTAAGAAATTTTGCAGTAACTTAGTTCTTTTAGAATTAATTAATTTTAGATAGCTGGCATTTTCTGTTATTGAGTGTAGGTACTATCTTTATGCTTCATATATATATATTCAGATTTTTCTAGAAACGGCAAAACGGCCGTTTTACATTTAAGTATTTTCTCACACTCATGAAAAGCCTAAAACCAATTAAAACGGCAAAACACATTTCCATAAATACAAAAATGTAGAACCCGCATCTTAGCAAACTAAAGACAACCTTTTGCAAATTATTCGCCGAACTCGAGCAGATCTCGAAGAACCTATTCCACAGCAGTGCCAGCTGCGAATTCAGTAATAATCGAATCCATTCAAATGCAAAAAAAATAAACTATTTTTTGGCGCACAAAATTAAAATTACAATCAAACAAAAAAAATCTACATTACAATCGCGCAAAAATATTCAATTGAAAATGCCAAAAATAGGCAACAAAAAAAATTTGCATATAAAAAAAACGTTGCAAAAATGCGAAACATGCGCAAACCCTTAAAAATAAATTTAAAAAAAAAACGGTTGCGACATGTAACATCCGTTGCGCTGGCGCACCAAATCCTTGCCAGTGTAATTTGCATATATTATTATTGTCAAATATTGGTAAGAGCAAAAAAAAAAGTAATTTACATAATTTTGGCACAAGCGCGAGCGGGTGAGCAGGCTGTGAGTGAGAGCGAGACAGCATCAGCGGTAGGATCAGGATCAATTCCAGGCGGCATTAATACCTGCCAGTGTTATGCTAATCGACCTGTGTCGGAGGAGGGTTCATGCGACGCGCGCCATGTGAAAATTTATGCAAATCAGTTGAGGAAATGAAGGGAATGGAAAATCCCTTCAGGCAAATCGATTCGCGAGGGGCGAATATCAAATTGTGGCCATCGATTGATTTCGTAGAATGGTCTGCTCTGCTCTACTCCGTCTGCTCTCTGTCGGTTTGTCACTTGGCTGGCAATTTTGAGATTGGAACAGATTTACCAATTGTTGCCATAATTGAGTGACATGGATAAGAGAACAGTAACAGTAACATTTAGGATCGGCATTCCCAGCTATTGATTACAAAAAAGGTTTCCCAACAAAAATGGCAACTGAGCAACTAATGGAAATTTGCATGAAAATACGCACAAAAGCACAAAACCTAGAATAGAACCAATTCCAGAGTGCACTATAACTAGAGGACAGGACCCGGACATGTTTTATTTTTATATCCGACTTTGTGAATTTATTTTTACTTTAGTCGCGTATAAATTTGCATATGTGAGTTTTATATTCAGTTACAAATGTTTCGAAATGAAAAACTTTTGTGTGTTGGCTTTTGTCTGCGGAAGTTGGATTTGATTGCTTTTTTTTTAAGTTATGGAAAGTCAATGGTTGTGTTCTGTTTCGGATAACATGACGCGACAATCATTATTTGAGGCTCCTCAAATAGGTTTGAGATTTAATTCCTGGAGGTTGACATTAGAAATTAACATTAGATCGTTTGGCAGGCAAATTGTGGGACATGTTTTAGTTATAAGAAACCAATTCACATATTTTGAAAACAATACGTTTTATAAGTTGATGGGAATTTAATTGATTTGAAAATTTATATAGTAATCATACATTTAGATAGTTGAACATTTTGAGTACAAATTAAACGAAGATGTTCAAGTTTTTATCGGCAATGTCATCAGCGTGAGAAAAAATCGTTAGAAACATTTGAAAACTTATCTTCCTAATTACGTCAATTGCCTGTGGCATCCTTTGTCCTTTCTCACAATTTATGCCGAGAGTGTAAACAAAAACAGTTTGAATATTCAAGCGGAGGGTCGATTTGGGACAGCCTTAGAATTTCCATTCTCAATAGAAAATGCAAAGATATTTTGCCTATTTCTTCCTTTTTCAAGATCCTTTGTTTTGGGATGCGTTTGGCCGCAGATTTATTGCCTCAACTAAATATCAACTTTTACCCCCGAAAAATGAATGAATGGAAAATACTCAGCTTGAGACCGAAGTCAGGATGATATTTCAATATATATTCCGTTGGCATTTATGGCAAATTTTTGCATTTGAATTTTGCTTGGTCAACTATGTTGACCTTTGATCCTTTGCATGCCCATGAAGATTGTCACGGCTAATGAGATCTCTATTATAATAATGGGACACGCGTCGCAGATTATCTTCAAGGAGTGGCCTGAGCGTTGAAGGGATGCGCCAGGTAGCCTCTGCCTGACCATTGGTCAACGCGTGTGTTTATCCTTTTTGTATTTAATGAGCACGCGTGTCTCGTCCTTATTGGTCAGTCAGTCAAACAGGTTTTGGTCAAAAGGAGTTAAGTGGTTATTTAGTAGAGGTCATCCTGTGTGCGCGTGCACAAATTGAGGTGGTCAAGAATTTTGACTGAAGACGTGCTCAGATTCTGTTGCACAACTGTAATTTATAACGGCTATTTTAATATTTACCCATACTAAAACTTGAGAAAAAGATTTCTCATCTAATCCCTGGCCTTTTGGGCAACACAAAAAAATGGAATGCTGCAATTTTATTCGCTTTTGCGCAGCCACACAACAAAAGGGTTGAAGGGATCCGAAAAGAACGACTTCCTTGCCTAAAAACCGGACCTTGAATAAAAAAAGCGGTAAACCGGTTTGGACACTGGCATTAATTTCCGGAAAAGAACGCGAAGAAAATTTCTAGTAAAAAAAAAAGGACGAACCCTTTGTAGGAACATGACATATGGCGGTCCATTGCAGGATCTGGTCAATATGAATATATATATACATATGAAAACAGCGGCAGCATCACAAGAGAGTGCAATGATAAAAGGATGTATTCTGACAGTTGCTTTTACCATAGTCCTTGGGGTGGCATGAGTTGTTGCTTTCGCAGGACAACAGGACAATGGCTGCTCAAAGGGTTAACTTGCGGTCGTGCATTTAAAATTTTCTATTTGGTCCACAATTTGGGGTATCCTATTTCGAATAGGTCTAACACAACATGTTCTACATTGTTCCGCTTGGCCTTCTCAAACTTGTCCTGGAGGTCAGCCATTTTGTTGAACCCAAGCATGTTCTCACATTAACGGACATTTCTCAAGAATTCCTTAAAGGGTAATGTTTTAAAAGATACGATCATTAAACAAAATGGCGATTGCTTATCGGATGTTTTCAGCCTCCAAATAGTCTCGTGTTTAGCGCACTTCAATACTGACCATTAGCAACCCATCACTGACCCTCCTCACCCTTCCGTTTCGATAGGCTTATAACTGGTTACAATGCCTTGACCAGCATCAAATGATTTAATGACTCGGACGCGTGTCCTTCACAGGGTTGGTTGGTCACTCACTCTGCTGGTCAGCGATGTCCCCTTACTTCCCCCTAAGAAGAATCTGAGGCGAGTCGCGAAAAGTGTCTGTGTTAACACTTATCACATTTGCATTGTCACTGCCAATATCTTCATTTGATTTAAATATCCCATCCATTATATGCATCTTCATCCTTAAGAGACATTTGTTGACAAACGCTCCCCTTGCAAATTCCAGTGCTCATTGACAGGGATCTAAGAGATTTATGCAAAATACACCCAAATTTCACAAAGATTATTAGAAAATTGTCTATAAACGTCAAATAAATTGTGAGGCATTTTCTTATTTATATTCGATGGTGAAAATTGTCTTTTAGCTAGGCATAAAAATCGCATCCCAAAACAATAAAATTTTTTTAAGGGTGTTCCTTACATTATTCAAATATTTTTGTGTATTTTTGTCATAAATTCTGAGAATTGGAGAAATACTGTCACAGGCAATTGACATAATTATAAAAATTAATATCTCAATTTTAGCACAAGTTGAGAATGTTGATAAAAATAAACTTTAAAATAAATAAATCTATTCATAGTCAATTGATATTAGAATAGGCGTTTTGTGGGCTTACAAAATTATGACTTGATTGACTTACTAGGATCGGGCTAATTTAAACATGTCATCCAATTAACGTTTTCTGTACACACCAATGTAATGCTAATTCCAGATCTGTCCTGGAATCAAGTTAGACATTTGTACAGACTGAAATAATAGTTGTCAAGCTGATTGTTATCGTATAACATCCAATGACTTTTCAAAAAACAGGAGCCTTGAAACCAATTCTAACAAAAGTTTACCATTTTGAAATCATTTGTAACTGAACATAAAATTCTCATATGCAAATTTGTATTTCACTAAAGTACAAATAAAATATATATGTCAGGGTTGTGGAGCACAAAGCCAACTTGGAATTGGTTCTTTTCAGTGCTTTGTGCTTTTGTGCGCATTTTCATGTAAATTTCCATTAGTTGCTCAGTTGCCATTTTGCCGGGAAACCTTTTGCTGTAATCAATAGCTGGGAATGCATGGCACACAGATCCAAACTGTTACTATCCTTCCGCTGCACATGTCACTCAACTATGGTTAGTCCACTTCAATCTCAAGCCAAGAGAATTTAGCAGAGCAGAGCTCAGTAGTCCCAATCCACATTTGAAACCAATCGATTGCTGCCACCCCTCTCCAATCGATTTGTTCGTGCTTTCATTCATTGCCTTCCTCAGCCTAATTTGCATATATTTTCAAATGTCGCGCGTGCGCAGTTCGATGAGGTTTAATTTGTGACCCTCTTCCTCTTCCCCTTGCACTTCCCGGCTCACAGGTCATAATTAGCATAACACTGGCTGGTGCAGGATATGCTGGTTGCCTGGCAGCCACCTCACATTTAAAGTCGCCTGCGCCGAAATTATGTAAATATTTTTAAATGTGTTTTTGCTATTTTGCATCGAGTCTTCATTGCAAAAATTTACATAATTTATTAATGGTTTACTTTAACACACAGGAGGGTTGTAAAAAATAGCCGTTTTTTTTTTAAGCATCGACAGCTGATGCTGTGTTTGATTTTAGCAAATTTTTGAAGAAAATTAATTGAGAAATTGGTGAAATTATTCTGACATTTTCACGCTTTTCAAGAAAAACAAACGTCAGCTTGGCTAAATAATTTATCATAAATATTTGCCCTTTCAGCGAGTGTCCGATTTGATTGATGAATTTTATGAGTTTGGCAAAAGTTGACTCAAGTTACGATCGTAACAATTTTCTCACGATTTTCTTATTGATTTCTTCAGATTCGAAGGACTTTTTGGTTGCCGTAAAACTAATGACAATATTAAAATTAATGATAGTATTTGATGATATTCGATACTTTTGCTTAGGTATGTTGCAAATTGTTTATACGTTTTTTGGGTAAAATGTTGCTAAATTGTGCTGGAATTTGAGATGCAATCGAGGCAGGCAGGTAGGAAAAAGTAAGGATAATTAAAGGGTTGCAGTTGGAGACATCAAATGGCTTTCAATTTTTTGCAACCCTTGGGCGATTTATCCTTTCACTGCCTGGGATCAGCTGGCAAAGGTTTCTGAACTCTGCTGAAATTTAAACGCAAAAAATTGAAGGGGAAATTATGGAATTATAATCTTATTACATCGTCACAACAAACAGGACAACACGGCGCCCCAACGCATCCTTTTTATACGGAAAGCAAAGGAATAGAAAAAATTGTTGATCATCTTCAGCTGCTGTTTCGGTGGTTCCTTGTCGGAGATACGCGTATGCCGAGACATTTGTCCCAAATTCAACTCTCTTACAAACGCAATCCTTTCACACATACACACACACACACACAAACGTGTCCTTACAAAAAGGATTACTCAGCATGCTTAGACAAATGCGCCGCTCGAGCAACATCTTGTTATGAGTTTGGCTTCCAATTGAGGGAGGATTGGTTTACTCTTTTATTTATTTTTTTTTTTTTGGCATTTTCGATACGAATTTCTTTTTCCTTTTTGTGGAAAAATCTCAAACGCAGTTTTGGCAGTTGCGCAATGAGTCGTACAACGCCAACACAAAACGATTCCTTTGCAAGAGGATATCATTGATCGAAGCACGTTTTTTTTTTTAACAATTTGGATTTCAGCCTGCTTGAGTCCTTGTCAAAACTATGCCGAATGTGATTTACAGATAAAGAACAACTGCAGCGCAAATGAATAAAAACTTGTCTTTGGAATTTACAAAAAAAGCATAAATAAAATCTATGATTGGCCAGCAATCGATTAAAATTCTTTTTATTTTCGTTCAGCCTTAAAACAGACTTTTAGTTAATTTTTCTAGTCGAAGAGATGAAAATTCCAAAATCAATAATAATTAGAAATTGGTACGCATTTGGCATCCTAAGCAAACATTAAATGATGAGAATGTGCATTCCCAGAATATTGTCTTTTTCAACTTTGATTAATATTTGTTTGGACATTGAAGCATAAAACTTGCGACGTCTGCGAAATTCTCTCCGAATCCAACCCCTATTATGGGGTTTGCAGTTTCGCCTCAACGGAAATTAAAGAAAAATAGCAGACGACTCAATGCGATGCAGTCGAGCAGAAGGACACTTTTGCCACAGCTTAGTGCAGCCGGCCAGGGTCAGGGTCCATTAGGTTACACAATGTTGATGATGATATGGATGTGGATGTGGATAAGGAAGAGGATCAAACGCAACTGATCAGCTGGTCCTTTCGCTCAACTGGAGGGTTGCTCGCTTCTTGGTCACTTTTTCTTATTTTCAAATTTACCTAGATAATTTCTCACATTTTCACACAAAATTTATTGAGCTGTTTATATATTCGCCTTGGCTTGCTAATAATGCAATTAATGGGATTATATATGCAAGGACTTGCTCATCGATGAGTATATGTTGACAGTCGGCTGGCCAAAAGGTCAAACTTGTATGTGTGCCATTTGGTTGGCATAATTTATGAGCTGTTGCCTCAGCTTAGGAGGCACAAAGATCAGTTTTCACTAATGCTAAACCAAAAATATATTTAGTATATCAACTGAGATTAGTTCTTGTTTGATATATTGTCCCATGTCACTATCATCACCATTTGAGCTATCGATCATTTATTATATAAAAAAAAGAACGAAATCCTGTCTGACTATAAAAAAAGTCTCAGATTTCCTGGCACAAGAAAACCATCAAAATAGGATACAATTTTACTGCAAATCCTTTAACGGAAATCAATGACAAATGCCGTGTTAATGACGTCAGCTGCTGCACGTACATCGAAGAGATTTATGTGAAAGTCCCCGCCTCGCCGCGACTTATCCTTCGTCTTGGTCTTGCTTGCCCCAAAGGGTTGCACACTTTTCCTTTTGAGGCTATGCAAAAAGTGTTTTACGGTTTTCTGCCTGTCTGAGCAAAAGGGTTCGCACTTTTTTTTCGCTACCTTTTGCAATTTCGGTTCAAGTTGCATAATGAAAACAACTGCAACAAAATTTTATTTTGCTTTACGCAAAATGCGTTTTCAACTCTTTTGATATTTTCCTGATATTTGATATCGCAAATTGCATAAACAACAAGCATGGGAAATTTATAAATTGTTGATTTGCGTAAGGGTTGTAGTTATTCTTTTGATTCTACTTCTATTATTTGAACGTCTTTGCAAATATTGAGATTGCCGAGATATCGACTTGAGAAAATTGTATTCGAGATTCTGCAACGATTAAACATGGAAAGATTTGCAAGAGCTTATAAAAATTTATTTTAAAACTAAAATTTTTTTTAGAAGTTTTTTATAATTTTCTTGCATACAAATTAGAATATTTTATGACAACAAATAATTGACGTTGGCATCAATATACTACCAAATATATTTGATAGAACTAGTTAAAATATTTTCATTTTATGGCATGCTTAAAATAATATATTATAATATTATTTATGAAGTTTTGCAGTGATTTCCAAATATGTTAACTAAAATTATAACTCCTTTACTTTAAAAATAAAGTATGTAGTCTATAATTCTTATATAATATTCCAAATATTCTCCCTTGTAGTTCCAGCCCCGTTTTTCAATATTTGCCAATTTCCAATCAACTACCCACAAATACCAATAATTTGAAATACATGAATATTAAATGAAAATCAATTGAGTAACCCATAAATGTCTGACAGAGTAGGGCATCTTAGCCCGACCATTGGCACTTGAGAAAAATTAACATTTAACACGGTTAATGCCAAACAACAAAACAAAACATCAAAATCAAATCTGGGGACGACTCTCGAAGTTGAAGTCTATCTCGCAGGGAACCAGTAAATTTGCATAACACTGACACAAGTCAAAAATGTGCCAAACAGGAAGCAGAGTTGCGCAAACCCCTTTGTCGCCCGAGCCAGGACCTTTTAGTACTCACCATCTAATTGAATATGCCAAAATGATGCAAAATTTCCAGCTATGATTTGCATAATTATTTCGTTTACATTGCTGACTTGGCAAAAATTTGCAAACCAAAGAAAATTTGAAAATTTTATGCATTTCCCTTTTGCAGTTGCACATTATACGCTCTGTGGGAAGTTATTATGGGTAAGGAAGTCCATATATGATTTTATTTTTGCATCCGTAGATTGCAATCTGTGTGAGAAACCAATTTCAGATTTAAATTCAAATACAAATGCTTTTTAAATATTTAAATACCTTCATCGATTGAAACATTCCTTGAAACAGATGGGCAGAAAATATACAAAAAAGGAAACTAAATCGTTTTACATATCACATTGATTAATTTGAAATAATAAATGTAATAAAAACGAAGGCAACTCCGGGTCTAATAAATTTTGTAAGCAAACAAGAATTAGGCAAACCAGAAAAATCTTTTTTTCTCACTTTAAAAATTTGATTTCCTTTTTAAAAATAAAAGCAAAACTTATAAATTGCGAACAAAACTATTTAGGCTAATGCAAAAAATATTTTTAAGAGAGCGCAGTTCTCTCTTTTATTTTAACGCGTTTCTCTCTCTTTCTGGCGCTGTTTCGCTCACGCGTTTTCTAAATTCTACGGGTAAAGAGACGTTAGAAGGTCAGTAAAATTGTTGTTGCGTACACGCATCGCTTTTATGTGTGTCCTTTAGAAATGAACACGCTGTCAAGTAACGGCACACAGCATCAGCAGCATCAACAGCATCCTTTGTCCTTTTGCGGCACAGCTACCCCTTTCTATACTTGCACAATGATGGCGAATCCTTTGCCAAAATGTAGCATTTATAAAAATTTCAAATCACAAACATTTCAAATGAAAATAAAAACTGTCTGAAAACAAATAAAAGTGATCAATTTGCAAGAGTGCCTGACTGAGAGATACCCTGTGCACAGCTAGGAATTTCCATCTTGTGTATCTCTAACAACTTTAAAGTTTCTTGTTAAAGACTTTGTATAATTAAAATCTTGTCTGATTTTTAATAAACAATATTTATTAAATGAAATTGTAAAGATTTTTATCCTAATTTTGATTTGTTTTGTTGAAAATATAGTTGGGGACATACCTTCTACTGCCTGTTACCAGATTTGTTATTGCTTTATTTCAAATATTAATGGGTATATGATATAAAAAAAGGGGTGGTTCAAGCATGGCAAGTATCTGCGAGACTGTTAGATATGAGCTACTCAAATGGGAGAATGTGTGTACTGAAAATCTTGCATTAATTTACCAAAACTCGTTTGGATTGACCGACTGACCACTGGAAAGTCCATTGTGAAGCACGTGCCAGGGCTAAATGACTGGTCACTTGGGTCATTTCAAGGGGTTAACTTTGCTGGACACGCGTCACAAACACAACAAACAGCAAACATATTTACATAAATAATTTTCCACTTTTCCGTATAAAAATAAAAGTGAAAAATTAGGGAAACTTTGTTGTGGTTAATTGAAAACCATAAAGCGCTTAATTCAAATGATAATAGTGTGAAAGTGTTTAGATTAATTGCATAATAATATTGTTAAGCTTTCATAGAACTAATTTATTAAATATGAAAATTTATTATTTTTCATTTGAGCCCAGCGTGGCAAAGGCGTCTTTTCTTAAGCCCATTGCATATTATTGAAACCCTATACAGCCATCAATCAAGAGTGGAAGCATTTTCACAAATGTTGCGAGAGTTTCAAGCGGAGGAAACTAAGAATTCCCACAGTGCGAAAATCGCCAGCAGGGATTACAATCTTTAGCGAGTGGCAGAAAAGTGCGCGTAAAGAAATTTACGAGCGATCAAATAACCGAGGCATCAAAGGGTGCAAAATAAAATCGCAAGATCTAAAGGTCCTTGCTGCTATTTGCACAAATAGCAACCCCAAGAAAAATATATATCACAGATAGGCATCATCTTCAATCCTCGATCCACGATCGGGTTCACAGTAAATTACGAACAGAGGTGAAAGGTAAACAATAAAAAACGGCTGCTCCTTGCTGCTCCTTGCTACCTTGATGGCCTTTGGCAACCCTTGCTTAAATCATTTTTCTCATTTTTTCCTTTTCTTTTTTTTTGTGACGAATTTGAAGACTTTTGCCTCAAAACTGAAGCGATTTTTCATTGACCAGGAGCGGGGTTGGTTCAAGGATCGTCTTGGGGTTTCCTTTTTCTTTTTGTTATGTCAGCTTGCCGAAGTAAATGCATTCACCCAAAGACGGCAAAACCTTGGCTTAGCTGAGGCCTCTGCCCCTGGATTGGTTTTGTGGGTCAATGTCACATTAAGCCTGAATTTATGGCCCCGAAGTGCCAATAGTCATGCAGATTAATAGGCCAAGGGATAGCAAATTTACTTCTATTCAGGCTAAATACGGAAAAAGTATTAAAATAATGGCATCACAGATATATATTTTATGTAGGTTAACTTCAAATCAAACATCATTTTCTGTTATATCTTATTGAATATTATAAATATAAACGTATCTTTTTGCAAAAACATTGCTGTTTGAAAAACACAATGTTGTAAGTTCACAGAATATTTTTAAAAGTCAAAAACAAATTGTGGCTTTTTGAGCATTAGTGTGATTTTACCAATTTAGTTGAGGCTTAAAAAATGAATTTAATTGGTTTGTTATGCCTATTAATATTCAGAAATAATATATGGAAACTTGAATCATGTTTCATACTATTTTGAATTAAATTTTTTGATTTTTTTTATCTTAAATTGAAGCCACAAAAAACTTATTACCATTCCTCAACCTTTCAACCAATATATTTTGTTGTTTAATTGGATTATTTAATCTCAGTTGTTTCCATACAAAAATTCACTTCATTATCACCCCAAAGAAACTAACCACAATTTTTAAAGCTTTTATCTAATAATTTTAAATTTAACAACGCATAAAAGTATGAAATCAAAAGGGACCTATTATTCAATTTTGGCTACAAAAGAACTACAAACACAAAAACTCAAAAGCGGAAAACTCCGACAATATTCGGTGTAAAAAATAAAATTGATGCGAGATTTGTATGCAGTTTTATTGGGAGTAGAAAGAGTAAGAGCAACCAGAGCTGACCCAAAATTATAAAGTTACAATGCAACACTTTTGCTACCCCCGATTAAATTACACATGGACCAAGCCAAGGATCGACCCCTGGGCAGCAGTGCCTCGTTGTGTTGTGTACGTCGCCCCTTTAGGGTTACGTGTGTATGTAATATATTCAAATTTGATGGCAGCCCAAGGATTTGACCAAACAAATCCTTTCTAATTTCAGTCGGTCTACGCATGTGCAGCAGATTAAATGCCGGACGCTGCGCAGCTTTTCAGCACACCGTTAAAAAAAAAACGGGTTTTGAATTTCATATGCCACAGGATGCATGTGCCTATGTCTCTATAGCAATATATTTATGTACATTTGTAGATGTGTGCGTGACCCATCCATCCATCCATCCATCAGCGATATGAACTCGCGGAAGCTGCAACGCAGCTGAAATTACCAAAAAGTTCTAATAGAAGTTGCATCCTTTTGTCCATAAAAGGCAAAATAATACACACATACAAAAAAACTGGTTTTCACAATTTGTGGTCCATAGTCCAGGTCCAACCAAGCACAACCCCTTGAAATAAATGAAATAAATTAATATTCAAATTTTATTTCTTGCATATTGTAAGAACATGGTTTTCACGGAAAATGTTCTGTCTATTTTTTTAAGAAATTAATAACACATTTATATCTCCTGCTGTTTATTGAACACTTTGAATATTTGTGTTTTGAAGGATTTTAAGAAATTATGGGCATTTTTTGGGAATACAAAAGAAATTCAAACTGATTATACATTGAATGTGAAATTAATGAGCTAACTGTGAATTAACTTAAAGTAAATTATAACTCGAAATGGTAAAAGCGTTTTGTAATAGAAAAGTTAAAAGGACAAAAGTAGGTAACGTGAATGGGTTAGATACATTTTTTACCAAACCTTACTCTAAAAACAAGCGTTTTTTAATTTAAACGATTTATGGAGTTGGATTTATTTTTGTGAAAGAACATACCACATCCTTGAGGATTCTGAAGGGCACATATATTGAGCGTTTCTCAGTATCGATGGGCTTTGAAGTATTTATAAACAAAAAAAGAGAATAATCGAATATTTTGCAAAAATACTAAATGTTCATAGCTTGGTCATAGCCTTCCGAAAAACCCGAGTCGTGTGTCAATCTATTAATATTGACCCATATACATTAATTGTTGATGTGTCCCTAAAAGTATACCACAAATTTAACCTCACAGTAGTGGTCCCTAAAAGTATGCAAACTTTTGCCATGTAGTTATTCAGCCAATACAGCAACCTAATTCCATTTCTTGTTAGGTAAGCTGTGTTTTTATCCTGTGGTCAATTTAGGCAATACACACATCTGACTTATGTTTGACGTTTTTGTCTTGGGAACAAATATCATTTAAATTTACCCAATGCAGCATGTTAATTTGTGCACTTGCTATTCACCTTAGCGGGCTTGGCGACCCTTAAAGTAAGCCGTGATTTGAGTAGGGAAATTAAGTAAATGCATAAACTCCTGGTTTTCTAAGGCCAATTTAGTATATACATCTCTTATCTACATCTTGTCTAGCAACCAAATTATTTATTTTCATTATTTTAAATTCAATATCATGTCAAGCCGCAGTTTTTCTACATTTGCAGTAAATTTCCAGCTGAATGTTTTTTTTTCCATTGTGGACCCTTAAAAGCACACACACAGTCAACGACAAAAACCCACCCTTTTCAAAATAACCACCACAAGTCGCACATTTGAGGTGGGAACAAGTTTGACATGCAAGTCAGTCTACAGTTTTTTAGTCTTTATAGAGAACAATGGAGTTGAAAGTAAAATATTTTTTTTTAAATCTTTTCGAATTTTATTTAATGTTTTATTAATTGTAATTGGTGTTAAGCGTAGAAATAATAATTGTGTTGTTGTGTTAAATCATAAATATACATATACATATAAAAATGATATATGTACATGCACACATGTGTTCGTGTGTGTGTGTAGTTGTGTGTATATATTTATGTATGCTGTGTGTATTGTATTTACATTAATACTTAACTCTATGTAGAAATTCTCTTATTGTCTACTTATTCAAAACAAATATAGCGTCGTACTAAATATCCTAAAAAATATTAAGGACTACACTGAAGATAATCCGAATCATTGCCCTATATGCATATATATATTCTCGGCAAAGCGGAAGTGGTCGCAGCAAAACCCTAGCTTAATTAAGACACAGGAGATCGTTGAGATTTATGACGACGGCATTTAGCCGTCGTGCGATCATGTCAAATGGGTCGTCGTTGAGACTGGGGCGCCACCTGAGGCTGCCTTGCCCGAGAAGAATCGGTTGCCCGTCTGGGTGGTAAAGAGCAGCGTGTCCACGGATGGCAACATCTGATTCGAGTGCACCAACATTGGCATATTCACAACAGAAATTGTTGTCGGTCCATTGACAATAGCATTGGTCGATCCTGATCCCGCTCCCGCGCAATTGCCAGTGCTGGTCAGCTTACCTTGGGCACTCAGCGTAAATGCTGGCAAATAATAGTTGGTGGTGCGACCCGTGTTCACATTCAGAGCGGATGTGGATTTGGTGGTACTACTGCTGGTGGTGGTAGTGGTGGATACCGCAGTCAAGTCCATGGATGCTGGCGAAGAGAACGGTGATGATTCCAGCGATGGGCAGGCTAAGCGATTGCCACTATTGGGTCTGTGGGGCACTGCAAAAAATAAATAGGGAATATGTAGAATTTTAATTAATTAAATGAATGTATATAGAAATTAAAAAAAAAAAAAAGAACTAAAAATTCAATTCAATCCACTTTAAAAAAAACTAAGCTAGAATCTTTATATTTTATATATACATATAGATATATAGTTAAGGATAAATCAAATCAATATTTCTGTCTATTGACTTACAGAAATCGTCGTCAGGTAACAGTTCATCGGGTAATTCGTTTTTGATTTGAAAGTGCAGGGCTGTCGCAGCATCTGAGGCGGTTGCGTTGTCTGAGGTGCCCATTTCACTGTTGCTCACGGGTGTATCATACAATCCACACTCCTCCATCTCGAGGGCCTGCTCCATGATCAGATCCTCGGCCGAGGTGAGGCTAAGGCCGTGCAGATCCAAGAATGGACCTTGCGTTAGCAACGGTTCCTTTTTAATTTGCGTCATTATAACGGGCACAGTGTGAGGAACGCTGCCCACTGGTGGAGATGGCTTCTGTTGAAGCTGTTTGGGTGCCAACTGTTTGCGCTCTCGCTTCGCTTTCATCTGCTTGGCTGGAGCGATAGTAGCTATTGCTGCTGCTGCTTGTGCTGGTGGTGCCAGTAGCGGAGCAACATTTGACTGTTTGCTTGTGGACTGTGTTGGCGGCTGCGGGCGATGAACCTGCTGTAGTGCTGTTCCTGCTGGCAAAGTGATGCCCAAGGCGGCAAGAGTTGATTGTTGTGGTTGCTTCTTTTTGCGTGTCTGCTTAACAGGTGGAGTAGGCGCTTTGGCTGTCTGCGGCGTTGAGGCGGATGTGGACTTCGCCTCTCCATCAACTGTGCTGAGTGGCAGCTCCTCTGATGCTGGAGATCCGGCTGTTGTCGTCGTCGTCGTCGTCGCCGCCGCCGCCGCGGCAGCAGCAGCAGCAGCTGCTTTCTGTGCCTTGGTTGTCGTTGATTTTTTGGAGCAGTAGGAAGGAATGTTCTCGAGATGCTCGCCAGTCTTGTGGTCGACCTTGTGACGGCGTCGCGTATGCTTCAGCCAATTGGGAAAGTTGGTAAAGTCGCGAGGACAATAGTTGCATTTAAACGGTCGCATGCCCGTATGAATATTCGAATGCTGCTTCAACTTCGAGTTGCTAATGAAGCTCTTGTCGCAAACATTGCACGCGAAGGGACGCTGCTCCAGATGCACCAAATTGTGCACTTTTAGGCAACGTTCCGTTTTGTACATTTTGCCACATTTCTCACAGCGATAGGAGCGCGTCTGTGCATGATACTTTTGGTGGCGCTGCAGATGGGAGCGTTCCTGGAATCGTTTCTGACATTCGGGGCACTCGTACGGCTTCTCCGAGGAGTGGATGCGTGCGTGATGCGTCAAATTGATTTTCTGCACAAACTTCTGTCCACAGATATCGCACTGATATTTCTTATTATCGCTGTGGATCTTCCGGTGCATCCACATGCTGCCCAGCTTTAAACTGCAAATCGAAATTTCAACAAGTTAAGGATATACATAAAATAAGATTTGTAGGTGAATTTGCGGACTTACCACTTGCCACAGTCTGGGCATTTTTTCCACGTATCCTTGCGTCCCTCGTTGCGGTGCGTTTTCAGGTGCTTCTTGAGCCCGGCCAAGAGCTCAAACTCGCGCTGGCATTCGGTGCAGTTGTATGTGATGCGCAGTCGATGCGCCGCTGCCTTGTGGCTGCTCACCAGCTGCTGATTGTCAAGGATCAGGCCGTTACAATCTAGGCATTTGTAGAGCGGTGGCGGCGGCGTTTCCAACTCCAGTTTACCATTGAAATCCAACGGCACAGCCGGTGGCGGCATTTCATTCACTGGTGTCTGCTGCTGTTGTTGCTGTTGTTGGTGCTGTGGTTGCTGGAAGATGGTAAACGCAGGCGGCAAATGATCCGACTCTGAATGCTCAACTTTGGTCAACAGCTCTTGTCCCTTTGGGGACAGCTCCTTCTCATCGAAGAGCTCCTCCTTGAAGACCCTTAACCGTACCGCTGTTGCAGCGGGGAGACGTGGCTTACGTTGTGAAACCATCTGCTGCACCATTGGCAATTGCTCCGGTGATGGCAGCTTCACTGGCGTCGTCGCCGTTGTCGTTGTGATCTTTTTAAATGGTGAGTTAGTGAACGCATTCGGTGGCTCCGGCCGCAGGAACGTTACATTAAACTCGGAATTATGATTGTCATTGGCGCTGCCATTCGATAGATTCGCATTGGGTGCGGGACTGGGACTGGGCGCACTCAATTCCTCACGGCACACATCTGAGGATAGATTTAATTCCGTATTGTTTTGTGCACTCTCGTCAAGAACCCGCCAAAAATCCGTCGACGACAGGCTGTTGCCATTGATGAAGCTGGCCGTGCTGATTGTGACGCAGGCCGACAGATCTATGTCGAGGGATTCGTCTTTGATGCTCGATATGGAATCGAAATTGTTGATGCGCAACAAGGAGCTCAGTATCTCATCGTGGGCCGCTTTGGTGGGGGTGCTTGCATTGGCCGCATAATCGCCGCCATATAATTTAGGCGGCAATTTTTTGCTTGGCGCCTCTTCTTTCATTCTCTTTGCTTTGCCTTTACACTCCATTCGCAACTGCGACACGTAAAGGTTATGCGGTCGGCGTTTCTTAACTTCTAGCGTTGGCTCTGGAAAATTTCATACACTGTTCAATTGTTTGCACTCACAGCACTATTTGCTTATACATTTTGATTAATTTTGCACAATAAAACCCTAAAATCTTGCACAAAAACAGAAAAATACTGTGAAATGCGCTTTGTTTTTGTCACGCTATGAATTCTCAAGTCGCCATTTTGACAAACAGTGTTGTAAGATGCGACGCCTATGCATTTTAAGGGTTGCACATACGCCATTTATCGATATGCTTATCTTACATAAAGCCTACGGATTTTTCAATAAACACGCTGCCGTCACATTGTTGTTTTGACCAGTTTTATAATAACATAGTGTGACCACATTGTATGTGTCACAAATCCAAAAATGGCGTCTGAACAAGACGAAAACGTTGTAATAGAAAATTCAGGTAAATAGAACTGGGAAATATCATTCAATTTATTTAATTGAAGTGAGCCGTACGCTGTTTGTCACATTGCTCATATTTGTATATCGTGTATAACAAACGGAAACAGATTGAAAACTAAAATATCTTTAGAAAGAAAAAAACGTGAGCATCACGCGGAAACTACGCACACATGCATACACATTTGCATATGTATTAGTATTTCAAGTGCTCGGTTTTTCTGTATTTGTAACTAATCGGATTTGGATAAAAACTTTGACTTTTCAGGGCGCCGCACACGCTCTGGGCGTCCGTCCGCAACAGCAGCGCCAACACCAACGCGAACCACACGTCGCACATCCAAGCGGCAGGCACAGGTCAGTAACACACACACAAACTATACGTGTGCTTTTGCCTTTTTGGTTTGCAATTTGATGAAAAAAAACGCATCTTCATGCGGATGTGGCGTTGTTCCATTCGCAAATGATGGCCTCCATATGATTTTCTGCAAGGGCCAACTGATAAAGCAAACCAGAGAGCGAGAGATTAGTTTCAATTACTGCTTATAATTACGCAAAATACGATATAGATACATAAATTCTGCTTTTCAGTTGAGTGATCAAGAGGAGGAAAACGACCCAATTAGTCAACAAATGATGGTTCTGACCGAGGAAGAGGAACAAGAGCGCGCCGTAGCAGAGGAGGCACAGTATGAGCAACTAGACGAGGATGTTGAAATGCTGGCTAGGATCGAAACAACGGTCGGTGTAGATGAGAAGAGTTCTTCCTTTCCATTTGGTGTCGTTGCGGAACAACAT
Organism: Drosophila demipolita; assembly: GCA_035042405.1. Taxonomy (NCBI): domain Eukaryota; kingdom Metazoa; phylum Arthropoda; class Insecta; order Diptera; family Drosophilidae; genus Drosophila; species Drosophila demipolita. The sequence goes on from JAWNLI010000485.1 coordinate 6,535,461, forward strand.
TCGGAGACAAGCGACGATGTCAAGGAGAGTAGTCGGAACGAAGATGGTGTAGATACGTCGCTCTTGGCCTCCCTGGTTGGTGATAATGCAAACAGTCTGCCTTCAGTGGCCGGCAATGACGAGAGCGATATTATCAAAAAATCTGACTTTGAATCAAATGTGTCCGATGCACTGCAGCCGCTTGGTGGGAGCAAGAACAACTCGTCCGATGATTCGAGTTCACATCATGCCATTGCCGAGAGTTTGGGCGATGAAATGATGGACACAAGTAATGCGACTATCGTGAATACTGAAATCATTTCAGAGGATGAGTTGCCGCCACCCAGCAAGCCCGAGATAAATGATGCTGAAGAGGTATCCGATGAGGAGTTGCCGGCACCACAGCGTGCTGAGCTGCCAGCCGATGCTGAAGTCATCTCTGAGGATGAATTGCCGACGCACAACAATAACAACAACAACGGTAACGAAGTAAAGACGAGAGTAAAGCGTAAAGCTGGCAAGATTGTTGATGTGCCACAGTCTGCAACAGATGAGGACGAGCAGAGCCATAATGAAACGAGCTCAAAACTTAATTCAACTGAACAATATAATCCCGGCAGTCCAACATCTGAGAGTAATGATGCTCAGCCCGCGGAGAAGCGTCCCAGAGTAGATGAAGGTTGGAAATTAAGAATAATTTTAGAAAGTCATAAATTAAAAAGAATATATATTTTTTAAGCAGATGTTGACAAGGATAAGGAGAAGGACACTCAAAAGAAGGATAAAGAGCGTGATAAGGACAAAGAAAAGGAGAAGGACAAAGACAAGGAAAAGGACAAGGAGAAAGAGCGCAAAAAGTTGCCCGATCTTGACAAATACTGGCGCGTTGTCAAAGACGATGCATCCGACTTTACTGGCTGGACATATCTACTACAATACGTGGACAGCGAGGTATATTTTCTATTAAGATAACTGAAACTGAAATAAACTTATAATTATGCTTTAGTCTGATGCTGAGGCGGCGCGCGAGGCTTACGACACATTCCTGTCGCATTATCCCTACTGCTATGGCTACTGGCGCAAATATGCGGACTATGAGAAGCGCAAGGGTATTAAGGCCAACTGTTATAAGGTGAGTACCCGCACACATTTTAATGAAATTAAACATATCTTTGCGATTCTTTATTTTACGCTTACTTTACTTACGATTACAATTTGATATTCCACATAAATATATATATATATTTGTTATAATGCAATTTATTATAACTGATACATTCAATAAAAGCAACCAATTACCAAAACCAAAGAAACTAAATTACGGAACCAAAAACAACTTATTCTCGTTACCTTTTTAGTCTTCGGCTAGATTCGGGTGTAAGCATATCATCGCGGTCCACGATTGACGGATCCATTATATATGCAATCGTTACAAATTTCAATTTGCGTTTTTAAGGAATTTATTTTTGGCTCAATTATTTGGTTTTTAAAACCATCGGTTTAATTCTGAATTTAATATTTTCCCTACATTTATTCAAAATTATTTCAAGTTTTAGTCTTTTTTTGTCCAAGTAAATTCACTTATAAATTATACGCATAAGTTATAGAACTCTTAACTGTTTTTTTGTATCATTATTATTTTATTTATTATTTTTTTTTTCACTACTCGTCATCTTTACAGAGTGCCTACTTAAATGATAATCGTGTTGTTTAAATGTGTGTGTTCACTTAGATGTATTTTAGAAGCAGTTAATCGTTCACAATTGTTAATACCCATTATTCATTATCCTAGGGGGCGGCTAATTGAGATTTTAGTGTTATTCCCGATATGGTGGATTGTTGTTGTGATTATGTTACATACATTTGTATGTATGAGCAAATTGATGTATTATACAACGAAAGTTGTATAGCACCAGTCCAGTTCCACAAACAATCAATACTCTCCAATTCAACTCGACAGTCGTCGTGTGTTCTTTTGTCAACTTCTCTGATCTTCTTCGCACGTTCTCGTTATTGTTGTCGTTGTCACCACAAACAACTCCTCCTTCAGCTCGTTCTCGTGAGGCCGTAAGTAAGTACAAATGGCGTTTAAATGAAATTTTAAGTCTCTCTGTGTAAAAAAAATACTCAATACAAAACGTGTGTAATTTTCTGTGTCTACTTTATTACGTATTGTTATTTAAGCTTATTTAAGCACATCCTAGTTTTACTATATAAGTTACAAAAAAAAATCATCGACTCCACAACATACAAAACAAAACAGCAAGTTAGCTAATCAAAAATAATTCTGAATCGTGCTAAAATATTTTTTTAAATTTTGTGATCTTTTCTATTTTTTCTCTACGATCAAAAATCAAAATACCCGAAAAAACCAATTCAAAAACTTTTTCCAAAATAACTAAATTGATCAAAAAAATAAAACAAATTTAGGTATTTGAGCGTGGCCTGGAAGCCATTCCGCTTTCGGTGGATCTATGGATACACTATCTGATGCACATCAAGTCGCACCACAGCGACGAGGAGCAATTTATTCGCAGCCAATACGACCGAGCTGTTCAGGCATGTGGCCTCGAGTTTCGCTCCGACAAGCTCTGGGATGCATACATACGCTGGGAAAACGAATCGAAGCGTTATCAGCGTGTCGTTCAGATATACGATCGTCTGCTCACCATACCAACCCAAGGCTACAACGGACACTTCGACAAGTAAGTTCAGAAGGGATTTCTGTTTTATTTGCCTACTTATAATATCTAAATTCCATCTTCCATAGTTTTCAGGATGTTATTAATCAGCATGCAATTACCGCAACCATTGGCAATGAGGAGCTGTTGCGATTGCGCAAAGATTGGCACGATCGGCAGTTGAGCAAGTCCTCAAAGTCATCGTCAAAAAGTCGCCGTGACAGCGGCAGTTCCAAGGAAGCCAAAGGCGACCGTGAAAAGGAACGTGAACGCGATGAGAAACCGAAGGAAACTGCAGCTGATGGCGGTAAGGTGCCAAAGGAGACCATTGAAACAGCTGTGGAGGAACCCAGTACCGATCTGACCCTCAGCGAATCCTCGGCCACATCGAAACAATTGCCAACTGATTTCAGTGATCTCAGCACGCTCAGCGAGGAGGAAACCACTTCAATCAAGGACAAAGTCATTTCTGCGCGTCGCAAACTGCACAAGTTAACCGTTGGTGCGGTCACAGCGCGCTGGTCCTTCGAGGAGGGTATTAAGCGTCCTTATTTCCATGTGAAGCCCTTGGAGCGTGCCCAGCTGAAGAACTGGAAAGACTATCTGGACTTTGAGATCGAGAAAGGTGATCGTGAGCGCGTCCTAGTGCTCTTTGAACGCTGTCTGATCGCGTGTGCTCTTTACGATGAGTTCTGGCTAAAGATGTTGCGCTATCTGGAGTCGTCCGCTAGTAGCGAGCAAAACCAGAATATTGTGGATACAACACGAGGTGTCTATCGGCGCGCCTGTCACATCCATCACCCTGAGAAGCCCAGCTTGCATTTGATGTGGGCCGCCTTTGAAGAGTTACAGCTCAATTTTGATGGCGCCGCCGAAGTGCTTGAGCGCATCGAGCAAAGTTGTCCAAATGTGCTTCAGATTGCCTATCGTCGTATCAACGTTGAGCGGCGTCGAGGCGCCCTGGACAAATGCCGTGAGCTTTACAAGCATTACATCGAGGGCACCAAAAACAAAGCCATTGCTGGCAGTTTGGCCATCAAGTATGCCCGATTCTTAAATAAGCTGTGCCACGATCTCGATGCCGGCTTGGAAGTGCTGCAGCAAGCGCTCGATCGTGATCCGGCCAACACACGTGTCGCCCTACAAATGATCGATCTCTGCCTGCAGCGGCCACAAGTTGTTGAGCCTGAGATCGTTCAGATTATGGACAAGTTTATGGCTCGCGCCGATATTGAACCTGACCAGAAAGTGCTTTTTGCTCAGCGCAAAGTTGAGTTCCTCGAGGACTTTGGCAGCACGGCCAAGGGACTACAAGATGCACAGCGTGCACTCCAACTGGCGATCAGCAAGGCCAATGAGATGCAAAAGAAAAGGTAAGTCCACAGAAATTAACTACTAAAACTAATCACTAATCATAATGTTGCTGACTTCTCCGATAGCGATACAAGTCCAAATCACAAGAACTCTACTGGTGGCAAAGATGGCGCCAGTGCCACCGGCGCTGCACCACTCGCTGCCTATAACAATGGTGGACCAGCGCCAGCGCCAAATGCCAACTACAACTACAATTCGGTGAACTCCGGTGCCTATTATGCCCAGCAGCAGAACAGTGGCGCCTATCCGCCACAGCAGCAGCAGCAACAGCAGCAACAACAGCAGCAGCAGTTGTACGACTCATACTACAATCAATGGGGTGGTGGAGGCGGTTATGGCTCTGGTGGCGCTGGCACCGGTGCGAGCTACAATTATGGCCAGTGGAGTGGCTATGGCAATTACTATTAGATACAGACCGTTAAATTAGTGGATAAAATAACGATATTTGTAGTTTTTAAATGATTATTATTATATAACATATGTAGCCTACGTACATATATATATATATATATATCATTATATATAGATATATGTGTGAATATACTTGCAAACCTCACTGTAGACGGCAGGCACCCGTAAAAACCACAAACCCAATACAAATACAAACTAAAAATACAAATTATATACAAATAAAGGATTTTAATTCAATCGGTTCACTGTAATCGCCATGCCTCACAATTTGTTTGCAAATTATATGTTGTTGTTTTAGCTATCATGAGAGATAAGTGAATAATTAATTGTCTTAATTGCTTAAAAGTAACACTCATTTTGAGAATCGCCGCATCCTTTAGAGGCGTGGCCTGTACCAGGATATCTCCCCGCCATTGCAGCCGGTCACGAGTAGTGGTTCTCGGGGGCTAAATTTAGAGCAGAGCACCACATCCTGATGCTCGATAATGTTGGCCAGTTCAACCAGCTGCCGCGGACTCTGCTTCATCTGCTCGACCATCATTTTGCTGGGATATTCACTGCAATCGGTCTGATAACCCAGCAGACGGACCCCATTCGCATATGGTGAGCAGATCATGCGGCCATCCGCCGAGAAGCCTGGCTCCTTTATGAACCCAGGTTTGTTGTTTGTTTCGGAAGCGTAGTACAGGAGCTTCTTTGCATTCACCAATATGGTGTGCGAGGGATTCTCATACGACGTCACCACAGACGAATCGTTGCTCTGTTGGCGCATTGCCATATTTGGTTGGGTTCCAATGGTGACCAGTTGGCTGGTTCCATTACTGCTGCTACTGCCACTGCGGCTGGTGTTGCTGGTGCTACTGGTGGTGTTACTGCTCCTGCTGCTGGTATTGCCCCTGCTTCTGCCACTGCCACTGCTGCTGCTGCTGCGAGTTGTATCTATGCTTGTCGGCGGCCTGTCTACTAAGGGCGGTCTGTCATCGGCGGATGCAGTTCTGCCTCTTGTACGCCTCCTCAATGGTAGCACTCCGCTGCTGATGGCATACACAAAGTTATAGCCAGTCACACTAGTGTGTTCGATGCTTGTCCGGGATTGGCGTATGGCTCGCTCCTGCACGGTCACCTCAGCTGCCCAGATGTCGGGTATGAACCCATCCTGGCGTGCTGTGGCCGCGTTGCCGGGCGCGCGTCTTGGATAATATACCCTTCTGGGCGGCAATCGTGGCGCTCTTGCCTGAGGCTGTTCCTGATTTGGTCGAGTTGCCAGGTGCAGGTATGCTGTCCGATTTTTCTTGGCTGTTGGCTCATTGTCGTCATCATCATTCACATCATTCCCGGCCTGGTCGGGTTCTTCGTGTATATCATGAATGCATGTCCATTCACTCTTCTCGTCACAGCTCACGTTACGCGTCAGCATGCAGCGTGCCGTTGGATGTATCTGCAGGGCCATTATCATTTCAGCATCATTCTGTTCCGGAAAATCGGTGACCAGTTCCACACGATTCTTTTTCTGACGCTTCGAGAAGACATGATCATATTTAGCTGCCTGAGGTATATACTGTTCACCCAATTGCATAAGTCTGTAGATGCCCGGCTGAAAATTATGTACAAAATTCGAATTCAAATTCGTATTATATTTCCATTTGCCACTCACCCTGAAGCCACACAGATCCTTGTGCAATGAGGTTAAGTCCAAGTGATGGACGATCATAATGTAACCGCTGCTGGAGCAGAGAATTAATTTGTCTCCCGCTGGTGTGATGCGGCAACGCATCAGGCCGCTGGCATGAAAGACGCGCTGTGAGATCAAACCATACTCTGTCTGCGAATTAGTGTCCCATGTAAATATGCTGCCATCGAAGCCGGATGTGACCAATAGTTTTTCCTTGGAAGAGTACTCAATGTTCTTCACCCAATTGGAATGACCATGGAGCAGGCGCAGCTTCTCCTTCATATTGCGCAGATCCCACAATGCAACAGTAAAGTCATCGGAGCCCGTTGCAAATAGGCGATCGTCATAGAATCTACAAAATATCATACTGAAAACTGCGTATGACTAAGTGGGTAATATAACTCACTTGATGCAATTAACGCTGTCCGTGTGTGCATCGGGTATTTTAAAGATCTCTTTTTGTGTGATTGCATCAAAGACAAGGACGCATTTGCGTTCGGTGGCAGCAACAACAACATTGCCATCGGCATTGAACTCCAGATTGAAGATGGCCCCCGTGTCCTGTCCGGCCTTGCCAGGCTTGCAATTGGAATGATAACTGTTAAACATGCCCATCGAACTGTAAATGCGACGCATCACAGCATTCTCCTCGGCCGTGTGTTTATATCGATGCAGCCACCCACTCTCTCGTCGTCTTATAAAGTCATCTATAGTGCCCATTGTTATTATTTTTCTATTTTTTATCGTACAACGTTCTGCAGAACGTTTTCCGTTCTCAATTTTCTTTACACTTTATACATATAATAAAATAAAAAATCCTACGACTGCGTAGAGATGTCAATATCGGCGAACATGTGACTGTTCACCAAATACATTGTATACAACTTTTTTTACACCACAATTCAAATAGAAATATTTAAAAATGTTACTCTGAACATGTACAAAAATATAAAATAGCTGCCAGTTAAATTAATTATTTTTAATTTTTATGAAAGATTTGTTAATCCCATATCATGGGAAATCACGGTTTGCAACTATCATAATATATTACAAGTTTCATAATAGACAAAATTATCAGGTTTTAAATTATATTAATTATACTGTTGGCGTCTATGATGCAATCAGGGAATATTGAATATTTCGAATTAAAATATATTATAACTTTTTCATTTTTTGCTCCTCACAACTGTATTGTCTACGACTGCTAAATATTTGTCATTCCTGGATGGCCATCCCTGACTAGAGTGACCATGCGCTAATGAAGAAATAAAACGGGGAGTTTGGTCACACTTTCGTCTTTGGGTAATAAACAAAAAAAAAATTGAAAAATTTTTGCGTCAAGTTCAACAAATAAATATGTAGCAATAGAATTTTGGAGTAAAATTAAGATCACTGCGACATCAAAATGGAGCGTTTTGCATTCAAGATTGATGGAGCGCTCAAGGCGAACTTGTACAAGATCTGTCGCTTGTGCGGCATCGATAATCCGTCCAAGGTAAAGATTCTTCCAAGCCCAAGCGAAATTATAGATCTGGACGAGCCCACACTAGGTCAAAAGGTATTCGAGGTGGTTGGCTTCATGGTAAGCACAATATATTATTATAAAAGGGCGTGTCCAGGCTCTTAACAGCAAAGAAACAACACCCTATTTTGCAGGTTGCATCTAATGACAAAATGCCACAGACAATGTGCAGCCTGTGCGTTGATAAAATCAATGATTTTTATGAGTTCCGCGAAATGTGCTATGCAACAAACAATCAGACCCGCAAATTGCTTGGTCTCAAGCAATCGGAACCACAAAGGGTAAGACACACATTTGCCATGGGCTCTCCAAACTGACTATAACAATCGAGAATTTTATCCCTCAGCTGATGGATGTAAAACCCATTTTTAAATCCGTAACGCTTGGAAAGCGCGGGCGTAAACGAAAAACGGAGGAGAATGTGCTGGGTGGAGCGGCTAGCAGTAGTAGCCACAGCGCCAAGCTTAGTACATCGGAAATCCCATTAGATGTGATTAAAAATGAGCCGGTCAGCTGGCGCAAGAAGCAGCGTCTGCAGCAGCTAACAGCGGGCAATACTGAAGTGTATGTTAAAACAAGTCAAAACGGCTAAATCTCAGACACGCCGTAGATTACATGCTTATGCAGACCGTAACTAATCTGCTGTCACTTAAAATGCGAGTTTAATTTTTTCTTCTGTTTTTGTATGTTTTAAATTTTAAAATCTTCGCTCCGATTGTTTCCATGACAGCTATTTAATATAGTAACTCTAATTAGGGCAGATTATAATTAAGTTTTACGCAATCCAATCTAATCGAAACTTTTTACTTTTCAGCAAGGAGGAGCCCACACAAATGGACCCCCGAACGATGCCGGGCAAGAAGGGTCGTAAGGCAAGTTGCAGTGTATGCGGCAAGCGTTTTGAGAGCAAGGAGCTTGCCGAGGAGCACAAGAGTGTCACTCACGTGCCGATGGTGATGCGCTACACATGCAATGCCTGTAATCAGAATCATCACAGTCCCAGCGATATCAAGGCCCACCAGCTGTGGCACAAGCTCTCCAAGACGCCGTATCAGTGTCCCCGGTGCGATTTGAGCGTTGCCAACAATTATGCGTTTAGTCGTCATCTCCGCGAGCATACTGTGGCCACACCTCTTGAACTGCTCGTCCTGGATCGCGAGTGTCCGCTGTGCAGAAAGACGTTTCTCACGAATTACTTTTACAATACCCATCCTTGTGCACGACGCACTCGCAAGTGTGGCGGCTGCAGCCGGGTCTTAAGTAGTGAAGTCGCCTATATGCGACATGCACCTCACTGTGCCAAGATCTACTTGAGTCACTCCAAGCACATAATGCCAGAGCCGGATGACCGTGAGGTCGAGTTACGCATCAAAAACGAAAACGATCTGGAAGTGGAGGACAATGCACAGCTAGGCACTGAATTTGGTCAGGATGACAAAATGCAGCCTGTGGTTGTTCTAGAGCGCTTGGGATCACCTCTTCCGCACACCACAGCCAGTGGCCGGAGCAGTGATCGTGTCTCATCAAAAAAGTATTTGAAGCGTGTCGATCAACTGCTTAAGAATACAATGAACACGCTGGTCAGCATCAAGCATGAACCGGAGGTGCATATCCATGACACTGGACCGCAGCTGGAGAGTGAACCAGACGAGGAACCATCTCCATATGATGATTTTCATGCAGGCAATGACGATAGTGATGAGGATGCAGATGCAGCAGCAGACGATACACCAGCAGATATATCAACTGTATCCGTGAAACAGGAGCTCATCGACGACGGATTTGAGCGACAGATCAAACAGGAGCCGCTCAAGCTTAAGCTAAAAATTACCAATAATCACGGGCAGCTCAATTCATCAATAGTTGATGACGATGACAACGATTTGCAGCAGCAGCACCAGTTGTCGCGGAGCGCCAAAAAGAAAAGAAAACGAAAGCACAAGGAGCGCAATAAGGAGGCGGAAGCAGAGGGAGAGATGGCGGAAGAGGAGCCTCCGCCAAACGATGCAACCGTTCGAACCACTGAAGAAATATCTCAAATACCGGCCGTAACAGATGGCAGGACCATTGTGACGGTTAAACTGGAACGCGACGATAAAAGCTATGCGGATAGTTGTGAACCACAAGCTACGGTTATGACAAGTATTCCCATGCTCCAGCTGGACACAAGTTTTGCTGAGGTGAACCAAGCGACTGTCGATGATGAGGATGTGAAGCCAAATCGTTTGGAACTCGATCGTCTGATGAAAATCACGCATATTGCCAGTGGTGTCGCCATGGCCGAGGAGGCAACACCGCCGGAGAAAGCTGTGGAAGCAATACCCAATGAAATACCAGTTAATCCTAAGCGGAATAGTGCCACAAAGTCAACGGCACGCAAGAGCACCGGTGGAGCTCCAGCTGCAACCACATCAAAATCACCGTCAACTGAAAATCAGCTACCAAAAATTGTCTCTGTGGAAAGCGGTGCAGCGTTGCCTTTCAATATGCTCGCCATTAAGCCAGAGCCACTGAATCGTGGCTATGCGGATGAGCAAGTATCATGTACAGAACAAAGAGAAGCACATAAAGAGATCAATCACAATGAGAAAGTCGAAGAGGAATCAAGGTACATCAATAGTCTAGATGTAAGCAATGTTATAATTAAGCAAGAGAAAGACTTACACATCTGCGATGTGAATCTCAATGGCAGTGATGCTGGCAACGTGCAATACAATGGATTGCGCGAGAATGCGGACGACGATGACCAAGATGACGATGATGATGATAGTGCATCATCTGCTGATGAAGCGGATGAAAATATGAATACATTGGAGGAACAGGAGGTGCGCATATACCGAGAAATCGAGCTACCGCTTTTAGAGGAACAGGAACAGGCAGAGGCACAGATTCCAGTTAAACAATTAACGGAGCACAACGAGTCAGTAGTTTTAGAGCAACTACCAGCACCAAGCAGATTAGAGTCAAAGGAGACGACAGATGTGGGGCTGGAACAACCTCCGCCTTCATTTGATGAACCACCAAAGTGTCCAGATGAACCAAAAGATATATTAACGGAGTTGCACTGTGAGCCTGAGACAATTGAGCCGGAACCAACACCTGACGCGTTAGTGGAGCAACAATCTGAGCAAGAAACACCATCGGGCGCATTGGTGGAGCAAAGCATGTCGAAACTGTCACAAGTGGCGCCAAACCATTTAGATCATACTCCGGAAACGGATGGCAGAGTGCAAGATGCGCAAAACGTTGCAAAGACTATGTCCACAGAAGAATCGCAAGCGGAGCTGTCGGACAACATCCTGGAGTCGCAGAGAACACCTGAAATTGCGGCATTAGATCAAAATATGCTGTCGACAGTAGAGAAAACAGAGATGATGACAGAGAAATTAGAGCCACAGCCAGGGGAGTCCCAGGAGTCAACTTTTGGATTGGTAATCACAAGCGTTTGCAGTCAAGCAGCAGAGGAGCCGTTATCCGTAACGAATAAGGATGCGGAGGTGTCTGAAAAAAGTGACGAGAACATTGTAAATGCGCCCAAGGAAGTTGAAACGCAGGCGCAGCCATTCTTTAGCAACTCTCCGACATCGACCTACAATTGCGATGAGGAGCAACAGAATGTGCTGAATCATGAGCTATCGTCGGCCAGTGGGCAGCCGGTGGAAATAGCTGGTGAGCAGCCGTTGGAGACGGAGGGGGAGCAGCAGCTGGAAGTGGAGGCAGGACCCTCAAGCGCAGCCTGCAGCGAGCTACTCAGTAGTGAAGTAGATAAAGAAGAGACTGACAACCGCATCAATGAGCAGCAGCAAGAGTTGCAACGAGAGCAACAACCACAGCAGCAGCGGTGTCTGGCGAATGACTACGATTCCAATATCAATGAGATTGCCGAGAATAATAATAATGCCAACATTGAACGGGAGCTCAATGACGATGCGAACGGGGTTGCAGCTCAGGAAAACCCAATAACATAAGCTACTCTAGATATAAGAAAATCAAGGTACTCCAGAAATTAAATAATGTTCACATACATATATATAATATATAGGTATATAAATGTATTAGCCATATCCTCACACACATATGCAAAAACTGTACATATGCAATGCATGTAATTAATTTGTAGCTCAAACGAAATTCCTCAATCGCAATCGCGTAATACTCCCCCAAAAATTTTGTAAATACAAACAAGAAACGTATCCTTAATAATGATTATGAATTATGTTATGTTAGATATACACAACTTTATTTACGTAAATTACATAAATTAATGGCTTATTTAATACAATATAGAGCATAGATGTATAACTATTTATGTATATAGAATATATGTACTTATTTAAATACACAAAACATCGCACAAAACAGTTTATATCCTTTTGTCTTGAATCATTGATGTTTTGGAAATATATATATATATATATATATATATATATATATATTATAATTTTCACGCACACATACATAAAGAAATGACTACGAATTTGCATTTAATGCACTTTTCACTAAAAGCATTAATACTTGGGCAATTCTAGTGCCAGTTTAATTAAATAGACCGCAAAACAACAAAAAAAACAACATTGGTTATTGGTTAAAAACAGGAGCTGACAGGAGCTTTAAGTATTAACTTCTTTCCAAGAAGCCTAGGAAGCATTATCGCCTGAAGTTTGGTTAAACACACAACATAGCTATATTTATAAAGGGTATACATAATTAGTTTTTTTTTCCTTCACTTATTTAAACAATTTTGCTAATTATTGAAATTGTTCATAGATTTGAGCAAGAATTCATAATAATATTTGTTAATTGATTCACAATTACGATTAGTCAGTTATTTTGGGAGCAATTTTAAAAGTAATTTTATTTTAAATATATTATTTTTATATTTAGTTAATTTATTTGATAAAATGTAAATATTCTCATATTCTCATTCAGTTATTATCGCTCGTGCGTTCCTTGATTCGTCTAGGGATAAGCATTGCTATAGTTTCCAAAGTTGAATTTCTCTCTCATTGACCTAGACTAACTAGTTTTGTAAGTTAGGCACATTTATTACAAAAAAGTCTTAGGTCTTCTACACAGCAGACTTTAACAATTGGGGATTGTGTGTGGAATTCTTTTGACGGGGTCTTTTCAAAGTTTCCCCTTTTTATTTGGCACAAGTTAAGTATATACATAAATATATATGTATATATATATATATTATAGTTTACGATTATTGTTGTGGCAATACACATAAATATTGTTGTTGCTATTAATGTAATAATTTAAGTAACTTTCCTCTTACTTTTTGATTATGAATTCGAATTTTTGAGCAATTGAAGGGGATATGCATAGATGAACTTGAATAAACAATGTGAATCATTTTGCTGTTAATATTTGCATACTTGTAATAATTAGTTAGCTTGTTTTGTTTGTGTTTCCTTTTGTTATTTTATAATTGATTAATATTAAATTAAAGAGGTATGAAAATTCACTAAACAGTATTTACAGCGATTTATCGATGGCGATAGATCATAATTAAATTATTGCTTATATTTGGAATAATATTTGCCACACATCATCGGTTAACTCGAGTCACCAGAATAGATTTGATAATCTAATCGGACCATTCATCGTTCTCCGAAGAACTTTTTTCATCATCGTCGTCCGGCTGAATAGCTGCGGCACGTAACCTAAGTGCAGCATTCAGTGCATCTGCCAATGCATCAGAATTTTGGGCTGCACGGCCTGCAATGGGCTGATCGGACAGTACACGTTCCGACACAGGCTTGAGGGCAAAGCCTCCCCGTATCTGACCCAATAGATCGTTACGGGGATCGCTGCTGCTGCTGCTCGAGCTAACATGCTCAACAGACTGCAAGTGGAGTGGTTATGGTATCGATATATTTGAGGTGATTATTATCTATTCAACAACTCACCTTCAGCGCTTTGCCCTTGCGTATGGCATCCATTAGCGCATTGTGCGCATCCGGCTCTGCTGACGGCGCTTGAGCTGTAGCCTGCGTCGCTGGGATGATGGGCATTTCTGCCACGGGCATGGGTGGGGGTGGCGGAGGTGGCGGCGGCGGCGGCGGCGCTGCCGTTGGTGGTGGTGGCGGCGGCTGTAATAAAATAGTTTAATTAAAAATAAATAGAAAGTCTTTTAAGTGAATATTTACTGCTGCTGCTGGTGGACAAACCGCTGATGGTGGTGGTGGCGGTGGTGCCATATTAATGGGTGGCGGTCTGCTGGGTGGTGGAGGTGCACGCGTTACTGCCGTTGTCATTGCATTAGGCTGCTGCCGCGCCGGTGGTGGCGGTGGCGCACATCTTTGGTTACCATTTGTTGACTGTAAGCAAAGAATATTTAATTTGAATACAATAATAATATAAGCAGTGCTCACATGATGGGGATGACGACTGGGCACCGGCGGCGGCATATGCGTTGTAGGCGCTGGCGCCCTTTCCGTTGGCGACTCAATATTCTCCTGCTTGACCGAGTCCAGCACATTATTGCTCTGTATAAAGTCATAGATGAAGGCGCGCGTATCCCGATCATTTAGCTGCGTTTCCGAAACGCCGGCCTTAACAAAGAACTTGGTGAGCATCTCGTCGTTCTCATTGCCTGTCAGATCGAAGCCCTTGTCCGGATTCCAGCCGACATGGCTGATGTGCACGAAATTCGTTGGATCGCTTATGTCCTTTTTGGTCACCTTGGACTTCTTATTCTTGCCCGCCGAACCGGAGCTCAGCCCAAAGTTGCTGGACAAGAAGTTCTTTGTGGGAGCCTGCGCCGGCGCTGGCATCAACTTGACCGAAGAGATCTTGTTGTTGCGCAACTGCACAACACCGCTATCCACAGGCGTCGACGTCGTGCTCATCCTGGACTGCATTGCAGGCGGACGCGCTGGCTCCCGTGGCACAGGCGGCATTGGTACATTGGGCGCCTGTTGTGTTTTCTGCCGAGAGCGCTTCTCCAAGCGCTTGCGATTGCGTATCTCAATTGTGGCGTCCACAATGCTAAAGAACGAATCGCATTCGTCTTCCGAGATGAAGTTCAAGCCCACATTACCGTCCTGCAAATGGAAAAATCAATTTTCTTAAGATTATTATTCGTTTCTTGGTTTGGTATTCGCATTCGACTTACGCTGCCCTCGAAGGTGAGCAGAAAGGGTCGCGACTTGACAATCTGTATGCCATCGTAGATTTCATGCTCCCAGATCAGTTCGTTTTTAATCAGGCAATAGGCGCGCAGAAAATATGATCGTATGGCGCTGTCCTTCACAAAGCAAACGACTCCCGTATGCTTCTTCTTCCAATGGGAATGGGCATTTCCCTCCGTCTTGTAGATCTGCACAACGGCAGTGCTCAAGGTCTGTAAAAATGTGTAACAATGGCTTATTAGCATATATTGCGTTATCAACGAACAAATGAACAAACAAACAAACAATATAAATATATTAGAGCTGTCTCCCCGATTAGCCAAGACTAGGCGCACCTTATTTTTACGTCTCATTTGTTACACTAGAAAAAGAGTCTAAGTGGAAGTCGGAGTCAAAGAGTCGTGGACTGTGAACCGTAGCGACTGAGTTGAGAAACTGATCTGACTTTCGGTTTCGCGCTTTGGCCCAAGCTGGGTCTTTGGCCATATGCTGCTCATCTGAATACCGATTAGACACATTCACATTCACATTCACTGGCACATTTGCATTTGCAAGCCAAACTGTCAACTGCATCGCTAATCTGGCCACTTATGATGCACAGCACGTCGTGCGGCAACAATTGATAGCAATGGCTTACACAGAGAGATAAAGTTTGCAAAGATGTGTAAAAATTAAAAAATTTATATAATTGGAGCCAATTACTTTAAATAAATACATTAAATATTGATTGTCGTCATGGTGCCGAATCGAAACGAATTTAGCTCAATTTTCGTTAATTGTATAAAAATTCCGTTATTTTTTTGAATGTTTTTTTTTACAGATTGGTAAAATTTGAGGCTTTTGAGAGGCAGATGAAAGCATCTTTAAGTTGATTAATTATATATATTTGACTCCCTTATTTGTGACTGCCTCTCTAACAATTTACGTTTTGGAATTTATGTTCTAAATTCGAATCTGAATTTCTAACAGTCAAAATGTGATTCGGATTCCCTTATTGGTTTTGTCTCCCTGCTTGTCGTTCTTCAATTTAATACTGTCTACATTACTGTCAAACATGTTCTTAAATACTTGATTTGTTTTCTCTCTGTGCACTCTCCAATGACAATTGACAACTGGCTACTGGCAAACTGGTGGACTCCATTGGGAATCTTTGGCAGACTTGCATAATGCACACAGTTTTATTCCGTTTCGTCTGCTCAACGGAAATCGCATTTGTGGCGAGGCGATTTGAAATGGCATTTTTATTGGCAACACGAAGGAAATGCTGGCGGCAGCAGCAACCATAACTTGGGCCACTAAACTGCCGCATTTAAAATCCTTGCCAAACGTGTCTATAGGCACTATGTGGCTGTGGCGCCACAAGTAGGCAAAAATGCTTAAGACAACATCGAATAAATCATTAAATCGATAACAAAAAAAAAAAAAATTAAACTTTCAAGAGTTTCTAAATTCCAAAACAAAAGACAAAAGATTATGAAATATGGCAAGTTATAATGACAAATGGAAAGCTTGAAAAGCAGAGCTGTGAATCCAGTGGATTTCTTTTTATCTATTTATCTATTGCTCAACGAAGAATTCGCAAAAATTTGTATGTCTTTGAATATTATTGTTGTAAAAGAAAAACAATTTGTTTGTTTACTCAACTGTGTAATTTTCTTTAAAAAAAATATTAAAATTTTTATGATAAGCTTTGCTTAAATGGTAAATACCTTTTTATTTGTTGAGCTATTGTTCTAAATTGTTTATAATAATTTTGGCTATTACGGTTTTCAGGTCAAACAATTTAATACTAGTATGCATACTTTATATAAAAAATGATACGTTTTCTTTCTGAAAACAAAATATTAAACTTAAGTGTCAATAATTATAGTTTCACAATTATTTGCTTTGTTTTTAAAAAACACAGACAGTAGCTTTTAGCATGCTTCATTGTTGCTCAAAATAATTGCAAAATCAGTTGTACTCAATTCAAGATTCTCCAAATCAATTTAATTATAATGTACCAAAATGAATTGAGTTTTGCTGGCCATGGTCAAACAGCACTTGACACTTGGCCAAAAACAGCTGGCCATGACCGATGCAGACAGAGTAATTGACTGTGCTTCTCCCGGACAAACACAAAATGTTTATACAACACCAATATATCCAAAATATTCATTTGTACATTGGAGCATTTTTGTGATGGCATCATTTTAATTTAATTACTTTTTACCCTTTGAATTTTTTTTTTTTGTGTTGACTAATATTTGTTGACATTATATAAATATGCAAAATAAAATACCTTTTAAAAAACAATACAATGGTTAATCATAGATAAAGGCTTTACAACTATGCTCGATATAAAAATTAATAGTGTGTGTTGGCTTGGATTGGGTAAAAGTGTAAAAGTGGCTAATCAATATATGTTTATTTATGTATTTCTTTATCACCAATTGACGACAACTTATGTTAGCTAAATTTACATGATCTGTGCCTCCCCAGCTCTTATTGTGACCTCTCCGTGTCTCTATAGAGATAAAAGAGATGTTGACATTGTTGTTGACGGTTGTTTTGTTGCCCACGTGGTGCAAGTGCGAAATTGTGAACATATTTGAATTTTTATTGACGCCTTAAGGCGGTTACACTACATGTGTATGTGAGTGTGTGTGTTGGTGTGTGTGTGTGTGAACATAAGTAGCATTGTAAAATGATGTCTTGCCTTCTATGTACAAACGACTTGGCTACAAGCTGGTTGTTGTTTTTGTTTTTGTTGCTTTGTTGCAGCATAAAATCGATGGCAACAACAACAGCAAAATATAACTGGCCATAACAGCTCAGCTTGGCTAAGTCTGCATACATATGTATGTGTGTATGTGCGTGTGTGTGTGTGTGTGTGTGTGTGTGGAGGGCAAAGGGAGCAATGAAGCGCATTAAAGACCAGCTTTAACAACAACAACAACAACTAACAAGAGGCAACAGTAGCAGCAGCGTCTGCAAAACGGCAACACTTTGAAAAGCAGACATACAAAAGGCAAAACAGCAACTTAAAACAGCAATTAGAAAGTCCAGTTGCCAGTTGTTAGTTGCCAACTTGCCGAGTCAGTTGGTCAACAAATAAGAAAATAAGCGTACACAAATAGCAGATGTCAACAAATGAGTGACAAATGGATTGCTACAACAACAACGACAACGACAACAACAAAAGCAACAACCACAACAACAAACTGTGTAGTAATTCTGAGAAATGTTATCACACGCACACGACTGCGACTGCAACGCTGCGTCATTAACCACAATCAGCTATTTGGGGCGCAATTTCTTGAACAAAATTAAGTGTTGATATATTCCTTTCTGTTCCATCTCTTGAGACAGTCAAGAGTAATCCAAAGGCTTTTTTTAAAGGTTCAAAGCTAAGAATTCATCAAGAAATACTGCATACAAAGTAAAAAATCTATATTTTCCGTGTGAAAAATCTCTTACATCATTTTCATTTTCGTATGAGTGGCTTACTAGAAAAATTTGACCGAACATTAAGCCCGTGCAAAGCCTGAATACATAGGCATATATATATTAATTAATAGTTGGCATCAATGGACGTATCGATTTATTTCTGTTCAGCTTATTTTGATTGCTGGTCTGTCTAACAAAAGGCGCCATAGGTTAAATAAATAAATTATAGTTGTATATGTCTAATAAATATATATATATATATATATTAATTGTATTTATTGTTGACACCATTATTTTATAGTAATACAAATATTTGACGATTTTAAAAATATGAATAAGCAAACTGTTAGTTTCAAAGACCTAAATTATATCTAGTGCAATAACTTAGTAGAGGGTATTTAAAAGTTGAAAACTTAAGGAGAGCATATTAACATGAAAGGCCAACATATTTTTTAATTAGTCTGTGCTCCAAAATAAACGGCTTGACCTAAAGCATAAAACGTGGCTTCTATTAAAAATGATGATGATACAAATATAAAGTTCAGACCCCTTTTTGAAAAAGCTGACTACGCCCTTGCCAGCTTGTTTAAAGCTTTTTTTCGCGCAAAGCAATAGTTCAAAAGCATTTTAAATGTTTGTCAATGGAAAGTCAAAAATTAGCAAAGCGTGAATTACAATTAAAAATAAAAACAGACAAACAACTTTTACATATCGTGCAAGCAATATAATTATAAACATACATTTGTATCGCATCGTAAATTTAAAGTCTCGTTAACAATGAATCCAATTCGGGCTAAAATGTTTTCGCCGTGTTTCTGAACGTTCTCTAGGGTCTTTAACTTTGTTATCTTTCATGTATTTGGCATTGCTTATGAAATGACTAAAGTTGGATGGATGGGCCCGATAAGATAACTGTGTCCAGTATTTGCTCTGTACGCATTTATCAATTGCAAAAGCTTATCAGTATTGAAAAATTGTTTTTAGCGTTACTTTTTGGTAAAAACAAAAGAGCTTTGCAAATTAGCCGAAAAATAAAGTAACAAAAAATAATTGATAACTGATAAGAATTAAATGAGTTGAGGAATATTTTGCTAAATGCGCCTGCTGAATTACAAACCGCATGAATAAGAAATGAAAAATAGTGCCACGGACCCATCTAGGATTACCAAGGTTCCATCTTTTTGGCATTCAATTGGCATTCATTCATTCATTATTGTAATTTTAGGCGACCCTCAACCAAATGCACTTGCAGGAAATGTTTAATCAAGCTTAATATGAGACAACAAAAAATACACACACACACAGTATTACCTTGATATGTGTGTAGTAAGCAACATGAATAGATAAGAAGAGAATTAATGTAAAGAATGTACATTTTGGAAATATAGTACATCTATTGCTCACTCGCTAGGAAGAACATTTTGATTTTGAATAAATCATTATTGTTTATTTATATTTAAGTCATAAAAACTAACTATAAAAATTATGTAACATAAATGTAAAAATAAACAAATACCACACATTTTTTTTTTTTTTTGCTGGAAATGACTGTATATCAATCGAGCACTTTACATACATATATATTTACAAATGCTATGGGTTTTTTTGTTTCAATTGCAGAAAAGCCGACGTTCACCACCTACACAACATTAATCATGCCGCATTATTCATTCTATGTATAATATATATATATGTATATCAGTATAATAGCATCGATAAATACTTTTAATATTTATTTGCGTAAATAAATCATGCTGTAAAGACTCACCTGACACTTGCGGCCCAAGAGCCGAAAGACGGCTTCATTTTCGTCTGTGGTCAGCTGTGTGCTGAACGCATTGTTTTTGGGTCGCGAAAGCCCACCCGCTGATGCTGGCCCCTCCTGTGACCTCATGCTGCTGCTCGTAGTAATCATTTATGCGGCGGCGCAACGGCTTTGCTGCTGTATATTTTTATATTATTAATGCATTTATTATTATTATTAAACGGCACACAATAATCATATTAATTGAATAATAAAGCCCCGAATATATATATGGAATCACAGTTAATGCAAAATGCTCCTGACCAAACGGATTTGATTAAATTTTTTTAGTTTTGACATGAGT
This sequence comes from Drosophila demipolita, assembly GCA_035042405.1. Lineage (NCBI taxonomy): Eukaryota > Metazoa > Arthropoda > Insecta > Diptera > Drosophilidae > Drosophila > Drosophila demipolita. The sequence goes on from JAWNLI010000485.1 coordinate 6,555,776, forward strand.
ATGAATGAAAAAGAAAGAAAAACAAAAAAAACGCGCCCGAGACGAAGACGAAGAAGCAGCGACGACCGCAAATGGTGACAACAACAGAAACAACAACAAATATTGTAATATTGGGGCGCTGGCAAAAGAAACAGTCAGAGAGGTTGAGTCACAGTTAGCCCCGTCTGTCAGTCAGCCAATCAGTTAGTCAATTCTCCAGCTGCGTATTAAACTGCTTTCAGGCTGCTTCTTATCTTTGGCAATACTACATTCACTGATTAGGTGGCTGCATGTGTTGTGTGTGTGTATACATCATATCCATGCGAGTGGAGTTATTCAACAATTACACTTTAGAAGTTCAATAAAAATACATCCAATAATGACGAGATCGATCACAACAACAACACCTGTCTGCTCGACAACTTAAGCCAGGTGGGGTAAAAATGTAAATAGACGCTTGAAAATACAGCAGACACACAGACAAACAGGCAGACAGAGCTCAGTCAGTCGCACAAACACTATTAAGAAAAAGGGGTTTCAAGGTCTTTTAGCGTTATTGTCGCCATGTTGCACACATTTTAACAATCATTGATTTTTTCGCGTTTATATTTTGCACGAATTTTGGTTTGTTTGTCACACATTTAAAGCTCACTCGTTGGTGTTGCTGCTTTTCGCTGCCTTTGGCCTGCTTATTTTTTTTGTATTAGTAAAAATCTTAAAATACCAATGCAGTGTGGTCGCAGTATGAAAACATCAAATTACACTGTTTTTTTTTGTATCCGATAAAAGAGTTGCCATCAGTTTGGTAACTGTAATCGTTCAACCAGCTGTTTTTCGATAACGAGCACGGCCGCAGACCATAAAGCCGCAAATTAATCGCGCGAGTTAACTTAAAACTGATTTACAATTTGAATATTATTGAAAATACATTTGAGTTTAATTAAACCAAGACGATTTATTAGTAGAATACTCATACTTGCTGCCCTGTAAGATAAGAAACATAATGGCCAACAGACCCGTGCCCAAGCTATCCCCGAATGCCGTCAAATATGGTATCGCCGCGCTATCCGGATCAACCTTATATATCCACAGAGAATGCACAAGGACATGTGCCGACCACAAAAGTATAATCAGTTGTAATAAGCTGGCCAACGCAAAAGCAATGATAAATACATAATGTACCGTTGTATCTAGCGAATAAATATAGTCGGCCAAAAAGGCCTGCATCAAATTGCAGGGTATCGAGATGGCGATCACAATACGCGAGACACGCGAATAGATTGTACCGTAGCACAGAATATGTTGCGGCTTTTCAAAGATTCTGGTGCCCTCCGGCAGTTTTCCCAATGGTGTTCGCTGATGCAGCAGCGTGCTCATATTATTCGCTTGAACCGATACCAAATTGCCCGCACTGCCATTGATAACCGGTGAGAACAAAGTGAAGCCATTAAATTGTTCGGCCGAAGTACCAAGGATAAAGCCAGAAAGTTGACCAATGAACACGGCGACAATCACCGATATCCAGCCATAAAATAGCACTGCACGTGTATATGTATTATTTAGCGCCAAGGTGATACAAAAGGGCAACAGCAGCAGCAGATAGGAAGCAACCACGATTATACTAACCCACCTCAGATCATAGAGACTGGCGGCGGTAAAGGCGAGCATTGTGACCGATGTCACATCCCCAATTGATGCCACAATGGGCGTGGCTATGTAGTCCGGGTTGAAGCGATAACGTTGCGAGAATAATATAATCAGCAGCAACAATGAGTCCAAGACCAAACAGGATGTGGATGCGGTTATTATCGATGCGGAGATAAGTGTAATAAAATTGCTAAAGTCCAAGGTATGGCTCACAATGCACTTGATCATCATTGTTAAGACGGCCAGGATTAACGAGCAGATGATGGCCTGCACCTGCACCACTGCCACATTTCCAATGATTATGTTGCGTATATCAGAGCATTTGCGCAAGTGTCCCAACGCTGCATGGGTGCAGAGACGCGCTGCGACGCACATATCGAGATTACCCTTCAGTCCGCATAATCCCGGCACGATCATTAATAGCTCTCGCATCTCCTGGAACGCCAACCAGTTATCCACATTGGCGAGCAGCACTCCCGCCGATATCGTGCCCACGTTGGCCAGAAGGAACGGTATCAGGATCAGGATAAATGTTGCATACCATGGCTCCCGATACACTTCATCGACATCCTCGTCCAGCTCCCGCAAATTTGCTGGTCGAGCATCGGGATCTTCAGTTGCCTCAACAGTCGGCGGTAACCCGACGCCTGATGAAATCATCAAGCAAATTGACAACAAATTTGTTCAATTTTATTTCTCCATTTGCCAATCAACGCAATGAAACATATTCAAATTTTAGGGAAAATGTTCAAAATCTTAAAATCACAGTCAAATAAACATTTAATAATAATTTCTTAAATTTGCAAGCAAAACTTTTTTTAACTTTATTTTTCAATATTCTTAGCAATGGTTAAAATATAAAAAATTTATACGAAAAAAATTGTAATTTATAAGCAGTGCTTTCGGCAACTTTGGAGCAATTAAAAATAAATAGTTACCTGCCAATTAGAATACAATATAATATATAGTTACCATATTAACGATCCATTGATTCAACTGTTGCTTTAAGATCACCAATGAAGCCAATGTTTTTTTTTTTGTCGAAAAGCATTTCGTTTTATTAATGTATACATAGATATATTTGTATTAGAAATGTAATCGGCTTAAATCAATACTAACTACAAATCGCAAAGTGGTAAATTGTCAATACGAAAGCAGCTAAAATTACACGAAATACTAAAATCAAATAAAGTTAAAATATTAATATAATTAATATATTAAGAACGTCGAACGCGCGCGTTTTGAATACTTAAAAAGCAGTGACTATAAAACTTGTTCATTTCATTCTCAAATAATATTTGGTTTTGCAAAGGAAGTTTATAAAAGATGAAAAAAAAACAAAAAAACGATTACTAAATGGTTTTTTTTTTTGTTCTCTTCTCTTTTGATTAATTTAGGCCCAACTACTCACAAATCTAAACATTTTGATCATATATATATATGTATATCATATATATTTAAGTTGTACACATTTTAAAAGGCCTGAAATAATAACTAATATATAATTAATTATTATTATTAATATTATTATGCAATATATTTGGCTACACACTTGGAACTTGGAGCTGGGATTATAATGCTAATGTTTTAATATTCGCTCCACGTTTCTGACTGTGACTTGTGGATTAGAGATAGGGATTCCTTTTTTGTTTTTTTTTTTTTACTAGACTCTCTTATCGAACTAGCTAAACTTCTATATAAAGTTTCGTATAGATATTGATTAAGTATTTATATCAAATAAAACATTCTTTTGCTGATATTCTGTGCGTTGTTCAAAATGCAAGACGATATTTTTTTTTCGCTTTCTATTTGCGTGCGCCTCCAATGGGTAGACGGGATTTGGCCATGGGAGCTGCTGCTGCGGATTTGACTACATCCGGCGTATTGTCGAATGTGGAGCTGCGCAGTAGCATCTTTGGACGCGTCGCTGCTGCTTTACTATTCAGCATATTGGAAGATTTCGTTTGCTGCGTTCTCAAATTGGATGTTGACTTGGTTGGAGTCGTCTTTGCCTTTGGCGTTGCCTTCGCCTTGGTTTTGGCCTCATCGACACGCTTCCAAATGTTGGCGATGCGACTCTGGGTCTGGGCAATATTCGCCGTTTCATTCAGACTCGAATTGCTGCGCGATGGCGGCGTTGTGGTTGACACTCGCGATGCTTGAGCGGCGACACGGGATGCTGCGGCTGCCTTGGCGCTGGCCAGCCGGATATTTGTATTTGCACGTTGCTGCTGTTGCTGCTGCTGATTGGCCAAGATTCGTTTGGGTGAACTGATTGGTGTTGTTTTGGTTGCTGCAGTTGCTCCATTAGCAGTTGTTGTGCGCTTTGTGGGCAGCTTGGAGGAGGCGGCTTGACGCTGCGTCGGACTCACTGCCTCCACAATGGGCACCTGCACATTGCTGTGCGTCGGCTCATCCTTGACAAAGGTGCCCTGACGCTCCAGGCGTGTGTTGCTCACTGTTGTTGTTGTTGCGCTTGTTGCAGTTGTTGTTGTTGCTGCTTTCTTCTTGGCCGGCAAGCGTTGGCTGCTGGGCAACGCATTGCGCTTGGCTATGGTCGGGGAGAGCGTCTTCTTGGCCTCCCGCTGGCCCTGCATGCTGTAGGGCGAGATGTAGGCGGGCTTCTTGCGGCCACGCACAATCTTCACAGCGGTGGCGGGCGGCAAAGTGACCTGTTTAATCTCAGCTCTGACAGCAGCTGGCGGGGTTTGAGCGCGTCCATGACACGATTCGGTCTCCGAATTCTGTTCTCCCTCACAGCTGGGCGGATCATCCACCGCTAGAGCAGGCACAGCCGGAGTCATTTCCTCCTTGGGCAGTCCAATATTGATGTCGGTAATAAAGGTAAACTGCTGCATCATGGCGCGCATCGAGGATAATTGTTCGCTGTGGCTGTCATCCTGTTCCGGCTCCGGCTGCTGTTCCTGCCCCGGCTGGTGTAGCAACTGCCTTGGACACTCAATGAGCTGTGTCTTGTAGCGTTCGGCGCTGCCACGTCGGTGTGCCTTGAGGCGTGGCACAGGAATCATTGGCGTTGCCACAGCCACTGCGGACTCCACAATCTCAATCTGTAGCGTTTCATTGGCCTCTGCGTCCAGATCCGCCAGGGCGTTGCTGGTGATGGTGTATGTCTTGTAGCGATCCTTGGCCAGGCGACGCTTCTGTTTGGGCGTCAGCGTGCGACGATTGGGTGACGGTGTCGATCCTTGCTTCGGAGTCGACTCCGCCGAGCTAAACTCGTCATTCATGGTGGCATCCTCCTCCTCATCTTCGTCATCGTTGTCGCAGCAGCTTTGGAGCACAGTTAGTGTTAATGTTTGATCATCGCCAGCAGCCGTCTCATAATTGGAAACTGATATTGTGGTGGCCATGCTGCAATCCTGTTCGGCATCCTCGGCGACCTCCGATTGTATGCTGTCCACACTGATCATGGAGTCGAGCAGCTCGTCCATTAGCGACGGCGGCTTAATGTTATCCAATAGATTACAGCAACTGGAATTGACACTCTCCGCACTGCCCGCCAGCTGGCCGAGGGCACGTCTCGCCACCAGACCCGCTGGGAATGGCTTGCGTGCAAATCTTGGTGATTTACCAGGCATCAGCAGTTGGCGCAACGAACTCGGCTGAGTATTGCAGGCGGAATTCAGTGATTCCATGCCAGATGGCGGGCACACATTATCCAAATCCAAGCTGCTCAACTGGAGCATATCATCAACGTCATTGTCATCGTTCGCCGCTGCTTGCAACTGCTGCAGATTCTCGGCCAGGGCACGCGCCTCGTACGCAATCATTGTGGAATTGGTCATCATGGAGGCACTGGTCCCGTTGAAGAGCAACTGCTGTGAATCATAGCTGCGCATCGCTGCACTCTGCACCTGACCGCCCAGCTGGAAATTGAGGCTAACCTGCTGCTGTTGCTGTGGCTGCTGCTCGATAGGAACTGGTTCGCCATGCGTTGCTTCGGAGAAATCATGCAAGTCCGCCGCTTGTGTGGCATCATCCACATCATCATCGAGACTGAGCGAGGCGAGCTTGGGCGCCGTTTGGCTAATGCTGGGAAAGGAGACATCATTGGGACAGGTGTGCTCGCTCCACGTATTGTTGTTGTTGCCCGTGCGCAGTTGTTCCGCCGATGTGACAAACTCCAAGGTGAGTCGCTCCACCGATTTTAACATCAAATCGGGATCTTTGTGCTTATCGGCGCTGCAACAGCTGCCTGACTCAGCCACGGGCAGCTCATCCAAACGCACTTGGGTGTCCAGTATAAACGATTGATTCGATTCATCGCTGGAACAATGGGAATCCAGTTGCTGATTAGATTGCAGCTGTTTAGACCCAACAACGGTCACGGGAACGTTCGTGTTCGCGATCTCGCGACTTGGAGCTGGATTTCTTGCTGCGTCGATGGCGATGTCGATGTCGTTGTTGGGGCTGTTGCTGTGGCTGTGGCTGCTCGGATTGGATGTGTTGATGGATATTGTTGCTATTGCGTGTTGTTGCTGGTGTTGCTTCTGTTTGTCTACGTCTGGAGCTGTTGCTGCTGCTTGTGCTGTGCTGTTGGCACTTGCTGATGTAGTAGCCGCCATTGGGTGACACGGTTCCAATGCAGCTGCAGACGTAGCTTGCGCGTTTTTTGGCACCGCATTGATCTTCTTCGAGATGCCCGTATTGATGCACTCCAGCAGCAGTTTCTCATCCTTCCGTTCCCGTTCACGCTCCCGATGATGATGCGCATGATGCGAATGATGATGATGATGACGCTGTCGCTTTGCTTGCAACGGCAATTGAATGGGCAACGAATCGAACTGCTTTAGATTTGGATTGGATTGGCCACTTAACAATTGCTGCTGCTGCTGCTGCTGCTGCTGCTGTTGCAGTGGCTGCTGCGATCTGCCCGGCTCCTTCGAAGAGGAGGATGAGGACTTGTACATGCCATTGAGTATGCACAGCTCAAACAGTGACTTGGATTGATTGTCATTCGAATCACTCGAGTCAACCGAACTGTACGATTCCTGTGGCACCGTCTTTCGCGCACTCATCGCCGAATTTAAGGAGCACGCCGAACTTGCCGCATTGATGGCGATGGGTTGCGAGGAGGAGCACAGCGAACTGGAGCGCTTGCTGCTTGAGGCATTTGTGCTGAAGCCAAGATTCGATTTAGGTCTATTGCAGCCAGCGGCAATAGCCTGCAACAAGTGGATAGTAAATTAGTAAATGTTATTGCACAAATGACTGAAATGACTTTTACCTGACTTAGCAAATTGGTGTCATCCTCCGAGTCAATGGACAAGGAGCTCAGCGAATCATCCTGCCAGTGCAGCGGTCGTCGGCTAGCGATCTCTTGTGGTGCCACCGATGCTGGTGCCTGCATCACATTGATCTTCGCTGCATTCGCATCGGCAACACTAACAAAATTAAAAAGGAAATTATCAGAAATAGAAAAATTAAAAGTTATTTTTTTAGCATTTTCAAAAACACTCCTATTGTTTTGACCACAGGTGTATATGTCAATTGTTGACTTACCCAATTGTCTGCTGCTGCTCCAGCTGCACCGCTGGTCCAACCAGGCTGGAACCGACAGTTAGATTGGACAGACCAGAGACGACGGAGAAATTGCAGGGGCTATCCTCCACCAGATATTTGCTCATCTCATCGCTGACGGGCAAATAGGTGGGCAATGGATTGCCACCCCTGCGCAGCATGTCTATTGGATCATGATTGAGTGGAGCGGCAATAGCAGCTGCCGCAGCTGGTGTCGGAGATGACTTCTGCATGCCGGCACGAATGCACTGTTGGAGCACACAATCGGATGCATTGGACGAGACATCGTCGGAGAGATTCAGTGAGCTGCGTTGCGGCTGCGTTTCCGCCGCGGAGTTCATCGAAATGGCCGACAAATTGGTGTTGCTGCCCACTTTGGAGAGCAGCGCCGGTGTGTCCTCGGTGCAATAGCTGCGCGTGGTTTCATCAATTGTCATTCCAGTTGCTGTTGATGCAGTTGCAGCAGTCACCGAACGCTGCATGCCCATGTTAATGCAGCTGGCCAGCAGCAGCTCATCCTCGTTATCATGATCGACCTCGCCGACAGCCAGCAACGGTTTGTCGTCGTCCACAATGCTCAGATTGCTGAGGCTGGTGGCGCCGGAGAATTGAGCAGGTGTGTGCTCCACATTGAAGCTGCTCAGATCATCCTCAAACACGCTGCGCAATGGACGCGACACGTTGGCGCCAATAGTTGCAGGCAGGACAACATTAGCATCCCGCAGATTCCGTCGTCCCGGCGATTGCGGCATGCTCTGTGTGGGCGAATCGGGCAGCTCCGAGGGGGAGATGACACCGCTGGCCAAACGACTGAAATCACTGACCACCGAACTCTTGTCATCACAATTGGTCACATCCACATCCAGCGAATCCATGGAGCTGTGACGCGAGAACATCAATGGTGTTTCTAGCGCTGAGTTGGGTTTCGCTGGCACCGATTCGGATTCCTCTGGCGGCTGCACTTCCTCCTCATCATGTTTGACGATTGGCTTACTTTGCTTGCTTGCCGACTTTGCACCAGCCTCATCCAAGCTGCTGAGTGAATCGTAGCGACTAAAGTAGCCCGGCGTGCCCTCCTCACAGTAATTGATGGGCTTCTCGGGCGTATAGGAGCCGGAGGCCAAAGCGGATGATAGTTTAGTTGAGCTATTTTTGCCGGCAACTTGTGGCGCCGTCACTCTGGTCTCCTCCTCCTCCATCTGGTTGGGTTTCATCATCACCTTCGTACTAGAGGCCACCCCAATCTCTACTGGTGGCATCGCTCCTTCCCCTTCAGTCTCTGTGTCCGCTTTGGCTGCCTGCCGCAAATCCGTAACGGAGGCCGCATTTGATATGACATATGGAGTATCCTCGGTCTGATAGCACTTGACACTGTCATCCAGTATGAGGAGGATCTCCTGACGTCCACCGGACGTCTTTTCCACTGGTACCACTACATCGACTGCCGGAGCCGGCTTCAATTCCGATTCCAATTGATTCTCCGCATAGCGCAGACTGAAATCAGTCGGCTGATCGAGATCCGTTTCCTGATATGTCGTTGTTGTCTTGTTGCTGTTGTGACTCTTATTCGCCGCTCCTTCGCTATACTTGACGGAGTAATTGATTGGCTGCTCCTCGGTGGCCGCATCCACATCGTGCTCCAGATCCAGCTCCAGTTCCAGCTCAAAGCTTTGACTTTGGCCGGGCGGACGCTGGGCGGCATCGGATCGCATCAGATGCTCATAGGCCGTATCCGATTTGGCCGAGTAAACCGAATCCCGGCTCTCGCTCTTTGTCAGCAACGCCGAGCGGGAGAGTCTAGAGATGGGAACAGATTGCTGACGCTGGCGCATCTTTCCACTGCTGCTGTTGTTGTTGGTATTGCCCTCCAGATTATCGCAAGTCTCCGCATGGCCACGTTCCCCCACCAGCTCCTGCTGCAGCGCCTTCTGTTTGCGCGCCTTCAGCGTCGGCAACTGTTTCAAGCCCATGCTCCGGGCAATGGGATCGAGCTGATCCTGATTCTGTACAGCGGGCCGAAAATTCAATAGATTCTTCAGCGCCGATGAGCTGCCCTCCGAGATCATGGCATGCTTTGAGTGTATCAACGAGCGCAACATCGGCACCGCACCATTGTCCCAGAGGAACTTCTGATCCTCGGGACAGCGGGCCGATAGATTCCACAATGTGCCGCACGAGTTGCTGACCACCGTCAGACTCTCCGACTTCAGCTGCTGGAGAAGTATGGCCAGGCATTGATGTTGCCGCAACACCTGACGATACGGCTCACAGACGGCAATGTGACTGGACACATTCCTCAAAATGCCGCCCGCATTCTCGATGATCTTCAAGGTCTTACTGGGTCCCTCGTAGCTGAGCATGCCCACCAGAAAGGCCAAGGCACCCTCAACGGCACAGAATTCCGCTTTATTCGTGCTGCAGTGCGCCGATAGATTCCACAGGGCAGACAGAATGGCCTTCAATGTATTCTCACTCTTGTTTCGCATGGCTGCTTTGGCCAGCGCTGTGACCGTTCCGATCTCATTGAGCACTGCTTTCATGTTGCTGTCGGCACGCCACGAGAGATTGCGCAGAACACTTGCGGTCACCTGGAGGAGATCATCGGGTCCGGATGTGTCGAGTTGGGCGACCAGCGCCTCCATGAATTGCTTCTGCCCGCAAAGTAGCGCTTTATTATTCTCATCACCAAATGTGAGATTTGTGAGGGCCATCAAGGCATAGCGACGCAATGAATTGCAGCATTGATCCTCCGGCTTTGGTCCGTGGACCGCATGATCCAAATGCACCAGATTGGGTATCACCTGTAGAGCACCCAATTCGCACATTGCGTGCCGATGCTCCTCATCGAAACTGACCTTCATCAGCGATGAGATCGCCGCCAGCGGATGACGGTCCGAATCATCGGCAATTGCCTCGCCACCACTTTGGAGCAGTGTCTTCAGGAAATTACAATAGTCGACGATCTGATCGAGGAGGCGCAACACTTTCGCCTCCCGCCTGCCCGCCTTCTCATCCGGATGACTGTGCACCACATTGTGCAGTGCGAGACTAGCGCATTTTCTCACCTCCTGCTCATTGTCCGGGGCATGCATCATCTGCACCAGCAGTGGCATGCAGCCGGAACGACGCAGCGTGGCACAGCTCTGACTATTCCCGGAGAGTTCAAGAAACTTTTTGGACATCTCCAGCGGATCATTTGAGCCGAGCATGGAGAGCAACGAATAGACACATTCGACTTTGGCGCCCAACGTGGCATCCACATCGCTGCTGCTCATCCACGCCGAACCCTTGGGCAGACGCGGCAGCGGCGGCGGAGCAGCAACTGTATCCGCGTCCAGGAAACGGGAGAGCGTATACGAAGGCTCTTTCCGGCAGCGGGAAATGTGACTGGCAGAGCTTTTTGAGGTGCCCAAGCCACTTGCTGACACCGATCCCGTCGCCCCAGTTGAGTCGAGCTCCTTTTGCTGCTGCTGCTGAGCCGATTGCCGTTCGAAATTCCGATCGAGACTGCGATGTTCGCGCATCTCCTGCGCCAACATATAATCGGGCGGAATGGGATTCTCGTCCAAAAAGTGCTTCACTGGTTTGCACTTGGCGCCACCGCCACCGCCGCCAGCAGCAGCGCTTTGCGTAAAGTGCAGCGTATTGTCGTCCTGGGTGAACTCCTTCTTGGTATAACCACTTGCCGCGAGCTCATAGTCACTAATCTCGCCGTCTCGCTCGAATTTCTTGTCCATTTTTAGCTGTTCGCCGGCAGCGATGCTACCATTATAAGCATTATAGGTATCCTCGTAATCTGGCGGCACAGCAGCATCATAGTCCAAAAAGTGCGGCTTACGCTCGGGCACTGCATCCACATCTACCTCAACGTCCACTTCAACATCGACCTCCACATCTACATCAACATCCACATCGGTGTCGTCTAGTGAGACGTTAGCCATGCCCAGCACAATGTTTCTGCTGCTGCTGCTGCTCTCTTGCTGCTGCTGATGCTGCTGCTGGCCATCCTCAAGCTCAGGCTGCAACATGGCCGATTTTCAATCCTCGAGCCCCTCAAGTGCCAACACTCAATGCGTCATGCCCTGCAATTAAAGGGGAGTGCTGAGTATTGCGTAATAAATTAAAAGATGAGTGTCTCAGTTAGGCGTCGGCAGAAGCGAGTCTTCTATTTATAGCCGCAGCCCACAATTAACAACTTGGCCAAATTGGGCCCTTGAGCGAGACGCTCCAGAACATGAGGTGTGATCTCAAGTGTGAGCTCCATAAGAGATGCATAAATAGCAACAGCAATGTGCTGAGTTGCTTAACGCAATCTATTTCCAAATACCCTTAAAAGTACTCATTAATTAATGCATATTCATATTATATCTATTAACGGATTTGAACATTTTAAAAAAACTACAGTAAATCTTTTATATAAACTAAGTTTCATCGTTTACGTATTTAAGATATATAGGCTTGTCAGGTGAACTAACAACTGACTACATTAAAAATCGGATTATATTTAGAGGCAACAGATTATGGAGACAAATGAAGACGTGGGTTTTGCAATGTGTGCGAAATGCTTGGTTTTTGTTTTTTTTTTTTATTTTGCCTGTCTGACAACAATTGGCAGGAGTTCCAATGAACTCTACAACAATTGGCAGGCATTCCAATGAACTCTATTATTATTAAATATTTAATAAATAATTAAAGAAATTTCACAATCTTTAATTGCAACTATGCAAATAAGATAAATAAACACAAGCAGCGGTCATTAAAAATCGTTCGTCTCGAGAAAACCTGCACAGAAACTGCTTAACAACTGTCCACGAAAATGAGACCCACAATGACCATGTCACTATTTTATATAGTCGACCTTGAGCCTGGGTTCATTGCTCGCTCTCTCTCTGGTGGGCTTCGGGTGTCCTGGGAGCGGTGACCTGAAGGCAATAAATGCATTTGGCTTGCCTTCGTTGCGACATGTTCTCTACCAGACTAAAAACCCGATTCCTTTAAGAGTGCGAACAGGTGGTACCAACTGTTTCTGCTAGACTAGCATCAACACTATATTATTGATCCGACGATGTTTTCTTTTTAATCAGTTTTGTGACTGTTTACTATAAACTTTTTAAAAACAAATATCTTTGGAATTCTTGTGAATATATATAATATAAAAATTGTTAAGCTTAATTTGGCATTATTACTCAAATCTATATTTTTACTTTATATTCTATGGTGCAAATCTAAGAATCTATCATTGTCTCAACTATATATAATAGGTTAATATAAAAAAAAAAAGGAAATTAGGGCTTAAAACGTTCCTATGGCTGCTATATAATATAGTAGTCTAAGAAGCGTAATAATTTGTATAGTGGATTTTTGGATATCATGGTAAGAAGGAAGTGTTGTATACAAGAACTCATCTTTCGAAAGAATGTTCCTGCGGCAGTTATGATAAAGTAATCAGATCCAGTCGGTTATAAATGATGAACTGTCCTAGAAAAGTTTCCTTAAGATAGCTTCATAAGTTGCAAAAGTTGGCAGAGAATCAGATGGACAAGGCTATATCACTAATAATGCTGGTCAAGATATATATTGGGATCGGCTATATAATATTATAATTGTTAAAGTTCAGTTTAAAGTAGTTAAGCTTTAAAAGGGACTTTAAATTATTTCATTTTACTAAAATCTAATGCGATCATAAGTTAACACCATCTCAAAGAAATAGTATCTGACGCACTTCTTAAGGTAAATTTTAAACTCAAAAATATAAACATTCATTTTTTTCCCAAATTACAAGTACTCTCAACAATTTTTTTAGTATACCCTAAAAACTACAAAATTGCAACTAATATAATCATTATTATGATCATGATTAGCTGGCGGTGTGTATCTTTTTTTTTTTTTAGAAAGTTAGCGGTTCGGCGACGTCTTTGCGGAATTTCCAGTGCATGAAAAAGATACAGATGCGTTTTCAGCTGCTTAATTTTCATTGTTGTTTCTATGCCTTCTGTTGTTTTTGTTGTTATTGCTGTGTCTTCAGTTGATGTTGTTATTGTTGTTGTTATGTTTCTCATTTGAGCTGCCGTTCAGTTATGCGCTGTGTAAATGGGAGCTGCATTTTCTTATTATTGCAGCGCGGCGCATGCGCCGTATAATTGGATATACGCATATCCATATAGATGTATATATCTACATATGTATGTATGTGTGTGTGTGTGTGTGTGTTTGTGATCTGTGACATGGCCAAGTCTTCTATGCGCCCAGTATGTGAATTGGGGCAACCCTCGAAATCAAAATTATTCAGGCTCCAATTGGCAAATTCATCAAAATCGAATTCAGATTCACAAAAGCAGAGGTTTTTTTTCGATTTGTGTGAGTTTTTTGATTTTATTTTATTTACTTTTATTTATTTTATATTAATGGCATAAATAAACTAAAATTGCTTGGCAATGAATTGGCTATAGAAAGAAGATTGCGCGTTAAAAAAAACTATTACAGATTGCAATCGGGTAATAAAATGCTATAAAAATTACAAATCATAGGTCGAACTACCATCCACTTATCGATATAAGTTTCTATATAGGCCAAGAATAAGTGTTTGACTTTGTTACAAAATAGAATTGGTATCAAATTTATTTGAGTAATATTTTAATATTAATTGGGATAGTATATTTTTAAAAATAAAAATACTTTCAATATTGTTTTATGTTATATTCGAATGATAAAAAAAGGATTTATTTAATTATTTTCTTTTCAAGCAAAATTCAACAGATTTTCTGTAGTAACAATCACTACGAGAATTTGCCAAATGCTTGGGACTAAAAAAAAAGCTTACTCAATCAAATTGTGACCCTCTTACAAATAATGAAGGTTGGTTAAGGTATTTAAAATTGATAAGGCAGCCCGTCTCTGATTAGGTAATGTAAATGATAAATGGAGCAAATATGCCTATATACTTTATTTTGTGCACAACGGCATTTTGGATGTCCAATGAATCAACAGTTCATCAATTAGTCAAAGCCTATGAAAATATATCTATGTATGTAATGTACATACAGCTGGGGTCAAAATAATAGCAGTGCTTTTTTATGTAATGCAATTACACAATATTTCCATAACTTCTTTTATAATCTTTTCTATTACTGGGTTTAATTATACTTTTATAAGTATGTCTTCTGTAAAAATAATAAAAGTGCAGGCAAAATATACAAATATTATAAATTATAAATATTTAAAGCTATGTGAGCTCATTCACCGGTTACATTTAAAAACATTCATTTTGTTTTTGTTCGTATATTTTAGCAGCCCCATATTTTAAATGATAATATACCTTCTGTATTTCTTGCTTGTTGTCAAATATAACTTTCATACTTTTTACGTATAGTTTAGGAATTGGCTTTATACAACATATGTGTGCACTACTACCATTCTGGCCACAGCTGTATGTACATAGCTACATGGTACAATTGTGCCTATTTCTTGGCAAAGTATCGTAAAGAATTTGCATGCGTCACTTGTGTAGTCGGGGCGCCGCTGCCTTTTCTCTGCTGTCTAACGCGATGTCTGTCGAGTCATTAACCGACCAGCTAGATATATATATATATGTGTTATATGTATATGTGTATGTATGTGCGTAATAGAATAAGTACATAGCAACCACAAAAGGAAGCGACGTTTTGGCTTGGCACACATTTTGCATACCGAAAATCCAAAAAAAAACCAGCCAAAGATTGAGATGTGGAAGACGAAAGTCATTAAAAAGATACAATGGAAATATGCGCAAAATATGAAGAAGCATAAAAGCTAAAATTATGTTAAAAAAGTTTGGGTTAAGTGAAATACTCTATTTTGCAGAAAAAAAAATCTAAATTTGTATCTATATATTTGATTTTTTAAATTATTAACTAATGTATTAAAAACTACTTAAAAATTTAATACAATTTTGGAAAATAATATTTAATAATGTTAATCGAATTTTGATGTTGCTTCTAGTGATATATAACATAATAAAATATGCTATAATTGTATGTATGAATCATGGCAGGCATCATTAAGAGAGATCCAATCAAGACTAAACGACCAAATGAAAGCATCTGTGATATCATTAATAATTATATGTAATTATATATAAATATCAACATTGAGGGGTTGCAAATGTCTCTCCTTCAATAACCGATTGCACACGACAAGAAAATATTTAAATACTCGCTGCGATTTCATAATTAAAGTACGCGCCTCTTGTAATGCAAATACTCATGCATAGACATATATGACTGTCTGTTGATATGTACATTATTTTAATGAACGTCATTTGCTATTGTTGTGGAATTTTATTATTTTTTTTCTTTTAATTTTTATGTTGTCCAGTTTTACTTTTATTATTTGTGTATTGTCTTACGCGCAGCTAGAGAGATAATGATTATGTAAAGTGTAGCAAAGTAAAAGGGAAACTAAATACTAAACAACGTTTGTAGCAACAACAACAAAATAAAAATACAAACAATCAGTCGACATTCGCAAGTCGAACCCTTACAGCATGCATAATAAATAAATAAGATTTAAAAGTAACAATTACAAATGCGAATGCGCTCAGGCAGGCAGACATGCAAGAAAAGTGATTAATTATGTTAAACAAGAGCAGCAACAAAGAAATTACCCAATATAAATGGCACACTTATCAATTAGCAGAGCCACATTCACTTTACAGTACAAATTAAATACAACAACAAATGGCTAAAGGAGCCTGCAGCTTGAAAATGCAATACAGATGCAAATACAGCTCACACACCCAAACACGGCGCAATCGCTCACACACACACACACGCACATACACACATGCGCACCCATTGTCACAATTGGACTTTATTGATTTTTCCTGTAAAAGGAAGACGAACGCCAAACGAGCAAAAAAGAAACAAAAAATACCAAAATGAGAGCTCTTCATTAGTTTTAATTAAAGAACTGACGAAATTTATTATTACTATCATTATTGTTGTCTATATATAACGTGGGTGTTAGCTGTCGACTGTAAACATTTTGATTATTTTTGTCACATACATACAAAATAAAGAAGATTTTATTGCGACTCCCACACACAGAGACATGTTTTGTGCATACCTTGACCATAAAAAAAAGAATGATATTCCTAGTTGCTTGTCGCAGCTGCAGCCGCTGGCTTTCATATACACATTTCACACGTTATCTTATTAGATGTTTACTTTGAGCGATTGCATTTATTTTTAATTCTTACACATTTCGCGATTAAACAAATAAAAGGCGCACGTATTTTTCTTTTTTTTTCGTCTTCACGAAAAACCGTCCGCAATGCAGCCGCTTTTGCGTAGCACGGCCAATTCTTATTGGTGGTGAACTAGTTAGTGATGGTCCACTCGCTATGTAACGTTTTACAGCGGCGACTGCGACTTAACATTTCCCTGTACGTTATTAGCAGCATAAAATTATCAAATACCGGCTACAATTTAAAATATAACAGCTGCTCGTTTGGACAAAATAACTGCTCGATGTAGCTGATTACTAAGCCAAAATACAATAAAGTCATGAAACAGAACTTATTTAACTTTGACGTTCACTCATTTCAAGCACATTTGAAGTAATTTTCATAGAAATATCGACCGACTGCAATAGCTTCTGTGTGCAAATACAAAGAAGACCAGGGCTGCTGAGCGTTATCACAATTGGGATCGATATATCATGAATTACAAACAATATGTTAAAAATGATTAAATTTTCAAAAACTCGAAATACTTATGTGATAAATACAATTTATACAGAAAAAAAACTAAGCAATAAAACTTAAAAAATTCCAGCACTAAGAAGTGTGGAGGTCGATCGATATGCACTTATCGAACATCAAACAAATTAAGAATTGACAATTGCGAATCATTTGTGATTTGTTTTTCTTATTGTTGAAACATAAAACAAGATAACGACAACAACAAACATGGATCAAATGGATGTCGATGTTGAGCTCTCGGCCAAACCGAGCACATCCTCAAGTGCGGCTGCAGATGCATCTACAGCAGATTCAGCCACGACCAGCAGCAACAAGCAAGCGCAACCAAAGGAAAATATTATGGCCGCATCGGGCACAATTGCATCGGTGACGATTTCCTTGCATCCCCTGGTCATAATGAATATATCGGAGCACTGGACACGCTTCCGCGCTCAGCACGCCGAGCCTCGTCAAGTCTACGGCGCTCTGATAGGCAAACAAAAGGGCCGCAATATCGAAGTGATGAATTCATTCGAACTGAAAGCTGATGAAATTGCGGACGAGACAATTATTAACAAAGACTATTACAACAAAAAAGAGCAGCAATACAAGCAGGTTAATTAAGGTACCCTTCACATATATATGTATATTTATTTTTTTATCTTGCAGGTTTTCAGCGATCTGGACTTCATTGGCTGGTATACGACGGGCGACAGCCCGACGGCCAGCGACATTAAGATCCAGAAGCAAATTGCCGAGATTAATGAATGCCCCATCATGCTGCAACTGAATCCGTTGGCGCGCAGCGTTGACCAGCTGCCCGTAAAGCTGTTCGAATCACTGATCGATCTGGTCGATGGTGAGGCCACAATGCTCTTTGTACCGCTCACATATACGCTGGCCACCGAGGAGGCTGAACGCATCGGTGTCGATCATGTAGCACGCATGACCACCAATGAGTCTGGAGAAAAGAGCGTTGTCGCCGAGCATCTGGTGGCACAGGACAGCGCCATCAAAATGCTAAATGCACGCATCAAAATCGTGTTAGAATACATTAAGGAAGTGGAGGCGGGCAAACTAAAGCCCAACCAGGAGATACTGCGCGAGGCATATGCGCTGTGCCATCGCCTGCCCATTATGCAGGTGCCCGCCTTCCAGGAGGAGCTCTACACACAGTGCAACGATGTCGGCCTGATCAGCTATCTGGGCACGTTGACCAAGGGCTGCAATGATATGCATCAGTTTGTCAACAAATTCAATATGCTCTACGATCGGCAGGGTTCCTCGCGTCGCATGCGTGGCCTGTATCCCTAAGGCAGTCGACCGCTGAAACGTATTTATTTTATATATATCTATATTCAACAATCTCTGCTGCGTATTAAATGTGTGAAATGAAATAAACATGTTTCAATTAAAATCATTGCTTTCTTTCCCAAGCAAATCCATATAGGAAATATTTCTGTTCTGTTATAATAAATAACAAACTTTTGTTAAAAAAAGTATACTTAATTTAATAGAACTTGAGACAATTTTGACTTAAATTTATTATTAAATTCCGTAATACTTATATTTCTTATCCAAAATATTTCAATTCATTTATGAAATTAAAATAAGATTTTTGATTGTGTTCACCTAAAGAAAGCCAAAAATGTTAAAATTGTAGTCATATATTATTTATTTTTAAATTCTGCTCTGATAATAGCAAATAAAAATATTCTTCCTCGTATAGATTATAAATGAGACAACAAATAGTTTTCAATATTGTTAACGAAGTTTTATTTGCTTGTTGCTAAACTATACACAGATGGAATTAAGCAGGGCAAACTATCGGCAGATGGACACTTCTTAAATTAAGTGTTTATTTAATTTCATTGATGTGCCAGAAATTAAAATTGTACAAAGAGAACTTGGCAATATTTGCTGAAGCATTTTTGAAATTTCAGCTAAGAACATTGATTGATGAATATTTCGATTATAAATGAGACGACTCCAGTTAAAAGAGCTTTTTCAGCTTTTGTTAACGAAGTTTTATTTGTTTGTTGTTTTTTGTTTGATTGCAAAACTACACACAGATGGAATTAAGCAGGGGAAACCACATACATATTTGTATATCACTTTCGTCTTACTGTCTGTCTGTCTGTCTGTTCCTCCTTCCGACCATCACCTCCTCTTCTGAACGAGCTTCAAGCTACTTAAATTCAATTAAATACGCGGTGGGGGATTGGTGGCATCTTCTTTTATGTTTATTTTTTTGTTTGTGTTGTATTTTCTTATCTTGTTTGGATCTAATGATTATAATCGTCCAATTTGATGTTATCGGAGTACTGCTGCAGAAACTCCACCTCGAGGGGATGCATCTCCTTGGCGGGAATGATGAGCGAATGCAGTGGTCCACCCAAATCCGTGGCACGCATCCCATGCAATGTGGCAACAACAATCTGTTGCGTATTCTGGCCAACACGTGCCAAACCCACACACAACGATTGCTCATTGAGCACCGTATTCCGTTCCAAGGCATCCTTCTTCTCCACAATGGTCAACAGCTGCTGGGCAGCCTCGGCACAGCTCATAAACCTAGGCGGCATATACTCCTTGCGTTTGCGCATCAACGATTCGGGTGTGGGCTCCTTAACCTTGATGTCGAGCAGACACAGTGTGTGCATATTGTGCAGGCGATTCAATTTAATCTTATCGTAAAAACTATCCGGTTTCCAGGTCTCATCCCAATATGGTATCGAAACAGTCTCACCAAATTTATACAGCTGCAGACCACAACACCCGATGGCATTCATAATCGAGGCATTATGGATGACCTTGTAGGGTATGTTCTTCTCCTTGGCCCGCAATATGAAATCTGTGTGAGTAGTGGCTCCAAACGGATCACCAACAACGAGCAGGGCAACATCTGACTCCGCAGCACCCGCCAATATCTCATCGGCGCCCTGCTCCACAAGGTCACGGTCCGCTAGCATTAATGGACGGCCGTAAAACTCTTGCTGCAAAACAGAGAAAAAATAAATTCAAATAATTCCAAATAGCAAACACACCACAAAAAAACACCATTCACAATAGTTGCTTCCCTTACAATTACTTAGAACTCCCCCACTCCCCATCGCCAACAACCCAATCGCATGTATACTCACCATATCCTCAAGGCTGCAGCCAAGAATTGAGGTATACATTTCCAGGTACACACGACTACATTGCTTGACAATTTCAAGGCCTTTCACTGTGATATCCTTGATATCGCCTAGACCGAGTCCAATTAAATAGAACATGCTTCTGCTGTTACTCACACTCTCTCTCTCTCACTCTCACACACTCGTTCTCTCTCACTCCCTTTTTAATATTCGTTTTATTGTGTATATTTTGTAATGCTGCGCGAATTTTGATAGCGACACGTGCCCGTAATATTGGATTTGCACCTCGCTTGTTGCTTCTTCACGCGCGGACGACGCGATTGCACTAACATCTGTTCAACAGTGTTGCCATGTCCGCCATTTTCCAATTTAATTGAAGAAAATTATACATTTCTATGGGAAACTAACAAGCGGTCACACTGCATATAAATATTATTTCGTTATATACGCCTGCTCGTTATTAGAAATCAACGGCCATTTATTGCATTTTTTTTGTAGAAAAATATAAATTTTTTGGCATGTTTAACAGATTTTTAAGCACAATTTCTTAATTTTCGCTGTTTTAGGAATATCCCAATTAACATTTGACCATTCAAGAACATACTGAATGGAGTAGCAGGTGTTTTTCAATACTTAATACTTATCGTTATCGATAAAATTCTTTATACCCCACGTGCGGCTGTTGGCATTTTATGTGTCTTCGTCTGAATTTTGTGGTGCTTAGTAAATAAATAATCAATAGTTAAAAATGCCGGCAGTCAAGAAACCGAAACCACAAAACATAAAGAAACAAGCATCGACCATTAAAAAGACGGAAGCAGCCAAGACTGCCGTCGTTTCCGGCCAGGTAAGTTAAGCTTTAAAACAAACATGCTCAATTCTAACTGTTATCAACTTCATATTATTTTCCGGTGCAGCTGAAGAAAAAACTGTCGAAAGCCAAACCGCAAGCAACGTTAAAGGAGCGCCAGCAGCGCGGTGTTGTGCTCATCAAACATTTGCCACACGGCTTCTTCGAGCAGCAGCTGCGACAATATTTCAAACAGTTCGGCCATGTGACCCGACTCCGGCTCGCCCGCTCGCAGCGCACCGGCGGCAGCAAAGGATTCGCCTTCGTCGAGTTCGAGTACCCGGAGGTGGCCAAAGTGGCCGCCGATACTATGGACAACTATCTGATGTTCCAGAAGGTTGTCAAGGCCTCCTATATTCCGCCCGAGCAGCAGAGATTCAATTATTTCAAGAGCACGGTGAAGAAGGTCAAAAATAAGGTGGGAAATTGACAAACGAATTGGAATTTTAACTATTAAAAAATATATTATGACTTATTATGATTGTTTGTAGGCCGGAAAAGAGATTTTCGTGTCAAATTTAACAAAAGCCACGCAGCGCAGCGTAAAAAAGCAAAACGATTGGACGGAATCCGCTTGCCAGAAACGCACAGAGATCGGAATGAAGAAGGTGAAAGAACTGCAAAAGAAATACAAACATTTGGATATCGATGTGTCCCAATTGATTGTGAGGCCCGTCAAGAAAAGTAAGAAGGAGTCACAGAAAAAAGAGCTGAAATTGGAGGATTTGCTGGGAAATACAATCAATGAGGATTCGGATGATGAGGATTATGAAGTTGCTGATGATGATCACGAGCAGCTCCAAATGGACAGCGATGAGGAGAAGGACCTAGAAATGGATGGGGATGAAGATGAGGATGAAGATGAAGATGAGGATGAAGATGACGATGAAGAGGAGGATGAAGATGACGATGAAGAGGAGGAGGAACTGCAGCCAGTGCCTAAAAAGTCGCAAAAGCAGAAGAAAACAATTACAAGCGCTGAGCGCATGTCGGATTTGATTAATCGCAAGCCCGGCACAGGCGGTATCCAGAAAAAGAAGAAGGCTACTAAAAAGGCTGTCACAAGTGCAACAAAAGTGCTGCAAGTAGCGGCAGCCAAGAAAATTGCTAAGCCGCTGCCCAAAAAGTCCAAGAAATAAAACTAGTTTTTATATATTTTACCCTAATAATAATTACACAAGAAATAATTAAAAATAAATTTGCTTGTAAAAGAGCAAAAACTTAATTGAAATCTTGAGCGGCTTTCGAGTTGAGCTCGAGTTTGATGCGTTTGCACTTCATGCGTCGATTTTGGAACCAGACCTTTACCTGGCGCTCGCTCAGCTCCAATGCGACGGCGATTTCGTAGCGACGCAAACGGGTCAAATAATTGGAGTAGCCAAATTCCGATTCCAATTGCTGCAATTGGGCTTTCGTAAACGCTGTTCGCTCCTTGCGATGGGAAGAGGAAGACGAGGATTTGCTACTGCCAGTAGCAGGCTCTGCCTCTGGCAAGCTTGCAGTGATTGGCAAAGAGTTGCCGTCATAGTTGTAACTGGCATCCACATTGTAATTCTCATAGCTAACCATGTTGTAGTCGTAGTCATTGCAGCAATATTTGCTGACATTCGAATAATAAGTGTTTAAATCTGTGCTGGAGTTCTTCATCGTGTTCCTTCCACTGTCGCTTTCAAATTAATACTGATCTCGTTTGGGTAATCGACGGCCGCTTATTAAGTCTTAAGTCTGTCTTCTTATTGGTTCGATTTCTCTCTTTCGCTCTATCTCTCTGTGCATGCGATTGGCTCAATCTGTTTTTCCACTTAACTGTTAATGATGTGCGCGCTGATATGATAATTGTGCGCAACATCTGGACACTCATACAGACGTGCATATATTGGCACACTTAAGGGGGAGGGAGAAGGAAAGTCGCGTGCTCTTCGTTCTGTTTTCCTTTTGAACAGTTATGACACCCTCAAAACAATGTTGTTGTTGTTATTGCTGCTGTTGTCAAAACAGAAAATCCGACTAAAAACGGAAGTAGTTTGTAGAGCGCATGTGTAACTCATGCTCCTCATCCTCTTCCTTTTCCTCCTCTTCTTCTTCTGCTTCTTAAGCAAATATGAGTCAAGTGTGTTTGTCTTGTGGAACTCTTAGAAATTTAATAGTATTTCACTGTCGATCGTCGGTCAGCGTTTTTATATCTCTATAGAAATGGATGTCTCAATAGCATGCGCACTTTAATTCTTGAGCGCATCATTTCTTTTAGCTACGGCGCGAATATCCATATTTACCACACTCGCCATTTATGTTGTCATTTCCAGATTGGAATTGATGCAGTTATAATTATTTCAGTCAAATTACAAAATATATCTGGCAACGCTTTATATTACTGTTTAATTGATTGTTTTTTTTTAGCTATTAAAACCATTGATAACAAAATTGTTTAAAATACCATAATTATAATCTACCAGCAAATATAATATATTTCGTTATACAAATTTCTATTCATAATTACTTTGTATGGTTCAGTAAACTAATTGAAATTTGAATTAATAAATATTTATATTGGTTTTTTTTCATTTAATATTTAATTCTTTTTAATAGACAAATTTCAATTAGTCATTAAACTGATATACATTTAAAGGGATCTACTTTTATAGTGATTCATTTAAAGCAAATAAAGGTAAATTTCTTATTATTACCATATATTTATCTTTAGCTGATTCATTCAAATTTCAAGTTTTGCGCGCTTCTTTTTCAATAGTGTTTATAGCACAAGAAAACACGGTCATGTAACTAAAAATAAATCGAATGAGAATATATATCGATATGCGCTGCCATACCTAAGTGAGTAATGCAGCTGCCGTAAACATCGATAGACTGCACACAACAACAGAAAGGCGTCCGTAGTGTTCGGTTCGCGAGTCGCGCATTCGCATCAACTTAATTTTTTGTTCTAAAAATTAATTAACAAATTAATTAGATTAATGCAAAGTACGCGACACAAGAAAATGCATATATGCGCCGCTTTGCGTCGCAGTTAATACCACAAGCCGCAAAGCAGCAGCAGCAACTGCGGCCAAAGTGCTGAAAGTGGAAAGAGAAAAGGTCTTAAACCAAAAGAAAAAAAAAACCGAACACAAACCGAAAATTTGTAACAAGTTTTGTGTGTGTGCGCTGTTGTTGTTGTTGTTGCAGATGCGGCTACTGAAAAATTGCGTTAAAAGAAAGAAAGCTTGCAGAAAATGATCAACAACCAAATAATGCGAGAAGTTGTCAATTTTTAAGTTGTACTTGTGTCGGTTGTGTGACTGTTGTTCAGTGTGCGTGCGTGCGTGCGCGTATCTGTGTGCGTGGTTGTGAGTGTGTATGTGAAATAAAGGCAATTGTATAAATGAGTGCGCAAAGAAGTTGTGAAGTGGCAGCGGCAGCAGCGATAGCAGCCAAGCCCACAACTTCACTCAAGCATTAACAAAATACGGGAAACAATATAAAATTGAAACAAAGTGCAAATGACGACAGCGCCAACAAACACGTTGGCAAATTAAGTACGAGTAAAGTGAAAAAAACAACATAAATATCAAAGTGAGCAACAGCGGTCAGCAGCAGCAGCAGTTCCAGGTGGTCATAGTCTCTCATCTCTCAAAAACACACACAGGGACGCATAGGCAGCAGCAGCCGCCACAGCAACGTCAGCGCAGCGCAATGACCGAGGAATTGAAAGTGGTGCTGCGTCGCAGTCGCAGCGAGCAGCATTCCGGTTTCGGTTTTTCGCTGCTTAAGACAACTGGACCGCATGTCATCTACGACATTGTTGAGAATTCGCCGGCCGCCGATTGCGGTGAGGTAAGTAATCGTTGCAGTCTGTCTCTTTCCCACCCCCACAATGTAAACATACACTGTTACATTGTATCTGTTCATGTTATGCTTGCATTCTGTCTCCCTTCTTCCCTTTCGACTGCCCGCCTGACTGCCTTGGCCCTATATGACTTCATTCAACCAATTCCTCCACCCCTTCTATCTCTTTCTCGTTGTTGATAAGTGCAAAAGTTGCCAGAAGTCGCAGAAGGCGAGAAACGCGACCTCGCCGTTGAGTTTAGCGTTGCCCATCTTCATTGACGCCCACTGTGATGTCATCGTCGTGTCACTTGCTTTATTATTTATTTATTTAAAAAAAGATAGGGAGGGGGCCTGGGAGCTGGGGCTAACTGAGCGCATTGTGGTACAGCTCTCACGCACATACATCCAGTCGCAAAACGCTATACATTTATTTTCGTTTGCTTTCGTCTTCTATTTACTTTTGTTATTGAAATTCGCCTGAATTTCCTCATTGCTCATTTAAATTTATCATAAAACTAATTAAAAACAATATGTCTGCTTATAGTCAATAAAGTGTGAGAATTTCCATTACTATTTTCTAACATTTATTTAAAAATTCGTATTTTCGCATTTTGACATGCGTATCTACGATAATAATAAATCAAAAATATATAAATTTAAATGCAATAAATCATTTGTACATTGTCCACGTGACTCAATTGCTATTAATTAAAAACATTTTGTTGCCCAATGTTAATATATATTTGTAATTAGTTACTTTCAACAATCTTCTCTCTTCGATAAGAAATAATCTCCGTCATCTTTTGGCTAATCGATAAACACTTTTCGCTTTACACTTAAATTCATCTTTAAGTTTAAATATATAATTAAAAGTTGGTACTTTATGCCTTTATTTGCAAATCACTGAAGTCTATATTTGACTTTTCAATATAATAATAAAAGCGTACTCAGTGATTTTATTGTTCACGCTGAGTGAGTATTGGAATGAAATTTGAAACCTGGAAAGAGTATTAAATATCTTGAAAGCAATTCTAATAATAATAGTAAATCCTAAAGCGTAATTACAGCAAATTTTAAAGACTACAATTTTAAAATTGTTCGCAAACATATTGGTTTTAAAAAATCTTATTGTACATTTTGTGATTTACTCATTTTCACATATCTATGTAAAAATACTTTTTAAATGTGAAACAATCTTTACTAAAATAGTAGATAAAAAAATTCTCATAGGTGTTCATTCAAAAATAATAAACAATTATGAAATGAATCTTCTTTCAAAAAATAATTAAAATACAAGTATGATTTTATATATAACCACACAATTCAAAAAAAATTAATTTATAAATTTATAAAACTTTTTGTGAAATTCAGTTAACATAGGCTTAAAAAAGCTTTGTCTATTTCATATTTATTCCATGAGAAAGTTGAATCAACGTTTTGTTACTAACAATCTATGGAACAACAAATCGGAAATGATATTATAGGAATATGTTAAAATATGTCCACGTATCGGACTAAAACGTGTCGAGCATTTTCAATGCAACTTAAGCAACAAAGTTCAATAAAAATCATTTGAATTCTCAATTCAAAATGCACCGCAAAGTAAGAATAAACAACACAAACAACAACACGAGAACCAAGCGGAGCTATAAAAAGCAATGCAAAGACAAAATTATAAAAATAAGTCGCACTCACACACACAGATAGGCGCAAGCAGCGACACACGCTTCTTTGCTTTATAATTAACAGGCGTAGCAAATGTTAAAGACAATCAACCAACAACAACAAAAACACAGCAAACATGCTAGTGCACGATTATTATTTTTATTGCTTTTCAATTGTTGTTTGTTTCTTTTGGAAATAAATTTATTCGCACGACTTAAAAATAAAGTGTGAACACAGCCAAAAAGAGGAGTTAAGAAACAAGAAATTACACGAAGATGAAAAAAAAGAGTTTGGAGTGCAAACAAACGTGTTGTGCATTTTGAATTAAAATATTAAATAATTTGACAAATAAACAGCCAACAAAACCAGATACGTATAAAAACAATATTAAAGAGTTGCCAGACAGCAACAACAACAATAGTAGCAACGTGGCCTGCTGCAGTTAGCTGACAGCGAACGTCGACGCTGACGCAGAGAGCAACCAACTCGGTGACTTCGCTGTCGGCGTTGTAATCACACTCACTCACAGGCACACGTACACGCACGCATACTACTACGCACCGGCACGCACTTTTTCAATTTGTTATTATCGCTTTCGCTTACAACTTGTTGTTGTTTCTGCTTTTATGATAGTGTAAAGGGGGATGCTAAGTCCTCGCGTTGTTGTTATATTTCTCTCTCTCTCGCAGCGATGACATTTTTACGGTTTGTTTGTCTTTTTATCTGAGGTTGTTGTTGTTGTTCTGGGTGCACAACAATTTTTCAATGAGTTGTGGATCTCGCACACTTCACTGTGTGTGTGTTTGTTTGTAAATGCGTACATGTAAAAATGAAGAAAAATACATAAGCATACATATACATGAGCATAGCTAGAGCTGCGCTGTGATTTTAACGATAGTTTATTAATAAAAACTATTATTTTTGTTTAGTTGGAACTACACTATTTCTTAGCAAAGAGGTAATGAACATAAAATTGCATGCTTATTAATAAATAAATACTATATATATATATACAATTCCAACTACGATTGCAACTGCAGCTGTATCGTTTCCAATGAGATGTGTCAAGCATTGTGTTATTGTTGTTGTTTGTAGCATTTGTTCTAGCTTGCTGCTTGTTGAGAATTAGATACGGGAAACTAAAAGCAAATTTGTATTAATTGAATCGAGGCAAAGAAACCATTCATTTTATTGACCATATCAAATGTTGTTTCGTTTTAAGCTGAAAAATGTGAAACAAATATGCAACTAAACAAGCAAACGAGATTTTTTTAAGTAAATACAATTTATGTTTATGTATATGAAGCTGCATGCTTGTACTATATATATATATATATATACATATATATATAAATTTGATAACATTTGCCTTTCAGAGAATGAGAACAGTTTACTCAGTCCAGATGAGATCACTGCCCATTTCGATTAACAATGTTAATCATCACACCATTCACGCTCGCTGCAGCATGCATACATATTTTGTGGTCACATTCTTTTTGCCAGTTTCCCTTTGCTCGGTTGTTTCGCATCCTTTGTCTGGCGTGGAGTGTTGCAAAATTCTAATGCAAAGCTTTATTCGACTTGAACTGGAAGTGACTAGCGACTAACGACTTGTGTCTGTTCTGTTGTTTTTGTTGCTGCCTAAACACAAATTAATTGTCGCAGACAGGCGGGCAAACAAAAGAAACAAAAGAAGCACAAGGCTGTATTGATTTTTTTTAATTTATTTTTTTCATATCTACTCGTTTGCTTTTGTTGTCTATTGTGAATCGTTTGGCGTCTCGTTTTGCCCTTGTTGAATGTGTCGTACAGAAAATAGAAAATGTTCGTTGTAAACTTTACAACACTCACCATTTTCAAGCTCTCGAAAACATAAAACTGTCATTTGTGGGATGGTTGTGGTGTCGGGCGGGGTTCAATGTGCGAGCGCACGTATTTTTTTTTTTCTGGGTTGGTCAACCAAATAGCAATCGTGCACGCGACATTTTTTTTCATTTTCATTTTGGTTTCTTGGCAATTTTCTGTAAATGAGCAACAAGAGAATAGTTTTGCCGTTCTCGGCTTGCTTTGGAAGTCAAAAGTGCACTCACTAAAGTGAATTCGCCTTAATTGAATTACAAAAGTAACAAAAAAAAAGGGGGGGGGGAATTACGCGCGCGTTTATTAAGTTAGCTCTTTTAACGGGCGAGCCGAGCTAAGCCTTATGGATTGGTGCGGAGGAGGCAGTGGAAGTGGGTGGATGGGATGGTGGCTGCGGTTCGTTGCACGCCACGGCACAGCGAGCAGCAGTAGCAGCGTTTACGAAATAATAAGTTAGAACAATGAGTGCATAAGGCACTCTCCACGCTACATGCAAAAAAATAAAAATAAATAAACGTAAAGAAAAAAGCACAACCAGCAGAAGAAAGCGCGCAGTGTGCATTAAACTTTGCGCTAAATCCAAGCATTAAATTAGTGTGTTGTTGTTTGTTTGTTTGTTTGTTTGTGTGTGTGCGTTCGAGCATCACAAAAGACGCTGTCAAACACAGACTACAACTGTGCATGTGCATGTGTGTGTGGTGTGTGTGTGTCTATATACTTATG
Organism: Drosophila demipolita; assembly: GCA_035042405.1. Classification (NCBI taxonomy): domain Eukaryota; kingdom Metazoa; phylum Arthropoda; class Insecta; order Diptera; family Drosophilidae; genus Drosophila; species Drosophila demipolita. Next base: position 6,584,721 of record JAWNLI010000485.1, read on the forward strand.
TACAAATGGCTGCACTTTGTCTGTGCCGGTGTTGCCACTTGGCTGCTGTCTGTTGCCTGTAAATTGAGTGGCAGCACTTGTACTTGTCATACGTCTCGAGTTCTTTTCTCTCTATGTGTGTGTGTCTTTCGTGCTTTTCTATTTTTTGCATTAGCTTTGCTCAATTATAGGCAAAGTGTGAAGAGCCGGCCGGCTATTTACAACCTGACTGACGAATTCGATTGGAGAGAGATAGAGCGATGAACAAAAAAAGACTATCATAACCAACCCCCTCCCCCCATCCCTTCCTGCTTGGTATTCAACGGCCTGCTTAGCCGAATTCGACATACATCTGTGTATGCAACAATGCAGTCGAAGCGAACGCGACTGCAAATCAATAACCTAAACACAGACACCTAAAATAAACTTGGGTTTTTTCTGTTTTGTTTTGCTCTTTTTAAACAATTTTCTGGGTGGAATATTCGTGTTGCAGTTTACGCTTTTGCACCAATGCAAATACAGGTCGACAGTGTTGGAAAGGGCAAGAGTCTTTTGGGCGGAGGGGGGAGGGAGTAAACAATTCGTGCTAATTCTCTAGTTGGGCACCGTTATTTTTAGCCTTCACACACAGAAGTCGACGAAAAAGGCAAGCAGCTGTGAAATTGTCGTAAAATTGAAAGCTCAAGTCAAATGAAAACAGACAAATACACACAAAAGTATGTGTGTATTTACAGTTAGAGTAGTTGCGCAAATAACATGTTTTGGAGCATAGCAAAATACGGTTTATTTTAAGTACGGTATAACGGTAAATGTTTATTATGCTGCTAAATATGCGTATTTATATATTTACTTACTGAATTTCGAAGAACTGCCGGACTAAATCACTCTATTTCAATAATAACATGAAATGTACATAACAATGTGTGAAAATTAACACTACATTAAAGGTAGAATAAAGAGGAGGGAGGAAAAGAAGGAGAGGGTGTGACCCGACTAACACTCAAATTGACATAATTAAGCAGAGCGAAACGACCATTGCTATATCTCCATTTGTCATTTCCGCCTCTTTTGCCGATTGCACAACCCTATTTGTAGGTGTTGTGTGTGTGTGCGTTAATAAATCAACGCGTTAGTATTTGTTTATTGTTTACTTTTTTAGTTTGAATGGGGAACCGCAGAGTGCAAATCTGATTTGTTGTTATCATTAAAAATGAATGGAAGCACCAATTGTGAGCAGAGAGCGTTCAGATTGCTGGCAAGGTCGTTCACAAATGCATGCATAACAGTTATCAAATTTATGAAATATTCGTGTATTTAAATAAGACGTCATATCAGCTGTGGCTCTGCCTGCCAGCCATAATGATAAGTGACAGATGGCTCTGTGACTGTGACAAAGTGTGTGCGATGGTCACTTGTTCATTCACAATGGTTCACGCTATGAGCACAACACAAGTGAAAGAGAAAGGAGGCGACGACGCTACTCATGCCTGCCTGTCGCTTAGCAACAAAACGAAATGCAGAAAAAAAGAAGAAGTGGCAATGCTATTAGATTCTCATAACAGTTTAAAATTGTGTGAGCCGCTGTTAACCCACAGCGTTGCCCTATTTGTTTGCACACCTTCTTTGTGCATGTATGTCTCTCTCTCTATGTGTGTGTGTGTGGTTACGTGTCTGACTGTGTGGCTGGTGTTGTTTTTTTGTATTTGTGTGCTTGCTTGCTTGTTTGGGTGCGGTTTTCTGCACTACCCTCAACTTAACTTGACGCCCATTCGAAAGTCGCCTTCTTGTTAGCTTGTAACATTGATTTTTTTAAGTGACTTTTGCCTAATGTGTCAGATTTAGTAACTTATTGAACTTTACTTAATAACAGACGATCAACCTGTTATTAACATTTTGTTCAATAATTATGTTAAACCAAATCTGAAATTAGATCTTAAAATTTGAATTGATTGGCGGTGGTTATTTTAACAAAAATTTTATTCAATGGCAATTTATTATTTAATTTTGTATAATCGAGATTGCCGTTTGAATAGCCAGTTTAAGCGTCCACCCCTCCTCCGACACACACACATTGCCTATTCGCATAACGGCGAAGGTAGCGCACTCTCTCATCCCACGCTGATTCGTACTTGATCGGGGGTCATCGGCATGTCTCTGTCGCTACAGTTGTTCTGTTTTTATTGTTGTCGCTGTCTTCGTCATCATCATTGTTGACATTGCGCTGACGACACTAAGGCAAACCATTGGCTTGTTTACCTGCTGCATGCCATTTGCGCCAGCCTGCTTTGCCTGTCTGCCTGCCCGATTGTGATTGGGTGGGCGTGCAGCTGTTGCTATTGTTGTTGTTGCTGGCATTGTTAATTGATATTGTGGACACAATAAAACCACCATTCATTCACATTGAAATGTGATGAGTTCAAGAAAAGGCAACGCTGTCATATAACTAAAGAAAACAGTCCGAAATAAATCAAGTAGTATACCAATGATATTGACACTAATTGAGGCATAAATAGCTGTCAATACGATAAAAAAGGCCTGACATGAATATTGTAGAAAAAATAATAAAAATTACTTCCAAGGCGCCATCAGCAGTGAATGTTATCAATTATCAATACTGTTTTTCAAATAGGCATTAAATTCCATTTAAGCCCGTTTTTATTTGTGCAGCGCTCAAATTACGGTAAATATAAAAAAGTAAATATTTGATGTACAATTTACTCATGTGAGTCTTGGCTCTCAACAACATATTTTATTGATGGTGATTAGCGTTTCAATTGGTTTAATTGTCTCATGCCGCTGACATCTGGCAACGCTGTTGCTGCTGCTAACTGCACAAATTGATGTGTTTTTACACTTGCAATAGGAGCAAATATGACTTTTCCCCTTGGACATTTGACAATTTGGCAGTCATCGATAAAAATGTGACGCAGTGCAGCAGGAAACGAAATTGGGCAATTTTAGCTAAAGGTGAAGAAAAAGAACAAAATTCTTTCAAGTGAAGATCAAAGCCTATGCATAAACCGCGTTGCCTTATCTTGTATAAAATTATAAAAAATCAGCCAATTGTTATGCGAAATTTATATTTGCATTTAAAGATTAGGAGATCTACTTTAACACAATTAGTGCTGAAAACTTTAATTAAAGACCACAATTGAATTTTAAAGCTGCTATTTATATATATATATACATATTTTAATGTGTGTCAGTCAATCAGCAACGGCCTTGGCAAAATTTTAATTTGCATTAGTAAAATATATATAAAAAATATATACATTATTGTTTTTTTCATGGTTTCTCCAAAATATTACGTAAATGTACGACGACGCTCATAACTGCTGTGTGCTGTGGCTAGCTTGCCACACTTTACCAAAGGGACTCGAAATTAATTTTTTATCAGCACCTTTAACGACGTTTCACAGCAGCCATGCTGCATTCGCTTACTCTCTTTGCTGCATCTCTTTTATGCTTGCCGTTGCTCTCTTAGTTGTGCAAGTGGACAAGAGAGTGAGAGAGAGTTTCTTGATTTGCTGCGCTCATCTGTTCGTCTATTGTGAATGGAAACGTGCAGAAGAAATAAATTAGTGCAACTCTTTAAGTTTAAGTTTGTTTGGTGTCAACGCTGTCACATTTTGGACAAACAAACAGAAAAGAGCGCAACATGCATAAATTATAAAGCATTGTCAAGTAAAATAAAGTAAAGGCACTTGCGCCACATTAATTATGCAATAAAAGCAATTTCACTTCGCATGCATTTTGCATGAGGAGCAGATTTTTTTGCTTTTCAAAATAGAACGTACGTATAACAAATTTATTGAATAAACTATGTGCTTGGGCTTTGACTGACTACTAGAGAAGTGCGTACCACCCTGGAGACCGCACCGAAAATGTTTTGTGACGTCAGAGAAGCAGGCGAATAAGGCGCCAATGTCGATTTATTTGTTGCTGTTGTTGTTCTTATTGCTGTTGACATGTTGATGCGAAGGCAAAAAAACAAGAATTATAAATAGTTTACAAGTGAAGACAACTTCGACACTAACGACAGTGAGTCTAATAAGTGTTCGTCACAGTTTGATTTTGAATATTAAATGTTCGTAACAGTCTCATTTTAGAAATTATATATTTGCAACAATTTGGAATTGCGTTTCAGATCGTTAGCTTTTTAATAAAAAAAATGGATAAAACTGTTAAAACAAAATAAGTGTAAAAATATAACTGTAGCTTAAAGAGTAGTTGCATCCTTTTCCGACCCACTGTAGGTATTCGGCGAATAAAACAAGTGTACGGAAAATCAATAATATTTTTGGTTCCCCATTTCATCTCGATAAACAATGATAAATGAAAAATAACACAAAAATATTTATGATAAAAATTTGATTTTTGTATTTTAACAGGTTGAAGCTGGCGACGTTATCTTAAAAATCAATGACATCGATGTGCATCGCCACACAACGAAGGAAGGCAAGTTGAACTACGATTTGCCTTAATATATATATAAATATATATAATTGTATATTTTCCAATTTTAGTACTCAAGTGCTTGCGTCTGTCGGAGAACTTGGTTACCTTGGAACTGAAACGAGGCAAGTGACAATTAAATATTATCACTTTTTGTATTCGTTGAATAACACTCTGACTTCTTACAGATCCCCAATTGAAAGCGCGCATTAAAGAGCAATTGGCCAACACGCAGAGTCCGCATTACGTGGACATTGAATCTCCCATCAATATTTATGATTACAGCAGTAGTCCCAAGCATCAGCGTCAGCATCAACATCAACAGAATAAGGGCGCGACCACGCCCACAAATGCTGGTGGTTCGCCGGCGTTGCGCTACAAATCGCCAACGCATTTGCCTTCGTTGCGGCAACAGTCACCAACAGCAGCTGCTGGAACAACACAAATCGTAACAACAACAACGCAACAACAAAAACACACGCACAGTCGCAACTCTTCCGCCAGCTCGACCAAGATTCAAATGGTCGAATCGATCACCAGCATTACGACGAGCATAAGCAACAGTAATCTATTAGTTGCCGAATCTCCGACAGCCGCTGTTGCTGGCGGCGCCAACAGCGTTGCCACCTCGCCCACATTTCGACCCTCACGCATTCCACAGGCGCTGAAAGCCGTCGTCGCACCACCCAAGTTGCCACAATTGCAGTCGCCACAGCACAAGAGACCACGACCCTCCCAAATACCAACGAAAGCAGCCAACGGCGGCAATAACGGTCTGCAGCAACAGCAGCAGCAGCAGTTACCGTTACAACAATCGAATAGCTACAGCGGCAGTCCGGCCGTAAGCCGGCAGCGTTATACGGAACGCAGCGAATCAGAACCGGAACCACATTCGGCACCGCCGCAACCGGCAAAGACGCCACGTTTCGAGGCATACATGATGACCGGTGATCTAATCCTCAATTTATCCAGAACGCCACAATCAAGCAATCTGCTAACGGCCCAAGCCAAGAAGGTAATAATGAGAGATTTGCGAATAAGCCAATATGCTTAACATCTATGAGCTCCTCACTGGTATTAATTGAAGCACCAATTAGCTTCCCAGTGGAACATTAATTACGCAGGTACCAAACTGAAATAGGACGGAAGAAAAGGGATTCTGAGCACAGCAGCTATCATATATAAAGCCTCCGGTTAAGCCTAGTACACAAAGAAAACTACGAACTAGAAACTCCAAAACAATTATGGGTTGCTGACCCTTCCTTCAGGAATTCATTGTTACATTCTTGCCCCGTCAACCACAATAGTAGCGAGATTCAAGAATATAGAGGGGGACTAAATTTAATTTAACTTTGAAGTGAATATTATTTGTTATTAAAAATATAATACTTAAAAGTCTGAAAGTAAGCCAAAATTCCAGATGAAAAAATCCCTTTGAGCTGCCACTAATAATTCTTTCTTTTTCCGGTTTTTTTTGTAGGTGGATAGCTTGCGTGACTTTCCCAAACGCAATCTGGGTAATGCGCGTCCAAATGGCGCATTAGCACCACGTGCCTCTGGCGAATCTTCGCCCACATCTTCATCATCGGTTGACTCGCCCACCAATACGGCCAGTTCGGATTCGGTAAAGCGAGAGGCAAAGTTGCAACAACATCAAAGAGGCCAACAGCAGCAGCAGCAGCAACAAGAACATCAGCAGCAGCAGCAACAGCAACGTGACAGTATCAATAACAGTTACAATCGTCGGGATTCGTTGACCAACGATACGTTGGTGTTGTGCGAGGAGCTGGAGCGAGATGAGGATGCCACCGTTGGTGACTACGGCGACAATAAGCGACAACAGCAGCAACGTCAAGCGCAGCAACAGCATCGCTATCGACATCAGCAGCAACAGCAACAACAACAGCGCTATGAGTACTACCAAAACGAGGACGAGCTGGAGGAGGAGGAGGATGGGGACCCGGAGGAGCGTGAAGAGGATCAAACGCATTACGACATCACCAACATCGAGACGTATCAGAGTGGACAGGGACGTGGCGACGACGAGGACGACAGCGACCGTCAGTGTCTGGTTGTTGATGATGACGAAGAGGACAACGTGGACTACGATGAGGAGGAGAACGATGCCGGCGATGAGGAATACTCGACCAAATCCGGCTCGGTCAATAAACGGATGCGTGCCCTCAAACAACGCACCGGTGGGCGGCAACAACAACAGCAGCGGAATCGTGATGCCGCCGATTGTGCCGGGCGTGGCGTTGGTTATTCCGCTGCCTCGACATCCAACTCATCGGGGACGGTGAAGAGCGAGGCGATTTTGGGTCTCGGTCAGGATGAGACATCGTACTCAGTGCCAACATCACCCATATCGCTGTCGGCGCCACTCATCGACAAGGAGATGGCCAGTTCGGTGCCGACCAGTCCCGAGCCCAGTTCACTGGCTGCTGCTGGCGAGTCGAGCAATGGTGGCGCCGGTGCTGGTTCTGCTGGTGTTGTGGTACGTCGCCACAATGGTCACGTGGTGCGCAAGTGTGATGCAGCCGGTTTTCGCACCAGCAAATCCGAGGATCATCTGCAACAGATCCAGCGCGAGGGCATTGCCGCTGTGATACCCATCGATATCGATGAGGATGTGAATAGCTCGCTGAATACGCTGCTCGATACACGCCACGACTCGGAGGATTCGCAGGTAAACCTTTGGATTAAATAGGTCAGCTAGCAGCAAATTAGTTGATGGACAGATTTTAGCTGAGATTGACTTTTCAGTCCCCCTCCCTTTTCCACCTCAGAACACGCCTGTTGTAGAATCCTGTTTTGACTGAACTTAAAACTGTTGTGTGTAGTTGTCAACCACAATTGATGTGATTGATTGTATCGATTTAACTAAAATTCCATTATTATTATCATCATCATTATGTTCAAAAGTATTTATCATATATATACATGAATACCACTCGCTGTAATTCAACTCATGTTCCCATATTCTCATCTCTGTAGAAATTTTACTTACTCTCGTTACTTGTTAATCGTTACCCGTTACTATTTGCTCTCTGTATTTACTTTCCTTCCAACTATCTTATCTTGACTATTTATCTAACTATCTACTCAATTACATCGATTAACTATCGATTTATATCTTGTTCTTACACTTAACTCTTACTCTTACTTGTGTTCTTTCTTTCTTTCCTTCCTTGCGTTTTCTCTGTTGATTCGTATTTTATCTAAACATTTCTCGACATATGCGCAAATTCTTAAAAAACAAAAAAAACATACAAACAAATATAAATAGTCAACAACAACAACGGCATCAACGGTTAAGAACAACTCGTCGTCGGCGCTGAACAACAACGAGAACGCAAACGACGAGTTTGACTCGAGCAGCAACAACAATAACAATGACAATGAGGCCACAGCCGAATTGCCGCCATTATCACCAAGTAAAGCAGCAGCAACAACAACAACAGCAACAACCATAACAACCAATATAACAACAGCAGCAACAACTAGCCGAGGCTGCAGCAACAAATTAAACTATCTTTTACGCAAAAAGGTTGCCATTTGTTAAGCATGGCATGCTTGAGAATTAATCTGCTTTCCTGTGTATTTTAATTTGCCAAATTGATGTTTTTTGGTTTTTTTTCCTTTGTGTTGTTGCCTGCGCTTTTGCCAAAACCGTTTGTATCGTAGACATCAAGTAGAAATAACCGATAACCGTTAACCGATAACCGATAATATTAAAAATGAAAGCTTTTTACTACACCACCAACACTTACTGCGTTTATGCAAGGCAAGGGACTTTCATGCAAGTACCAAAAATGTTCCTTTATTAGTTACCCAAAACAATTTTAAATGACAGCCGCCCAAAGGATCCATGGTGCAATTATAGAAGGTGCTCACAGCAGCTATTTTGAGGTGACATTTTAATAGATGGACCATTCCATTGTTTTTTTTTTTTTTGCCTGTCTAACAGCAATTGGCGAAAGTTTAAATTATTGAAGCAATGAACTGAATATTTATTTAATAATAATTAAACAAATTTCACAATCTTTAATTGAAGCTTTGAATATAAATGATATAAAGCAACTATAAAAACAAATTTATACGTCACAGCAGCTGCGTAACAACTGTCAGGCGTGGTACCTTGTAGACTTACACCATGATCCATACTGTGTTTATGCAGGGAAATCTCATGCAAATTCGCCAAAACAAATGAAAATTCTCAAAAAGTGGCAGCCCTAAGGAGGTAATATGGAGCCGCATCGAATGCGATCCGATGATAACCATAAAAAAACACATTTTAATTTTGTGTTCTTCGATAGCAATGATATTCATTAAAAAGGCAAGCATAAGCGCAGTTAGAGACTTTATTTCGCATACTCACACACACAGACAACACATACACGGAGAGACACACACAGGCAATAGGAATCTTTCAGATTGGACAATGGCAAATGTAAATTGATGAAACGCTAATTTGACAAACCAAAAAAAAACTATGTATATAAAACTAAATATATTGCTAATTATAAGAAGCGCCACAATTGAGCAATTATTAATTTATGTCTTTTCTCCACTGCAGGCGTCGGAGCGCGATCGTATCGTGTGGACTTACAATGCGCCACTGCAGCCACACCAGTTGCAGCAACTGCAGCAACAGCAGCAATTGCAGCAGCAGCAGCAACAACAGCAGCAGCAGCAGCAATACTACGGTCAGCAATCGCATTCAAATTCCCATTCAAGTTCCATTAGTTCATCACCACAGCATTCGGCAGCCGGCAGTCCGGCCTCACCCACATCGGTGTCTTCATCCGTAATGTCCTCGTCTGGTTCAAGGAGCGCACCAGTCGCTCAGCAGCAGCAGCAGCAACAACTCGCACAGCAGCAGCAACTCACACAGCAGCAACAGCAGTCAACTGTTGGCACGCCGGGTCTGTTGGGCTGTCCAAATGGTGGTGGTGCTAATGGTGGTGGTGGTGGTGGTAGTAGTGCTAATGGTGGTGGTTTTGGCAACGATCAGAGCGTCTCCGAGGCCATCTCAAATATCTCTAGTCCCGACTATCAAGACGACGATAACTTATTGAGTTCTCGCGATATTTTAGGCGGCATGGTACTTAGCGATCCCAGCGACTCGGACTCCACCATTCTCGTCTCGGATGCGGCCGCCCAGCAGCGCCAGCAGCAGCACAAGCAACAGATGCGTGCTCAGCAACAGCAGCAGCGTGAACGTGATCCTTCAGAGCATAAGCTGGTCATCCAGGTGCCTGGCAAGGATAGCAATGCGAGCAACACGAGCAGCGGCGCCACACGAACATCCGAGGAGGATGGTGGCGGTGGCGGCGGCGGTAACTGCACCGATGATCCGCTCTCAGCGTTCGCAACGGCGGGTCGGGATGGATCACCGCCCGTTTCGGATGATGGCAGCGATGTGGAGTCGCTGCACTCGTATCATTACTCACCCAAGGCGGTGGACATGCCATCGGCCATACGCCTGGCCAAAAGACTGTATTCCCTCGATGGTTTCAAGAAGAGCGACGTGTCGCGGCATCTCAGCAAAAAGTTGGTTACACACTCCACACACAGTTAATCCTCATCTGATCACTTAATCCTCTTTTATATTGTGTAGCAACGACTTTAGCCGCGCTGTGGCCGATGAATATCTGAAGCATTTTAATTTCGATAAGAAATCATTGGATTTGGCACTGCGCGAATTCCTACAGCAATTCTCACTGTCGGGCGAGACACAGGAACGTGAACGCGTTCTTGTCCATTTCTCGAAACGTTTCCTCGACTGCAATCCGGGCACATTCAACTCGCAGGATGCGGTCCACACGCTCACCTGCGCCATTATGCTGCTGAACACAGATCTACATGGGCAGAACATGAATCGGAAGATGAGCTGTGCCGAATACGTTGACAATTTGGCCGATCTCAACGATGGCGAGAACTTTCCCAAGGATGTGCTCAAGCATTTGTATCAGGCCATCAAAACGAAGCCACTGGAATGGGCGCTGTAAGCAAATTAGAATCACTTCTTGTAATTTACACTGTAACTCATATTAATTATATAAAATTCACTCTTTTTTAGTGATGAGGAAACTGCCGAATCGCAGCAGCAGCGTGCCAATAATAATACAACAGTAACTGGCGTCAGTCAGAATCCTTTCCTGGATGCTCCCGAATCAGCCACAGCCATTGAGTACAAAAAGGGCTACGTGATGCGCAAATGCTGCTACGATACTAGTTTTAAGAAAAGTAAGTTATAGAATTCAAAACAAATTAGTTGAATAAGACTAAAGTCGCAATTGTTTACAGCACCATTTGGTAAACGCTCGTGGAAAATGTTTTTCATAACGCTGCGCGATCTTGTTCTATATCTGCACAAGGACGAGCACGGCTTTCGCAAAAGTCAAGTGAGTTTTTCTAGGAGTTGTGTCGGGTTTCATATGCAGTTTTACTTTTAATTCATTTTACGCAGATGTCCGACAATCTGCACAATGCGATTCGCATACATCACGCACTGGCCACCATGGCCAATGACTATACTAAGAAGCAACATGTGTTCCGGCTCCAAACTGCCGATCAGGCCGAGTATCTTTTCCAAACGAGCGACTCCAAGGAGCTGCACTCCTGGGTAGAGACAATTAATTATGTCTGTGCAGCGTTTTCAGCGCCACCACTCGAAGGCGGCGTCGGCAGTCAGAAGCGTTTCCAGCGCCCTCTGTTGCCCAGTGCGCAAACCAAGCTGCTTGTCGTAAGTTTACTCTTCAGTCAATGTTGTGCGTACTTTAATTACTTGTTTATTTAATAATTGTAGAAGGAACAGCTCGAGTCGCATGAGGTGCAAGTGGCTCAGTTAAATCATGAATTAAATGAGCATCAAAAGGCGCCAGTGCCTAGCAAAGGATTGCCCTTGCAGAACTTTAAGGAGAAGGAGAGCTATTTGCAATATGAGGTGAGTGGTGTTAACTCTCACTGTTAACGCTCTGTGTGAGATCACTGTTAACTATGCTGTTAACTCTTACAGCTCCGCCGCTATGAGGCGTATGTCGGCATTCTAACTGCCAAGCTGCTCGCCGACCAGCAGCAGCCACTTGAATTGCAAACGATAACAACGACAACAACATCACAAACAACACCAACGCTCGAAGAGGACGCAGACACATTCCCCGTGGGCAACAGTACCGCGCCCACAATGCCGCAAAGTATTAACAGTCAACAGCAGCACCAACAGCAGCCACAGCAGCAGTCAACTAACAGCAGCAGCAGCAGCAGGTACAGTCAGCAACAGCAGCAGCGGGCAAGGAACTCCTCATCCAGCGGCAATGCCCAACAGGACATTGGCTGACGCGTAATGGGAGTTTTCTCAGCTTGTGTGGTTTAATGCAAATGCCCCAACCCATTTCTAAACATGTTTTTTTCTTTGTTTATGTGTTGTGTTCCTTTGTTTCCGCTTGTTTTTGTTTTTGTTGTCATTGTTGGTCAGCTTGTTTTTAATTAGTTGTTATCCACACTTATGTAAATACAAATCGTTGTTCAAATTGTTTGTGCACACCCTAATTCATCGTCCTGTGTCCTTTGTCCCAAGCGTGTAATTATGAAATCACGCAAAAAGCTTTAATCATCAATTATCAAATGCCTAAACAATAATTCATACTTACAAGTTGCGCTCGCGTAGGCAATTAAAATATATCAAGCAAAAATCCTAATCTAATTAGTTGATATAAAATAGATTTATTTTCTTCTTAGTTTGTTTTTCCTTTTTCAAAAGAAAGCCACACAATTTACTGTGAAAACTCTAAGCAAACTTAATAGAATCTTAAGCAGACAAAAGTCGAACAAATCAAAAAGAAATTGAAAAAAAAAACAAAGTTTTTGTAGCACTCGTAGTGAAAACTAAAATTTTTGGCGTTAAAAAACAATATATAGAAGTCAAAAGAAGAACTCAATTGTGGTTCAAAAGTAGTTACGTTTAATGTTTATACCTTGCCGAACAAAAGCATTCTAAATATACATAATACATATACATATATGAAATGTCGTTTTCAAAGCGAATCCAAAATCTTAACATTTGAATATAGAGTTATAATATGATTAGAACTCTTAGAGACATATATGCGCACATTATAATGTTTCTGTTGATACATACATACATATGTATTAGTCGCCTATAGTTGTTGGACATACACACACACACACGCATACACACACAAATACACAGCCAGTCACACATTACACATCATACATACTCTGATGTAAACTATGTATAAGTTTCATGCTTACAAAGTGGACAAAAACCCATGCGAAAAAACAAAAAAAAACAATGCTGCTTGTTTTCAGCATTAATTAATTCCCACAATATTCTGTTGCGTTATGTTTCACATGAAAAAAAGACAAAGCACAAAACCAAACACAAAGAATTCTTGAATTTTTACAGATGGTTCGGCGGCGCCTGCTGTTGTCTCCTGCCCTGGCGGCAATTGCTCTCCTATTTCGAATGCCATTGAAAATTTTAAATTGTTAAATCTAAACTAAACTAGCCATCTAACAATCTGCACACAACTACAACAACAGCAACAAACAACAACTGCAACAGCCACAAACAACAAGCAATTATTTCAAACGGAAGGCAATCGCAAAAACAACTTCTGCACAGCAAACAAACAACAACAATCTAAAAAACAATAAATAAAATAATCAAAAAAGAAGGCTCGACATAAATGTGAGCAAGTCAATTGCAAAATTCTTATGTTTTACATGTTCTACTGTCAATTGTCCAGCTTTGTATAGCTTTGCTGTGTATATATATAAATATGTACTCTATCTATAATCAGATATTATTTTATTTTCTATTACAACTTGGCAAATTTCTATAAATACTCAATTTTTTTTATGTATCTATAATTTGATATACTCATATAAAATATTAATAACGAAATTGATTTTCATTTGCAGCAGAAAAGAGAAGAAAAAGAAATAATTACGCTTTTTCGTTTCGCTATTGATTTTGATCATTTGAAATCTACAACACAACACAAAAACACTTCGGCAATTGGTAAGCTAACAACAAATGAACTAATTTACATTTTAAATTAAATCTGATCATTCTCTTTGTTCGAAATGCAGCCCAAGTCTATGCAAAAAATACTCCAATTGCCATTCACACACCACACCACAACACACACCAAACCAAGCCACACACGCATCCACTCGCACACCAATGTATCACTCAACTCACAACGCACAAACACACAATTTGGATTGGAATCGAGGGAGCCACTTTGATGATGATGTTGATGATTGTGATGATAGAGGGAAAAAACTGGGAAATAGGGGATTGGGGAGATTGGAATGATTATGGAGAGAGGGGGGAGAGAGACTATAAACACTCACGCGTTGCGGCTGTGCCGTGTGGCGCCAAACAGTCTGCCAATAATTCAGAATTTATGTACATTTCTTAAGCTACATAATAAATTTTGGATGACTATAATTGTAATCGAAGTTGTTAAGGGTATTAAGATCCTAAAATACATCTACAAAATCGAACGTTCAACAGAGCCGGGCAACGAATATATAAATATATATAAATGTATGTATATATATATATATATATATATATATATCGAAAATCGTTATTTTATAAACTTCACAATACACACAATATATATTTATCACATTTATCATAATTTGCTGATATTAATTATCTTGCTGGTCTCGTTGAGTTGTTGTACTCCTCAGTTGTGATCGACATTAATAGTTGTTACGGTTTCACAAAATCTTAAATGAAGCCAAGATCGCTGCTTACTTTAAAAACTACATAATTACATATATATTGTTCTATTGTTTTGGCATTTGTCAAGGACTCTGCTGAACGGCATTTTGTGTTTGTTGTAGGGTATACACTGCAATGTATACACTGCTTTATCACACATATATACTTATTATTTAAACAATTTATATACATTTTGAACACGGAAAACAGAAAGAACGAAACTTACATCATTACCTATGATATCATTATAAATGATAAAAATAAATTATTAAAACATTTTCTCGATAAACAATTGCGAATTATGTCGAAGAGAAGGTATATAATTTGCATAATTGGCCTTTTTGCGATAAGTAATGCTCTCCAATATTATTATGTATTTATTTAAATAACAACAATTGGTTGATTACGCGACAAGTCCACGTAGCTAGAATATGAAATTATAAGAAACGAGAACGAATCACACATAATAATAAAAACGAAATACAATAACTTTGACTACATACGTATGTATATTTTTTATTAATATATATATATATCTATATATATTATATTGTGTAATTATGTAAATGTAAACTGTATAACAATTGTTTATAATTATTTTTAACAATTCTATTGAAACGGCAATAAATTGAGAAATTATACAAAATATTTGAGAACCTATGTACTGCTTATGTAAAGAACATTATGTGTATATTTTATTTAGTCACTTTGTAAACCCACATAATATTTCGATAAATGAAACATAGGCAGATGATGGACACAATTAAGTGCTAAACGATAAGCTTTGAGTGTAGCTTAGAGTGCATTTTATATATATTAAATGCGTACATTATATGTATATGCAGATACTATTAACAGTTATATATATACTTATGTATATATATATATATATATGGTTAAACACATTCAACAATTGAGACACATTAAAAACTCTTCCAAACAAAAATTGAGTTCTTTCAATATTTGTGTTTTATTCGGATTTAAATGTGAACGATGTGTCCGTCTCCTCGATCATATTCTCCAGGCGCAGTCCCAAATTTCGTCGCTGCATATCCAGTTTAATCACGGACGCGATTATCCGATCCCCAATGCTAAGCTCCTTGTTATTCATATAGTTTCTATGGATGAGACCATCCCGGTCGACGCCAACATCAACGAAGGCACCAAAATGCGTCACATTTGTGACAGCTCCTAGAGGAAGAACAGAGCACAAACAGTCATACATCGAATTATAATGTTTTCTTTAGCCAAATTTACAGACCTGTGAGCACATCACCTATGCTGAGATCATCCAGACGTGTTAGACCCTGCTTGAAAAGCGGACGCTTGTCCAGATCCGTCCGATAATCCTGCAGAGGCTCACGCTGCAGAGCAATCAGCACAAACTTCAGCTGCCGTCAACAAATAAATATGTAATTATAGGTAAAATAATTAATTATTTTATCCGTTGTTTACCCTATCCATGTGCAGCTTGTGCTGCTCGGCAAGCTTCTCAAGTTTATGCTGGGACATGGTGAACTCCTTGATGCGTTCCATAAAGCTAGCCTTGCCAATATCCGAGAGTTTTAAATCACATTCACGAACGACGCTGAAAATAAGTTTAACGAAATTAAAACAGTATAAAAATCATTTTAATACATTATACAACAAATGCCACCCAAGTTGAAGGTCAGCGAGCTGAAGAAGCTCTACGAAGAGCGCTGGCAGTATCCGCCGCCACAGAAACCACCCAAAATCAAGTTCATCGCCTGCGGTGAAAGCCCAAACTATGAGAGTGAGAAGAAAACGTATCCGCCATGCTGGAAGTCACCGATGGCAATGACAAAGGAAGCACGATATGGTCCCTGCTGGGATTATCCGCCGGAACGTTACAGGCGCTATCCCTTGCAATCGCCATGTCGTGGAGCAGTCATTCCAGCAAACGCTTTGGTGCCCTCATTCGAGCACTGCGAAACGCCTTACACCCGCTGCGATTTCGGACTGGAGCAGTGTGTGCATCAGCAGATACTTATCATTGAGACAATGTTCAGGGATCTGAAGTGTCAGCATGAGAAGGCCAAGGAACTGCAAATTGAGATGGCCAAAGAAATGCGTGAGCAGGCCATACGCCGCCGCCTACTGATTAGATCAGCATGTGGCATCAAGATCTACCCGGAATACCTAAGCCAGTTTGCCGAGCACCGAGCACTGTGCACGTTCCAAAAGGCACGCAATGTCATCACTACATCCAAGTATGACTCACTATACAGGAACGCATTAACTTTCCATATTTAATCTATTTCCCTTGCAGCGCTGAGCTGGCGGCTTCAGTGCTTGCCATCCGGGATACAATGCCGGAACTGCGGCGGCGTTTGGACAAGTTGGATCGGACACTGAAGAGCCCATTTGTATTGAGCCTGGAAAAGGTGTTGCAAACCATACAGAATCTGTACGATTACTACTTTGAAGTGGTACGTAAGTACAAGACCTGGGCACAGCTGATAGATTCCGCCCAGGAGCACTCAATCGAGAACTATTTGGAATTACTGAGCGCTCAAATGGATTTCGAGAGCTTCAAGCGCGCTGGCACCGAAGGCTGCACCTGCAAGCGATGCAGCAACAAGAATCCATTGGAGCCATATCTGCCGTGCTGGTGCCAGGGACGCGATCGTCGCGACAAAAGCGTAAATCTTATGGCAACCAATAACCAGAGCCACAAGAAAATTGATGTCAAACTCGAGTCCAGCGAAAGCGGCTATGGAGACAAACAAAGTGATATCTCATTGCTGCAGCAGCAGTTGCACAAGTTGAATGATGACTAAAAACAGTCAAGCCTCGTTTCCCCATTTTTTTAGAAGTACAAGTAAAATAAATGATTTTTTCATTGTATTTTTTTCTGTTTACTCACGCTTCGGCCACTTTGTAGCTTTCGGGGTGCACCCAGGTGCAGTCAAGCGGATTGCTTAGCTTGCCGCCTACACTGAGAGGTTCGATGCGCACGAAGCCTGCACACTGAACATATGTCTTCTCTCCTATGCTGCGCACAGACAGCAGATCCTTGCGCGTCTGAAACGGACCCTTCTGTGTGCGATGCTCAATGATCTTCTCTGCTCTCTTTTCAGACAAGCCCGCAATGTGTCTACAAATGAATAATTAATATTGTGTACAATATGCACAAGTGCAAATGTAATAAGTCTCACTTTAAAACACTGAGACTGGCCGTGTTTAGATCTACTCCCACATAGCTGACACATTCGGAGACAACGTCGTTTAATGCCTCCGTCAACATTTTCTCGTTCACATCATGCTGATACATGCCCACTCCCAAATGGCGGGGCTCAATCTTTACATATTCACTGAGCGGATCATTTAGACGACGGGCAATGGAAACTATAAAGATATTTGTCAAATTCATTTATCTTAGCTAGATTCTTGTGTAAGCGACAAACCAGCGCTTATTTCGTTCATGTCCATTTTGGGAAACTCCTTGGTGGCCACATCGCTGCAAGAGTAAATGGAGGCGCCATTCTCGTTCACAATACTGTAGCGAATACGGCCACCGTCCAGAATGCCCGCTTTGAAGAGCGATGTCAACCACATCTCAGTCTCACGGCAGGCGGTTCCATTGCCAAGTGCAATCACCCTGCAGCTATAATAATAATTACATTTTAATTTTACTCTAATATACAAATTAGAATTTATCTACTTGTATTCGCTTAGCAAATGCACTAGCTTCTGCTTGGCTCCATGCAGATTGGAGTGCCGGCCATGCGGATAGATGACTGCAGTTTCAAGGACATCAGCTGTTTCAGATACTAGTGCCAATTTGCAGCCGTTTGTAAAGCCGGGATCAATGCCCAGAATGCGTTCACCTTTTAGCGGGGACATCAGCAGGAGTTGCTTCAGATTCTTTCCAAACACTTCGATGGATGCTCGAGTGGCTTTCTCCTTCAGATCAACGCGCACCTGACGGCAAAGCAGCGGAAGCACTGAAAATGAATATAGTATATTACTTAATAGTTGGCCCATTGTAACTCAATGTAACAGCTTACATTTCTTGGTAAAGCACTCTTCTAATGCACGACTAAAGACCTCCCTGCGCAGTGAATACTGTAGTCCTTGGGACATATACTGGTCGGATATGAAACGCATTAGATCGTTTTTCATGTAATTGTTGGTCTCCACTTTCACGGTGAGAAACTTGTGCTTCTCTCCTCGATTAATGGCAAGGGTCTGATGAGGTTTAATTGTCTTAATATCGCATTGAAAGTTGAAGTAATTCTCAAATTTAGAGCTGTCCAGCTTCTTGTCAGCGATTCCATTTGACACAGCAGCGGATTTACTGGTAGCTGCTGCCTTTGTTGCTGTTGTGTTTTTTGCCTTGCTGCACTTAAGCACAATAAATTGTACATTTTGTCTGCCAAGGATGAGATTATATTGATATGTTTATCCTTTTTTTTTTTTGGATTTACTTACATTCGTCTCAACTCTTCCAGTACACTTGTGTTCTTGCTAATATTGTGTATAATGATGTTGCATATGCCCACCATTATCTGCTCTTCTGTGGCTAAATCCGGATTGTTCGAATCAATAGCTGAGGCTAGGTGCACTTCCGGTGCTGTTCCGTAGAGCAGTGCATCGGCATACTCCTGCAATCCTAGGGCCTTGGCCCGCTCCGCTAGTGTGCCTTTGCTAGCTGGTTTGTACGGTGCATACAAAAATTCGAGCTCTTCAGCTGTCTTGGCGCACATAAGCTCGTCGCGTATTTCCGTATTGAGCACACTGTCGCGTTCCAACTGATTGACGATATTCTCAGCTCTCTTGCGCAGATCCACAATATCTGTGTAAGTGTTGCGAATGTCTCGCAATCGATCTGGCGTTATATGATCCACCAAATCCCGCCGGTAACTAATAATTCAGATATAAATTGCATATTATAATGGATGATAGATAAAGATAAAAAGAGTTTTCCACACATACCGGCAAATAAATGGAATCGTGTTCTCATTCTCGAATAACTGAACTATATTTCGCGCCGCTGTTGGCTGAATATGTTCCGATTCGGCTAGGAGTTCATATACGTTCCACACTTTGCGTCGCTCCCAAAACGAGTTGCGCTTGTTGGTTGAACTAGTAGATGCTACTGGACCTGAGCTATGTGCAGCTCCATCCACTTGTGAGGCAGTTGGCAAGGCTTGTTCCACGACTGCCTCATTTGCGATGCTGTTTTGATTGGAAATCGCATTCTCTTTGTCCTTTTTCGCGCGCTTTTTCTTTGGCGCAGTGGGCTCATCGGAGCAGGCACTGCGGTTAGGATCAATCCAACGTTTCCTTGTTCCACTACTGCAATATAAAAGATTATCATCTAATGCCCATTAGTGGTGATTTATGTAAATAAATGCTTACGCGCCAGATACTGCCGCTGCTCCACGATCTATAACACGAGATCTGGTCTCTGTTGGCCTGTAGTCATCGTTGTCATTGCGGCCGCCAAATTCCTCTTCTGAATCGGATAACTCAACTATAATTGGTTTTTTAGCTGCCGCACGTCTCGGTCGCAAAGACATTTTAGTTAAATGAATCAACAAGTGGCAATTTTTAGTTTTTGATTTTGCATCGATTAGAGATGGCATTCTTAAACAGTAAAGTATCGATAGTCGGTATTCCATACTCTACACATTCGCTATTATCGTTAAAATTCATAATTTTTAACTTGTCATTTCAAAATTTACATAGATCTAAGTAGGCTTATGTATAAAACTATATATTTTAGTCTATATTTTTTGATATTCCATTAAACTGTCGAACATACAAAATTTAAATTTGTCTTCGTATATAATTCGCCTTGTAAAAATTTACGTGGAAATCATGTGCCATATATGAATGAGACGATGCCTTCTGACTGCCCGGACGGATGATTCAAGCTAAAGAGCTACCCATCAACGAGCGATAATCGCTATTGGGCAGCCGGTGAGACCAAAAATTCGCGATTTGTGTTCGATCAGGTGTCTAGCAGTAAACCATTAATCAGTGGTAGCGCAAAGAGGTACGTTGAAAATAAAGAATCTCAAAAATGGACAGCGCGGCTCTGCAAGTCGACAGGAGGCAGGTCAGGACCTAGGCAACAATGGAGATGTGACCTCGAATTGTCGCGATCCAAGGGGTCGAAGACGCCCATGGCAGAATATGTGGCCGTACGGTCGTGATCAGTACGAATTACGAAGAGAAGGATTGGACAATAAAGTTAATAGCCCACCGCAATTTGACACCTCATTGCAGCAAGATGCTTTGAAAAAGATGAAATATGACCAAAAACCTTTTTGTTAATTTTTCCAAATGTATGCAATACAAGTAAAGTTTCATAACAAAAAAATTATATTTTCAAGCTTTAAAAAATAAGATTGAATCTGTCAACCTCGCATTTGAAAAATTCAACAATTGCCTTTTGGGTAAAGATCAATTTTCGATTCCATATTCGATATCATTTCGCTTATGTACTCAATGTACTCGTTTCAAAAACAGCTGTCGCTGTATAAGCGGCAAATATTTCGTGCTTAAGTTTCGTCTGTTAAGTTAAAGTGCAGCATTAAACAATAAAAAATGCTGCAACACTGCTTAATAAGGCGCTACAAGTTGTTGCTGAGGCAGCATGCCAAAGTCATCAAGCGTTACTACAGTGGCGAAATCAGAAACATTGGCATTTTGGCACATATTGATGCTGGTATTACGAAATCACCGTTGTTTACTATTTATAATATACTTATGTTAATTATTTTGTCTGTAAAGGCAAAACGACAACAACCGAACGAATGCTTTTCTATGCGGGCAAGACGCGCTCTTTGGGTGAAGTGCATCGCGGCAACACGGTAACGGATTACCTAGCACAGGAACGTGAGCGAGGGATCACGATTTGCAGCTCAGCAGTCACATTTACCTGGAATGGCAAGCGGTTGGTATCTTGTATATTGAATGAAAATGCTTAGGAATGGTGATATTGCTAATGCTATTGTTAACTAGTATCAACCTACTGGATACTCCTGGTCACATTGACTTCACAATGGAGGTGGAGCAATCTCTATACGCCGTTGACGGAGTTATTGTTGTCCTGGACGGAACGGCGGGCGTAGAAGCTCAAACTGTAACTGTATGGACACAAGCGGACAAGCACAAGCTACCGCGTCTCGTATTCGTCAATAAAATGGATCGTCCAGATGCAAATTTCCAGAAATGCATAGATGATTTAACGGAGAAATTAGACGCTAGACCCATTTGCACGCAATATCCAACGAAAAGCGCCGATGGACACCTCGGTAATTGATTGAAAATTAAATATGGTTGGCATTAAAATCAATTCGTTGCAGCAATATTCGATGTGATAACAATGGAACAGATGACTTGGCAACAAAATGACTTTGGTCGCAATTACAGAAAGGTGAAGCTGGAATCTTCTACTGAATTGCAAGAGAAACGCAACGAGCTCATTGATCAGCTGTCCGGGATCGATGATGAGTTAGCCGATGTGGTCATTAGTACGGAAAGTTTTGATAAAGTCAGCAATGAGCTGATCGGACAAGCGTTGCGCCGTGCCACTTGCCAGCAGAAGGTAGTTCCAGTGCTTCTGGGCTCTGCCTATAAGAATATTGGCATACAACCTCTAATGGATGCTGTGAACGCGTATTTGCCCATTCCAGCGGAACGCAATCAGATGTATGATTGCTTTGGGTAAGTATTCGATAATAACCGTTGTACAATAACCTCTGTAGTATAACGTTATTGCAGCAATGATTTTGCGGGCAAGGTATTCAAAATTGTTCACGACAAACAGCGTGGACCTCTGACTCTTGTGCGCCTATTACGCGGTGAGCTAAAGCGCGGCATGCGTCTACTCTGCTCTGCCCGTGGACAGGCGGAGGTCGTCTCGAAAATCTATGAGCCGCTGGCTGATGAATACCGAGAGGTTGGTTCCATGCATGCCGGAGATGTGGCCATATGTGCGGGTCTTAAAGTAAGCATCCCATATACAATTAGGTACAATTGCGATAAATGAAACCCCATTCATCACAGTCAACAGTTACTGGTGATCTACTTACCAGCAGTCATACATCCCTGAAGAACGCACAGAAACGTTTGCTGCAGAGTCGCGGTGCCGCAACGCTACAAGACGAAGATGAAGATGAGGTGTTGGATGATGCTAGTCATGAGCTGTTCTCTATTGAGCCTAAAATCCCTGACGCCGTATACTTCTGTTCTATCGAGCCACCCAGTATATCATCGCAAACGGCAATGGAGCAGGCGCTCAAGCAATTGCAGCGTGAAGATCCAAGTCTGCGGGTTAGCTACGATTCGGTTACCGGACAAACGGTGCTTGGCGGCATGGGTGAACTTCACATGGACATAATTAAATCGCGAATGCTAAGCGAGTACAAAATTGATGTTGATCTCGGGCCCCTGCAAATTGCTTACAAGGAAACTCTCGAATCATCAGCGATAACAACATTAAGTGTGGAGAAGGATATTGCGGGCAGCAAGCAAAGCGTAAGCATTACACTACAACTGGTCAACGATCAGCAAGAGCTGTTTTGCTTAGACAAATCGCCTGAAAACGTACAACATCTCAATGCACTGCGTCCTCGAATCCTTGGCGTGTTGCGAAAGGGTGCGGTAAGTGCTTTGGAGCGTGGACCACGTGTTGGTGGCCAGGTGGTGGATACTCAGATACGACTGCATAACATCACCGTTGGACGAGGAACAGCCGATTCATTTGTCATGGCAGCGGCGGCGCAGTGCGTACAAAAGGTAAGTTATTTTCTTGTTGCTATTTGTCTATACATTTTTCTATTGCACATTCCTACAGGTGTTGATCACGAGCGGCACTCGGTTACTAGAGCCCATCATGGCCATTCAGATTGTAGCGCCATTTGAGCGCATTTCAGGTATTATGGCGGATCTGTCACGGCGACGAGCTCTCATAAAAGACGTGACTTCAAAAGGAGAAAGAAATAAAGTGAGTTAATCTGTAAAGAGATCTATATTTATCTTCTAAATAAATATCGCATTTTAGATCGTTCTGGTAAACGCGCCCCTGGCAGAATTATCGGGTTATTCAAGTGCTTTGCGTACCATCAGCTCAGGCACAGCCAGCATGACGATGCAGCCGTGTGGCTTCTCTGAAATGAATACGGCTGATGAGGCGTTAGCTGTGCGCAGAGCCCAAGGATTAGACTAACACTGACGCTGGTTTTCAAGCATTAATATCAAAGATCCAAGTATCTGGTCTTAAGAAGTTATTCAAATTTTTCTAGAATGTTCTGATGAATGTACAATCAAGTAACAAATGACAAAATTGTCGCACGTGGAATTTTAGATTATTTGGCAACACAATTGATGTTGGACATATTTTCTATACTACTTTTTTATACTATTCAACCATAAACATTTCAAAAGAAAAATTTGAAATTGTTTTTCGAAAATAATTCACTCTATAAAATTCAACTGGGGCAAGGTAGAACAACGATTCGTCATGGCGTATTCCACGCAAAAGGAATTCTTTCATGTACCATTTATGAATGAAACGATTGATCCTGAGTGCCGCCCGGACGGATGTTTCAATCTAAAGAGCTATTCAACGACATCTGATGGCCGCTCCTGGGCAGCCGATGAGGACAAAAAGTCACGATTTGTCAGCGATATGCTGTCTTGCAATAAACCGTTAAAATTGCGCAACGACTACGACAGCGGCGGCCCTGGTGGCAGAAGAGGAGATGGCAGAAGAGGGCCAGGACAAGGTCAGGGACAGGGCCCGGGTCCAGTCCAAGGTCATATTGGTCGGGGTGGAGGTGGCCCAGGGCAAAATGGTCAAGGTCCAGGAGGTTTAGAACGGTTAGGTCCAGGGCAAGGCCGTCATGGTTCAAGTCCAGGGCAAGAGTTACGGGGTGGACGAGGTCCTGGGCAAGATGGTTCTGGAGGTCAGAAGGGAAGCAGTCCAGAACAAGGGCGGAGTCCTGGGCAAGAAGTTCCAGGTCAAGGGCAAGGATTTTATGGAGGACTAGCCCAAGGTAACGGACCAGGAGGGCAGGGTCCAGGGGCTTACGGACAGGGACCTGGAGGGCAGAGACCAGTAGGGCAGAGACCAGGTGGGCAGCGCCCAGAAGGTTATGATGGTCAGAATACAGGAGGTTATGCATCTAGTAGACAGGGACCTGAAGGACAAGGTAAAGGAGGTCGAGAACCTGTGACTTATGGTGGACCTGGAGTTAGGGGTGGTCCTGGAGGGCCGGGTTCAGGAGGTTATGGTAGACCTGAAAATCGCGGAGGTCCAGGTAGGCAGGGACCTGGAGGTTATGGTGGTCCTGGTGCTCCTGGTGATCCTAGTAGTTCTGGTGGTCCAAGTGGTCCTGGTGGCCATGGTGGCCCTGACGACTTTGGTGAAAGTGGAATAACAGGTGACAGTCTCATCCTCGCCGCTCACGACACCATTGAAAATATGAAGATTGCAATGAAAAAGAACAATTTACTGGATAAGGATCAGGCCACACCCGAAGATAAAATGGATCGCCCTCCGATGGAAAATGCTGAGCTTAGACGTTTAATGGAACAGCGCTACGATCCCGATAAGAGCAGAGTGTTCAGGGAAAAAATTCAAGAGCTCTCAGACTCAAGGAAGTTTGATAAAAAAGATGAAAAAGACCTCCTTATCATTCATAAAGCCGTGGATGATATGAACACGTCTCATGATATCCTGGAATCGCAGAATTCAAGTCTTAGACGACTTGTTGAGAAGCAATCTAGGCGTGCCTCAATGGACAGCGTTCAGATTGTTCCAGAAAGAAGCAACGATATCAACTATTTGCAAAATAAGATTAACAATATGGGCAAAGAGTTGATTGTATTGCGTCAAGCAGAGGACGAATTCCAAAGATCCAGTGGTGCTAAGTTTGGAAGTAAGCATTGCAACCGCGACCAGCCGAATTCCGACAAGGATATTGATAACATTCAGAAAATAATGTCGGAACGACAAGCACTGCGCAGGCAGATTCAAAAATTGTCGCCACTCAATGAAAAGCTCATTAAGCAAAAGGATTACGACGTTGAAAATATGGCAAACTCTCTCTGTGCACAGAATCAGTTCATTGCCGACAAGGAAAATGAAATTGTTGAAATGCAGCTTTATTACGAACTCGCGTTGAAGAAGTCAAAGTACAATGAGGAGCGCACAAAGGTAGGAGCAGGGAGCGCCTGTGTTTGTGTTCAATGTTAACATTTGTGCAAATCTCTTCCAGTGTCGTTGTAATAATTTGAAGCAGCAAGTTGCCAAACTCCAGCAGGATGTGCGTCGTACCTACGAGGATAAAATGGAAATGCAAATGGAAATCAATGTCCGAAGTGAAAAGCTGCGCAATCGTGACGTAGCCTTGAATACCTACGATTGCCAGTACAAACAGTTAATGGTAAGCATTTGATTTGAGATGAGAGTTTTATGTGACACTCTTTCTCTGTCTCCAAAGCATAAAACTAAATTATTCAAGAAATCCGGTTATCGTTTTCTTGGTGGCCTGATAGAAAGCTGCAGTGATAGTTGTCTCAAGGAGGCTGGGATTGAGGATGATGGAGATAAAACATGTTAATGCCGTGTGCTGCCCAAACCGTCTACCGCGTTACCAAATCTGTAGTTTTCAGTTTAAAAATTAAAACTGTACAATTTTGAAATATAAACAGTTTGAACGGAACGAGAGGAAAGTCGTTAGAATAGTAGTTCTTTGAATTATTAGCGGCTTTAACATTTTTTTCAAATTCTCCCTTCCTCTTTCTCAAGGCCTCGCATAGTATTTCAATTCATATGTCTACTTCTAATGGTTTTCCTCATGTTACGAGTCTTATTCCTTCTATGCGTATTAATCTTTCCAGAAAGTCATCTGTGAGCTAGGCCAAAAGTACGGCAAAGAACGGGGAGACTCTCCGCCGTTTTATATGCCAGAATGCCCAGATGTTGGTGATGATTTGGCCTTCTACACGATAGCCACCCTGAATCACATAATGAATGAACTGGCAAACAAAGTTGACTGCTTCAAGCAAATGAACCAGGACAGCTATCCCGGTGGCGTCAATATCACTAACATAAACGACTGCATGAGCGAGCTGGATCGCCTAAAGGTGTTGTTAATAGAGAGAGATGGTCAAGTGGGTGACTTAATAACTCAAAACGATTGCTTGTGCGAAGCTGCTCTAAACAGCAACAAGCGACTCGATCAATTAGATGACAAACTACGTCAGCTTGACAAGGACACAAGGTATATGGAAGACGGAATGCGCGAGAGTCTTCAACTGATACAACAAATTGAAGGTGTTGCCAGGGAAAATGATATTCTTAAGGACAATATTAGTGGTCTACAACAATCGGAACTTAAGGATCTGACGGACGATTTAAAAAGACGGCTTGAAGACTGCATGAAAGGTAGACAACAATGTGAAGAATTTAACAAAAGCCTTAAAGATAAATTATTGGAACTCGGAGAAGATGCCCACTCTATTGAAAAAGAAACCAAAAAGAAAGATCAAATTGATCTTGAAAAACATGCTGCCGAAGATGCTAAAGAAGCAGCTGAAGAGCCGAAAAAAGCAGCTGGAGAGCCTAAAAAGGTACTGGAAGAAGCTAAAAAACTACCTGAATTATTTAAACAAGATGTTATTATAAAAGAAAAAGAGGAATTACTTGGCCAACCAGGTCTCATTTCAAAGGAAGAAGTTAAAGAGCCTAATGATTTACCGAAAAAGAAAGAAGAAACCGGAGCCGATGAAGCAGCTGCCAAGATTGCCGATATGCCTAAAGAAACAAAAGTTGAAGAAAGGGTTAGCGAACGGCCTACTGAAATGTTAAGGAAAAAAGATCAAACTGCTGATAAGACCAAACCTGGAGCTGGCCCAGGAGACAAGCCTAGTGCAGGACCTGCAGATAAAACTGGTGTTGCACCAGGAGATAAACCGGTTGCTGGACCTGGAGACAAGCCTGTTACTGCATTGGGAGTTAAAACTGGTGCTGTACCAGGAGATAAACCTGTAGCTCCACCTGTAGATAAAGTTGGTGCTGGACCAAAAGATGAACCTGTTCCTGGAGTGGGAGTAAAAACTAGTGCTGCACCTGTAGATAAGCCTGGCGACAAACTTGTTGTTGAATCTAAACTTAAGCCTGGTGCTGGGCCAGCGGATAAGCCAGGTGCTGAACCTGTAGATAAACCCGTTCCTGGACCTGCAGATAAAGCTGGACCTGGAGTTAAGGCAGGTGCAGCTTCTGGAGATAAACCTGGTGCTGGTGTAAAAGCTAGTGCTGAACCCGCTGTTAAGCCTACTGCTGGACCTGGAGATAAGCCTGGTGCTAGACGTGAAGAAAAACGTGGTACTGGTTCTGCGGATAAAGCTGGTGCTGCACCTGAACTTAAGGCTGGTGCTGGACCAGTGAAAAAACCTGGTACTGGACCTGTTGTTGAATCTGGAGTTAAACCAGGTGCTCCTCCTGGAGATAAACCCGGTGCTGGACCAGCTGGACCAGCAGCTAAGCCATTTGCTGGACCTGCAGTCAAGCCTACTGCTGCACCTGTAGATGT